>JAKMXA010000094.1:0-171209 GCA_025328625.1 Colletotrichum sp. SAR11_240 | reverse complement strand
GATACGGTAGCGGAGGAGGAGGAGGCGGCGGCGGCGGTGGAGGGGGAGGTGGGGGATAAACAGTCTTTGAGCTGGAAGGAAATACTTGGGACGGCAGGAATCTACCGTGCAAGGAGCTTGTGCCAAATAGTTTTGGGCCAACTAAGGAAGCACGTCTTGCGTAGAATGTTGCAACATATGGAGTTGGTCGGTTTATCAGCAGCTGCCTTATTTCGAGTGTTAGCATTGTTGAGATGATCTCTGATGAAAATTGATCTGATAGTTAAAAATTGGGACTGGCATATTCCTTAATTCAAAAGCTTCAGAACTTTGGAGTCTCATCAAGTTTGCTAGTTCCGAACCATTCTGCTCTGATTGTGTGCCCTCAACCATGAAGCCAATTTCGGTCCTCATCCCTGGCTGCACTGCTTTTATCGTTAATGAGTTTAAATCATCAGGCTTGGGCTGTCGTTCTGTTCAGAGGCGTTGGATAATGGCAGGTGTAGTGAGCTCGTACTCGACCTCTTTCCAGGCGTACTGTGCCTTTCAGAGCAGAGGTCTCTCTTGACCTCGAAGTATGAGTGAATTCGGGCCTTGACAAAAATATGACTGCCCTGCCTATTACCCCTGGCTCGCTGGAAGGAACAAAAGCAGTATTTGCGGGGCTAACAGCTACTTCCCCAGGTTGTGGCCCTTGACTCACATCACTGACCCTGTAGAAGGCTATGCCATCATAGTCACCGTATTCTCCCAAGAAAATCTTTCCGAACTTGTTTCTGCATCTGCAGTTTTCCCGTATGACAATTTTCCATCACATTTCTGTCGCTTTGGCTAGCAAGGCATAGGACGCCGAGAGAATAAGTGAGATTGGCAATTTTGTCTATCCAGATATGGAAAGAGGTGACAAGTAACAATCTGGGTGAATGCTTCTCTTAAGCTACTGCCTTAAAACCCCCGCAAACAAATACCGGCGGCATTCATTCGGGAGAAAGAAGTTTCTCGCCATCGTAGCACGACTCATGTTCTTTTATGTCATAAGATGTGACCACTGAAGGCTGAGAACCAAATGCGGATTACTGGGAACCTTCAGCTTATCATCGTAATGCGAAGGCGCGGAAAACAACACACCTAGGTACCTACGTAAGTAGAATGGTCGACCAATAACGCCTGGGAGTCTTTTTTATGTGGCGCAGCAGCTTATGAGTGAGCCTTGCCATTAAACTTGGCTTGTCAGGGCAGTGCAACGGAAACTTCGGTGAGAGTTGAAAATTCTGAAAAACACCGGGCGACAATTTATTCAAGCACGTGGCTCTTCTTCGAGGCATGGTTAGTCAGTTAGCCGTTATCGGCTTGGAAGAGCTTGAAGCACCCATCGACACCGAAACGTCAAGATGGAGCGCATCATTTCCCACTCTGGACTGCAATACTATGATGCCATTCACATCAGTTACCAAGTTCTCACTTGCTTCCTCATTATTTTTAGTCGGCGCGATCCAATTCGGCTAGTGACGAAGCCCCTATCAATAGAAGTTTCGATTGGTATCCGTATCTCATCATTTCGTAGAGTGGATGTGAAAGCCTGGCAATAGTCCCATCCTGAAGTGGCCCAGCCAATGTAACGTGCTCCGCCGGCAATCGGTATTTTCGTCGCATTTCGCGGCACAAAACATATGGACGGACAGCACCAGACCTTGATAAACGTAGCTGTCTGCGATGCCTAGGAAATTCTTGGTGTGAGTCGAAATATACTCGATCCCGCCTCTCGTAGGTCAAATGAAGATAAGATGTCTAAAGTCCTCTTTGCGCATCAGATATCACTTGTTAAGACACTGCCACCTTGGGTACGATGAAATATCAACCCCGCATCCTTCGGAATCCCTGCATACATCACTTTGATTCGTCCAATTCGCAGCGTGGATTGTACTTCACGGGTAGTAGCCAACCAAACCCTTGTCTCGAGGTCGAGGGCGATCTCAATTGACGGGGAGCCCATGTACATCAAGTGACGTTGCCTAACAACGAGTTGCCTGGTTGCCTCTGTGACCGCGCTGCCCTAACGTACGCGCGAATTAATCGTACGGCCACAGCTCCCTCTGCCTCATCGTCGCAGCAGCAACCAGCGGCCAATACATCAATCGCACCGTCACCTCCGGAGAAGAGACGTGAGAATCAATCTAGTGATACAAATCCTTCGTGCTCGCTTCGCTTTGCGCGTTGTTGAAGGTAGCACGGCATCTCGCATGGATCCTTCCATCATGGCCATCAAGCCCAAAGTTGAACACCCATCACGTGATGGAGAAAAGGACAGCCCGGCAGGTCCGACTGTATATCACAACCATATCTCAATCTACGGCCTTTTATTTCTTGGTCTGGGGTGTTCAACGGAGACTCCAGCCCGGCCTGCGCTTTTCAAACCCCAAACTATCAGCGACTGGGAGAAACGCAAGGAGACGATCCGAGACCTTTACATTACCAAGAACCTGTCGCTCAGAGATGTTGACAGAATCATGACGGAGAAACATCAGTTCTCAGCCACGTGAGCGATGCGACGTTGGTTAACCGAAAGACTGCGGCTAACAATGGATCCTTCGCAGGCATCGGCAGTACAAATTGAAGTTTCTTGCATGGAATTGGAAGAAGTACAATGCCCGAGAGAGGAGTACCAGACGGCTGAACGATGGCTGGGTGGAGACACTTCCAACAGTGGTCGTTGGCAAAAGACCCATTCGTTCTCGGCAGAGCACTGTTCCAACAGCAAACCGCAATCACGGGGTACGCATAGTCGGAATGCGATCATCGCCACAGCTTGAATGCCACACACAGTTTCCTAATGCGCCAATGTTCTGGTGCCAGGAGGATGAACGTGTCAGTGGGCTATTTCTCGGTCTACGGGATCTCCTCTTCGGCACCTCTCGCATTAATCCTCGTTGGAGACAGGTCGGAAGTTCCTGGTGGCTACCTGATGCAGGGGAGCACCTCGTCTCCATAATTATTTTAGCCACCCGTCGGCTAGAAGCTGGAGAGATCCAATCGAGTGGTTCTGCGTTGCGAAAGGCTTTCCTTGGTATCGAGGATGTCATCAAAAATGAAGCCTTGATGGGCTACCAGTCGCTTTTCCTGGAAATTCCCCTGAGACTTCTGGAAACTGGACAGATCACCGAATTACGATTTTACACGGCACACCTTTGGAAAATGCTTGAAATCAGGAAGGAAGGGCAACCAATCACCCAAATGGCCAAAATGCTACACGGCATCAGTGCCAACTCCCCTGAGGCCTTGCTGCATTACCTCCGCCAAATGCATGTCATCACTGCAGATATCTTAGCTCGAATTCGAGGCGAGAACGACTATAACACTGTCAACGCACGCATGAGGACGCTGAATATGCATGAGAACGCAGGATCAGACGTTTCACAAGGTTACCTGGCGGTCCTCGACAATTTTGGAGCTTTGGCGCGTCACTCGACCACGATATTTGGTCAATTTGCTTACGACATGAGCCGAGTGGAGTGTCGCCGGATTCAAGCCAATATGGGAACGACACAGGTGCCACCAACAGAGCTGAAGGAAGTCTGCGACAGGTCACTTGCAGACCTGCTAGCAGGCGTTGACCACTCTACGTTTCTTCGGAAAAGCCAGAGCATCTCAGAGCTTGCGCATTACGCTGTGACTGAGTTCATCACTCATGAATGCATGATGCAAGTTGGCAATTTGGATGCAGGGATCGCGTGCTTGATGCGAATGGTCGAAGCACTTGAACGTGCCCAGAGCGTGTCTTCTAACGAAATCGTGAGGATGTATCATGCTGGACAGGCAATAAGGGCTCGTCTGAAACTTTCGGATCTACTAACTATGGCGGGAAGATCTAAGGAGTCAGCGGCGATGATGCAAGGCGTATCTTCTTTGGAGCAATTGGGGGAGGATATGTAGGTTCAGTAGGGAGGCCGGGTGCGGGATGGGTCGTGGACCAAGGATGGGTCGTGGACCAACACAGACGTCTGCGTCTGGATAATACCATATGTTCGGGAAATATGATGTGGAGATGTCTTGACTTACCGCAAACGTATATCAACCACGCGATGATGCTTCTAGTCCGTCGTCTCCATAGCGTCGACCTGCTGTGATCGCTGCTCGTTATCATCAGTCGTCAACTATTATACTCAGCATTTTTTATCTTTGGGATGCTCTGATCGAGACTGAGACGAGCATAGCAGCCTGGTACTATAGACAAAAGATAAGTCAGGCTCTTTGACCCGCAGAACCAATTAAGCGCTGAAAATTGTAGCTTCATTGTTGGTTGAACATTGAATATGCAGCGGAGTGGGAACTACCAATAGCGACCCCTACCAGACCAACAGCTGCCCGAGAGGTCTCCTCGGGTACTGCCATGCATGTTGATAAGACTATGGTGTATCATCGTTGCTTACTCTGCATGCCTGACGTGTTTACTTTCACCAATCCGCACTTGTTTCCCTGCTGCATACCCTAGTTCGGACGCGACAGAGCGCCGATCGCTTGTGAAGCAAACCATCGCCATTGGAGAATCGAAGTTGGTTGCCTTCAGCATACTGCAACAATATTATTATTGTATGCACCGAGGCGGGGTTGATTGAGCAGATGGTAGGGATCATACCACGAATGTGACCGTCGCGGCGCGTACTCCATGACTTGCCTCGGAAATTCAGATCCGGTATATTTGGCAATGAGCCCCCGCAGCCTTCTACTCACATCTTTGCTACTGATTCATTGTCAAACGAATGCCACCTCTGCCACACTTACACCAATTGACGTGCCTACCTCCCCAGTCAATTTCCCCATTAGAGTCCGTATGACATATCCATCAATCTGACCACGGCACTTGATATTTACCAATTTTAGTCGGCATTAGAATCCGTCAGCCATGGCGTTCGATCTTGGAGAAGCCAAAGCTCATCTCAGAGAACACGGATGGGTCCGCGTTCCCTCAATTCTCACAACGGAAGAGGCTGATGCTGCTCTCAATCGACTATGGAAGGTCAAAGCTGCCGCTGAGGCCCGTGGAGAGGATACATACCTGTCGTTTCTCGACCCAAACCCCAGCAATGTACGCGTTTTCTACCTCATGGAGCTTGACAAGATCTTCCGAGATCTCATCTCGCACCCGACCGCTATCTCCATGGTAAAGGCGGTGCTGGGCGAGAACTTCCTTATCAGTAACTTTACAGCCAACATTGCCCGTCCCGGATCCCAGAGTATGGCTCTGCATTCCGACCAGAGCATTGTCTTTCCCGACCCGTGGCAGGACGTGTGGGCGCTGAACGTCATCTGGTGTCTGACAGACGTCAACAAGGAGAACGGCGCGACGCAGTACATCCCAGGGTCAAACAAATGGGTTTACCGCAAGCAGGTGCCTGATAATGCGCCTGAGATGCTGGTCCCATTTGAGGGCAAGGCTGGCGACATCATTGTCATGGATGGTCGCGTGTGGCACACCTCGGGCAGCAACACTACGAAAGATCAGGATCGGGCTCTGTTGTTTGGCTACTACACCGCACCTTTCATGCGTCAGCAGGTCAACTGGACTGCTAAGCTGCCCAAGGAGATTCAGGATACATGCAGCGAGGAGCTCAAGGAGTGGCTTGGCCTCAATCCCGTTGGAAACATTGGTATGACGGGCGATCTGCGGTACATGTCGGTTCAGTACCCTGAGAGAAAGACGATTGCTAGCGAAACGGTTGCCAGTGGTTGAAGTTAGAGCTATACTGGAGTCGGATTCCACAGGGTCGCAGTCTCATCATCTGAGTCGATACAGATGGCCGAAATACGGGCTCGGACTGTAATGAATCTAGGGTGTGTTGGGATATCCTCGCAATTCGCACGCCAAAACATTACTCGCGTGCACATAAGAAAAGCCCAACGAGAAGACACTCTAGGCATCTTCAAGATGTCTCAAGGAGTCAAAGTTGTATTGTAGTATATTCAGCTCTCATACCTGCCCATCAATACATGTAGCTAACCAAGTGAAATTTGTCATCACTAATGCTGTCTGTGTCAGTCTCATTAGGATGCTTGTCCCTGTCGTCTCTGTTGTCCCTGGCGTCCCTATTATCTCAATAGTATCTAATCGTCTCTACCGTTCCTATCATCTCTGTCCTCTGTGTTATCTCTATTGTCTCCGTCGTCTGTGTCTGCCCAAATCGGAAAACACAAAATACCGCATATTTGTCTACTCAACCCAAAGGACGATAAAGGCCTCGAGACCATGAGACAGATTGACTTTGTCTTCAGTCAAAGACGCCTCATACCAATCATGGATGGTTACTTAGGAATAGGAGCTGTGCTCGCAAGACCAGGCAATTGATTATACTCCGCAGTGGATTTTTGACTGTCTCATACGAATTTGATGACGGTCCAGCCGGAGTCGACTGAATTACCACAGCATCATTACTCATCCTTTCTTGAAAGGGAAGCGTCATTATTTGTTATACTGACTTACCCGACCTCTAGGCCCACCGGCCTAAAGTCTGCGAATATCATATAGCAGATGAATCAATGGTTCAGCTTCACCGGAATTGATCTCCAGTACTCAAGGGCCTCCCTCCTGATACTATCCTCCTCCAGCCATGTTCCGTTGGGGCTGACATTCACTTGCCAACCCAAACCATCTGATCCTGGTGTCGAGTACAAACTCCATCCAGCTGCAGCCGACGCCTTGAGGGTGTTCGGATCGCCGTTGACCACAAAGCTGGCATAGTAACCCGCGAGTATCTTCCCGGCTTCTGGATACTGCGTGTCAGGTTCGGCCCACGCGTATGGGACGTCAGAGCCGTGAGAAATGCCAAGGTAAGGGGTTATGCTGTTGTTGGTGTTCCAATGCAACTTCCAGACGGGAATATCAGCCGCAGAAAGACGAGACGCAATCTCTTGAGAGGCACTGATATAGGACGTATCGCCGTAGACTGCGGTAAGACGTGTGAACTGCGCGGATTGACCACGGGCATCCACGTAAGGAGAACTCGAGTCGGTTTGGGGATCGGGGTATAACCGAGAGAATGCCTCGTGATCGCTGCTATCAAGACCCGGATACAGATTGGACAACCAACCCCAGGCCTGTTCGTCAGTGGTAAGATTTGTCGGTGCGTACATACTTCCTTCATCGGTGATGAAAGAGGTGAGAGCTGGGATGTGATTCCACTCCCCAGATTCCCAGGTCTCTGACGGTAGACGAGGAATAATAGCAGCGCCTGAGATGGCTTGGAAGGGATGAGTGCCGTTGTACCGGTAATCAGCCAGTAGCGCCGTGGATGTTTGCTCAATGAGGTCAACATCGACTTGTCTCAAACAGGCTAACAGGTCCTCGGCAACGCCGTTATCCTGGCATCCCACTCTTTCAAGGAACTGCTCGTATTGCTTGACAATGATGGGCTCAGAAGCATTTGGGAAAGATCGTCCAGTTGGGCCACCAGATTGGAAGATGGCTTGATGGAAAAGCTCCTCGCCCTCAGCGAAGGGATTTTGATAGTGGAAACCGACTGAATGGGCACCGGCGGACTTTCCTCCCAGCGTGACACGATCAGGATCTCCGCCGAATGACGAGATGTACTTGTGGACAAAGCGAAGAAGCTGGTGTTGGTCTTGCAGGCCCAAGTTCACCAAGTCGAGATCTGCCAGGAGAGGCGATGCGAGAAACCCGAGAGCAGCGAGCTGGATTGACAAGAATGTCAGCTAACGAGAGAGTTGATATAAGTGGCAACAGAATGAACCAACCCTGTAGTTGAACGTGACAACCATCACAGGTTCAGGTGATGAGGCTACAAATGACGCTCCATCGAATATAATACCAGCTCCGTTGCGGAACAAACCCTGGCACAGATTAGCTTCAGTCCATTTAATACAAGGAAGAGTTATCTGGAACGTACGCCATGGATCCAGATCAAAACAGGCAGCTTCTCCTCGATGCTAACCCCAGCTGGTCTGTAAACATTGAGGTTCAGGCAGTCCTCGCCGTACTCCAAATCAGTCTTGATGTATGTCACCAGATTCGAATTCCCCGGCTCTTGAATGCAGACTTTGCCATAGACCTTAGCGTCGCGAGTCCCATTGAAAGCCGGCGGCCAACCTGTAACCGAGAAGCGCAAGTCACCAACTGGTTGAGTCGCGTAGTCAATACCGTACCAGGCATGAACCGGCTTTGAGAGGGGGTATCCCGAAGTCGTAGAATTCAATGTTGTGCCGGTAAATGAGCCATATGAGGGGACAGAGACGGTGAGCGTCTCATTGAGGGGCAGTGGGCTGGCACGGGAAGCAGTAGCTAAGAGGAGAGAGACGAAGAGGTTGGCGCCGTGCCAAGAGCTCCCAACAGAAGGAAACCAAACCATGACTTTCCGAATCAAGGCTCTCAAGTGCAGCACTATTCCCAGACCGCAAACGAAGAGGAAGAGACTAGAAAATCTACAAAGTCACAGACTCGACAATTATTTATTCCGCTTAATGAGTCGGCAGATAAATAGCCGGTGCCGATCAAATACCGGTAATAACCCCTCATACTGCCATGTTACCCTGGCAAGTCCCCCACCGACACGATAAGAGTCCCCGCTAAGCAATTAATGGTGCAAGAGTAGTTTGAATGACGAGATTCGTGCCCTGAAATGGCGAATAGCCAAGAAATGCCGGTGGAGGGTAAATTGGATTGGATCATGTCGACAAAGATTGCAAAGCCAAGAATGATTATGTAGAAGTCGCATTTGAGTTGAGTACCTGCAGTAGTTTGGCCAACTGCCGCCAATGAGGAAAGCCGCTTACAACTGTTATGTTGATTTGGTGTCCACAGCCTTCATTGGATGCTCCTGAGGTCGCAGGGCATTTCGAATGGACTTGCTTCCTGTTACCTCGAAGTCGTTGTGATTTTCGTACCGTGTTCGTGTTGATGCAGCAATATTGCTCTCATAACTTTCTCCGGGTCACGCGGGGAACACGCCAAAGAAGCCGAGTGGGGAACTGGTCGGGGAAAGTGCGACGCATGAATCTAGTCGTCGGCGCCGGTGCCGGTACCGGACTGGAAGACGGGGTGTCTCGGTTCATCCCCCAGCGAAGGCTTTTACTGAATTTCAGTGCGGTCAGACTGAGCTTTCGCTGTATCGATCATGCAGTGTGGCGAAAGGCTCTTCTATATTTAACACCGTCATTCGAGTAGGCCATATCAAACGGGCAGCCCACTTCGCGGCTACCACGACTGCAGTCAAAGTACTCATAGTGGATCGCTTCCATGTACGATCTTGTTCATGCGGCTCGAATGCCAACATATATAGGGAACTAGCCAGGAGAATGACTTCCGTGTTGGGAGGAATGACTTGCTTGTTTGCGCTTCCGAACCTTCCAAAGGAATGTTATAGTACACAACATATTGAACGCCTTATTTGTAACCCTTTCAGTTCCTCGTACAATCATCAAATCGTCGCCCAACGTTACCTACATCCAAATAAACATGGATGTAAACAAGGTTACGAAGACGACACAGGACCCAGCTTGGATCAAGGATGCGGCATTCTTTCCGTTGCCGCCATTACCGCCATTATTACCGTTGTTTCCGTTACCATTATTTCCCCCGTTGTTGCCGCCGCCGCCACCTCCTCCATTACCACCGTCCTTGGCCATGTTCAATGTGAAGAATGTGCCGCCAATAGGGCGCTTGAGACCGGCCATCTTTCGGAAGGACGTCAACTTGATAGGGTCAGTGGGTGACTTCCGTGATTAAGCTGGGAGGTTATTCTCACGTTGAAGTTCTTACGATCCTTCATATCCATACCGACCATGTCAAATCCCATCCTGTTCATCTTCTCGGGCTGGACGTAGAGCAGATAGATATATCGATGCATGCCACTGCCGGACTTTGGCTCGGGCGGCATGTATTCGGTGAACGCTGCTGACGAATTCTTCAAAATCATTGAAGAATTGAGTACCGCCGACTTGGTCTGTTCGACAGTAAAGTTTCCAGCCAAGTAGTGCTTGATGTTTCGCTCGCTCGGGTTCTCACGCGATGGCGAGTCAGGGCCAATCTAGTTCGCTAACGTTAGTCAAACCATTCCGCATCAGCTCCACGAAACAACTAAAACTTACCATCAAGACGATGAACCGAGAGTTCCTGGTCACATTTTGTGCCATGCTGATGTTTTCCACACTGAACTCAAAGGGCATCTTGACCTCCTTCATTTTTAGCTTGGAACCCGGCATCATCAACGCTTTGTCACCGTCGCTGGCCATGTATCCTGCGTAGAAGGAGACCATGGGGTCAAATGATCCCATCACTTCTGGGACGATACCGCTCTCCATGAATGCCTGGTGGAACTCGGATGTCGACATGCTCCTCGGCGGCATATCGCCATGGGCGACATTAGCGGCTGCGAGTGGGGCGAACAACGCCGCGATACTGAGAATGGCCTTCATGTTGGTGTCTGGTGGTGGGTTGCCGTTCAGTTACCAATAACCGACAGCGTAGCGGTAAGAGTGGCGTCCTGCACCTGATGATATACAAGAGGGTTGAGAGCGATAGTGACAGCAGGGCGAATCGGGCACATTGACGAGTACACGAGGCAAGGTTGGGGCTAAGGAAGTAGATAATCTTTATGTTCTGCCCAACTCATCACTTTACCACCAACACCCCAGTATTGGGGCATCACGGGCCAAACGTTAGACTGATAACCTGGATCTCGAGCTGCACCAAATGGGCCAACATGCTCTGGTGATGAGACAGAAACAGTGAGGCTATTAAGCTTCGCGACAGTGCTCAAAGAGGCCGGACGTGCGCGGGGTACCGCAGACTTTTGAGCTCAAAGTTTCAGGAACATGCACGTCCCCGCACCACCATTGGACCTCCTCGTTGGCCGACTGGGAACAAGCTTTTGAAGAGCGGGTGGGATGTCACTCCTTATCCTTGCAGCATTGAAATGTGTTGCGAAATGGTTAGAGTGCTCAGAGAAACATGCTGTCACCATCGCGCACGCACAGCATGTCGGCCCATGAGGAGCTCGCAACCTTCAAATTTGTTTTCTTGCAATCACATCTCAGTGTTTCTGAGTGGCTGTCATCGACTTTCGCATGAAAGACCCTATGGTGAGAACAGACTCGGCCATATCTTGAGCTATCGTGTGCCTCCAGACGAATTAACGGACAGACAGACCCTTTCCTAGGGACCAAGGGTCGTTTATGCCGCGTACGCCAATGATATCATGACTTGAAAGTTGAATCCGTTGTGGTCTTAATTGTACACATAATGGCACAATAGCCCTTATCTTGCCCAACAAGCGGGAAACACGTCGCAATGCTTCGGAGAGGGCTCCGACTCAAAGCTTTGAGCCGCATGGTCACATTCGGAGATTTACTCCCGCCAAAGTGCGGCGACTTCCGAGCATCAGGCGGGGCAAGAGAAACAAGTTCACGGCTCGGGGGCCTCCGAACTAGGAGAAAGCTTCGATAGGACCAGGTGAACGTAGCTGTGGTCCTTCGACAAGGTATATGCTTGACGCGACATCCCCAGTCTTCACGAGCCGGAATGTTTCCCACGTGCCCGGGTCGCTTCATCAACCCGACTAACAACCCAGGGCCAGTTCTTCACCACATGTCCCTCTGGATTGAGAAATGGACGCCGAAGGTACTTGTTTGCTGCTGGATTGGGGATGCTAGGCGTATTGGATGCCAAGGTCAGAAAGGCGCCGTTTCAGGGCGCCAAGAAACTCAGAGGCAAAAATAGAGTTCGAAGATCACCCACAACCCCGTTTCGGTGCAAGACTACGCGAGATGGGACTCTTAATGGAAACAATAAACGTCTTCCTCCCTCTCTCAATTGGGTTGAGGCTGCTGACAATTCACCTGTTCGGGCCAGTGGTCGGCATCTACGGAGTTGCATCGTAAGGTTGCTCGTTTGAGCGAATCGCAAACGGATGCGACTGCGCTGATGTTTTCGAATCGCAACCACCAGACAGTGAAGGGATCCCGGCGCGGATTCATGTGGACAGTGGGCCTGTTTCTGCTTCATGGTGAATGAGGTTTGCGTCCGCAGGGTGTTGGGCGGTTGAAGATATGCATAGGATCCCAATAGAAGGATCAGGAAATGAGATGGCAAAGGAACGAACACAGAGGCTTGCAAATGTAAACACCAGGAATGATACTGTGAACAGCTAGATGTAGTTCTCGAACAGGAATTCGGAATTCTAGTAATCTCCATATGAGATCCAGCATGTAACGGTGGTTGAACCTTCTTTCATTTCTTTTCTTTGAAGCTTTGAAAGTGGCCGACGAGGCTTCACTTGTATAGTCAAAGGCTCGTATCTCTATCAATATTTCCTCGTTATATTCCAACGAAGAAATATTTACCGGGTCTAGAATCCCATATCGGATCATTGTCCAAGAAACCTTGACTGTTCCACGTCGTTCGAGCCACACGATCAAAAGTATCGACGACGGACACCGGCAACTTAGTTGAAGATCTGCTGTAGCATTACAGTTCCAACGATAGGGATTGAGTTAGTGTTATAGTTACTATAGAGGAGCTCATCCCGAATTGCATCGGATATACGACGGTTTTCCGACTGCTATCAAAGCGCTACGCGGCTGCAGCTGTATTATCAGACGGGATGTCATCGCTGAGAACACAGCCAGAGAGTTCGGAGAGTGAAGTTAATTGCCAATCAGTAAGATCGAAGACTGTTTGCTTGGTAATGTGCATGGCCTCTCAATCTCTTTCTCCGTGGACTTTTACACTCATATTTTTTTGGATCCCTCATACTGAGTCCTCATTAGGACAAGCTGCAGACGATAATTTCACATACGGCGCAAGTCATGCCACTGTCCATGGAAATGGTGAGGAAGGCCAAACTAAATATCATGAGCGGGCGCAGTCCTACGATCTGATGGCCGGCGCAGGGTGCAAGTAAAATACACCAACGATGAGTTGGACTGGTTACAGAAGCTCTAACACAGGTTTTCTATGAGATCTAGCTACGGAGAAACACACTGTGGCTGTGAAACGTGCCACAGCGGCGCAGAAGGCGGAATATCACATGCCGCCCCTCGCACGAATTCGCCGGCTTTTCTAAGCACGGTCAATGTTGCCGATTTGTATCGGGGAATATCGGTGTTTGCCCGATATCCCGATACGCAACGGCCAGTGTACCGAAATGCCGTGCATACCAGATCAGGAAAGGCTTGAACGCCTCGGTGTCTCCACTTATTCGGCCCCCGCTTCGGTGCCGGGCCACCGGTGAGTTGCCCGCGAGCCTCCGTCCACTAGCAAATCCGCTCCGTTGACATACGTGGCGTCCGGGCCCGCCAAAAAGGCAACAGCACCGGCAATGTCGTCAGGCGTGCCGATACGGCCAAGAGGAACGCCTTTGATTATGCCCTCCAACATCGATCCCGCGGCTGACTGCATCACCTGGGCGATCATTGGGGTCATGGTGACACCTGGGCTAACCGTGTTGATCCGATTCCCTTGAAGGCCCCAAGCAATTGCAGCATGGCGAACTCGAACTATGCAGCCTCTTTTTGAAATGGAGTAAGCGTCGCCTGGGTCTCCGGCGAGGTTGATGTCTGCATGGTTGAGGAGTTCGGTAGTAGAGGCAGTTGCGAAGTGGTCGTCCAGAGCGGAGTTCGGCTTCTTCATGTGACCTGCCATAGAGGCTATCACGTTCAAAGAGCCGCCCGGAGCCATCAATGGCTGAAATGAGTCTATGATGAAGGCAACGCCAAGGAGGTTTGTGTTATAAATCAACTCGGCATTATTGGCTGCGTTGGACACACCCGCCGTCACCACAACAGTCTGAATCGGACCCAGCTTGGCTGCGGCCTCCGCAAAAGATTCCACAGATTCTTTTTTGGAGACGTCAATTGACTGGGCCGTAAATGAGTGGCCGGCAGAGCGGAGCGAGTCTTCGGCGTTTGAAAGGGTTGCAGGGGAAAAGTCGGAAATAAGGACATGGTGGGACGGACCGAGCCGACGGGCAATGGCAACGCCCATGCTGCCGGCGCCAATTACGGCAAGAACGGGGCGGCTTGGAGACATGATGGGAGAAGAGAGTGTAAATTGAGATGAAGCGAAGAGTATTTGCAGAACTTTCTGATTGAAAGTGTCGATTGATGGTGTTAAAAACGACGAAGCTCGCGTTGTCAGTCTTCGAATCTCGTTTTCGGCTCGGTTGAGTAGTCAAAGACCAAGTTGCCAAGATATGAACCGTCGAATCAGAAGTTATCGCATTCGGTTTCGTACCTCGTTCAGGTCGGAAATCAGGATGCTACGCTGAGTTGGTCAAAAGTGGTCCCCTGCATTAATGTGGCTTAGACCGATCCAAGTCTTCTTAGTGTCAAGCTCTTACAAGTTCCTGCTACTAACTATCAGCTTTGTCAACAGTCCGGTACACAAAAAGATGAGAATATGCACATCAGACTTACTGTGGGGTGAGACCAATCAAGTTCCTGCTAGAGATCGCAACTCTGACAAGTATCCCTTCAAGTTGCTTGTTATTGGATGCTGTTTTGCTTAGTTGAACTATCTTAAACTTTCTGATGGGGTTGCTAATAGTGATTCGGTACGTAACACTCACATATCAACTCCGCTTGAATGAATTTAGTGTGAACTCGGTAAGTTATTCAGATCCGCCAATGAAATTCTAATAAACACTGTAATGTTGACAGTTACTCTGCTCTAGTTGTCTTGGAGGTTACGTTGTCAATACAGACGACATCGTAGATGAATCAAAACTGTCTAAGCAAAGCTTCGACTGCGAACATATGATCGGAGAATCCGCCAAACACAGCATTCTCGTGGTATCTCATGCAAGGCTATGCAGAAATTACTTGGCAATGGAAGAGCTAAGCGCCGGCATCTTCCCTTTCCACTCGTCCGCCTTGCCTTCCGCTGCATCAACAAGCCACTTTGCCAATGCCCCTCTCTTCATCGAAGATATCCATCCAGACTCTCCGATCCATCCGGTGAAGAGATTCTCCTGTCTGTCTTTCTCCCAGCTCTCGGGATCCGACTCGCCGGGAATTTGAGCAATCCGAAAGAGCGTCCAGTCCAGACCCTCGGCCTCAGTCTCAAACAACTTCGCAAGATTCAGCATGTTGTTGTAGATTGGGCCTGCAAAGAGCGACATGAAGACGGTTACCATCGTCTGAAACATGGTCCAATGGTCTTCGGGTCGTTTGATGGACAATGTCCCCATGGCGAAAATTCGCCTGACTCCGTGCTTTCTCATTGCAGGAAAGACAGATGAGCGGTAAATATCTGCAAAGAGCGACGGATCGATCTTCGTATTCTTGATGTCGGGCCCCAAAAGCGAAATAACAATGGCGCTCTCTGACATTGCAGAAGACAAGGCATCCGAATCGCTCATCTCACCATTTACAACCTGAAGTCTTTTGTCAGCGCAAGTCAACAGAAATATAATTACAACGGCGGAAACATTGACCAAGGGCCTTAATTACCTGGATGAGTGGGTTCGAGGCTAAGTCATGAGGGATCTTCGTAGGGTTCCTCGCAAAGACTACAGTCGCATGGTTTCGAAAGACGAGTTCCCGAAGCAGACAATGGCCCGCCGGCCCCGTTCCTCCGAGAACGAGAATTTTCCTGCCTGGCATTTTGTTGAGAATAAAATGAGCTGGGTGCAATGACAACGTGGCTCGGACTCACCGAGCGACTCTCCTACGATATAAGATACAATTTTCTCCGCATTGATCTGTCTCCCTATTCCGCAGCCAGACTTACAACTCACGATGGCCATCCAGCAACTGCATCAAAGTCCGCCGCGGCGCCATGGTCCAAAGTCCGGCGCCCAACTGGGTTCCCGCGCGGAAACCATTCCGGGCGGGAAACTTTTGCGCGCGGACCCAAGTCGTGCGGACCGCGCCCCGAGCGGGTCTCTTTAAGACCTAACCGTCCGAGTCCAAGGCCAGGCGCGCGGAAATCCTCACCTCCTTTTTCAGCTATTCAGCCATATCTTGTACCACGCCGCTTCCTCTTTCGGAAAATAAAGGGAAAAACGACCGAACGGCCTGATCAAGTCGAAAACATGCCCCGTGGCACGTCGAGCTGCTGGACGTGCCGCATACGCCACAAAAAGTGCGACGAAACGCTGCCCGTGTGCAATGTGTGTGCCGGCCTCGAGATCAGCTGCTACTCCGACCAGGAGGTGCCAGAATGGATGGATGGCGGCGCGAGGCAGCAGGCTATGGCGGAGAGGCTCAAGACGGAGGTCAGGAATGGAGCCAAGCGCCGTAGGGCTAGACGGATCTTGCAGCGCATCATCGGAGACGCGGATGACATATCTAGCGACATATTTGTATTGGATCCTCCCGCGCATATCAACTCCCGTCCGGCGCCTCGTTCGGCGGACAACGACAACGAAAGACAAGATGCACCCCGTACGACATCCCGCCGGACTGGCACGCCATCCAGATCATTCACCAATAGCCCTGGCTCTGATTACCCCATCGACCCTCTCCTGCAGGAAATCACGCCGCCATCTTTGCCCAACCTCCCTACGGAACTCGAGCAAAGTTACATCATGTCTTATATCGACTACATCTTCCCTGCAGTATTCCCGTTCTACACGCCCAGCGTTCTCGAGGGTGGTCGCACGTGGTTGCTTATTCTTACCCTGGCCAACAAATCACTCTGCCACGCCGCTACTAGTCTGTCATCGTACTTCTACTCTGTGGTACCCGTCCAACAGCGGCCAGAAAGACAGGAGTGCGTGCCCGAGGCCGAAAACGAAGTACAGAACCAAACATGCATGGCCATGAGGAAAGCCCAGTTCGACCTGAACGAGGTCAGTAAGCACGGTGTACACGGAGATTTACTCACAAGCGCGCGGCTCTTTGATAGCATCGTACATCTGATGTGTCTCGAGGTCTCCATAGCCAGCAATGAAAACTGGCAGTTCCATTTAGACGCTGCGGTCCTCCTGTTCAAGCAGATGTTGGAGTTTCCCGGAGACGTTGGAAGCCATCGGTCAAAGTGGGACGCCATGTTGGAACACATGAGACGACTAGCCCACCCCGGTATGGACAATCCGCCTCGATGGCCAGCGTGGACAGTGGACCAGGCCGCCTTTCGCTTCTTTTCTGGTCTGTTGATTGTCCACGACATCATCTACAGCACAGGAGTCGAACAGATCCCACGGCTCCAACCCTTTTACCCTCTCGTCCTAGCAGCCGAGGACGAGCCGAAAGAAGACCCGGATCGAAACTGTCGACTAAGGTTGGAAGACTATGTCGGCTGCCAGAACTGGGCAATGATACTCGTTGGCGAGGTGGCGGCCCTTGACGGCTGGAAGAAGACCATGCAAAAGAAAGGAGCGTTGTCATTGATGCACCTCGTCAAGAAGGGGGCGGATATCGAGCAGAGTCTGCGCGATGGCTTAAGCCGATTGGAGACAATCGACACCATAGCCAGGGACCATCGACCGCCATGGCTGGCCGACTCAAATCAAGCCCATGACGAAGCAGAAGCCTGCCACTTGGTCACGCAGATCTGGGCGCACGCAGGGCTGGTATACCTCCACGTGGTGCTTTCCGGATGGCAGCCAGCCAACATCGATATCGCCGACTCTGTCACTCAAACCATTGAGTTATGTAGGAGACTAGGAACGCCACGGAGAATTCATACGCTTGCCTGGCCGTTGGTTGTAGCGGGATGCCTGGCGCAACCTGAGCAAGAGCCTGCGTTTCGAGAGCTGTTCTCACACATGGGTCCCTTGGGGTCATTTGGCTCGACAAAGCTAACAATAGATATCGTGGAAGGTGTATGGCAAAAGAGGGAAAGTATCGCGGCCGATTCGTGGGATGTTGCGGCGTGCTTGAACAGCCTCGGCCGTCGAGTGCTGCTTGGATAAGAATGTGTTGGAAGATACACACCAATCCTAACCACCGCAGGTTGCCGGCAAGTAATTGCTCCGTGGCGAGAGTTGCCATCAAGGCGGTTACTCGAAGTCAAATTTCCAGTCTCTTAAACGGCATGATTTGTCACTGCTCATCCACCAGAAAGGCATCGACCACAGACCGACGGACGTTTCTCAAAGCATCCCACCGGCCCAGCCCCGCGGGATCGCGAGGGTACATGCAAGCAAGGGGGATCGCTGGTTTGGTCAAAGAAAAGGTATGCCTGCAATGAATAGTTACATCCAAATTACATCCGCATTGCGACGTGCGACGTGAACACCGCTGACGAGCGAAATACACAGGACTTATACGATTGAGGTTTCTACAACCACGGGCGACCAGGAACCTCTCTACCACGAACAATACCGCTCAAAGTCCTTCTAAAAACCTTTCCCGAATCTATGGATGGCGCGTGTGATATTCTGAGTCGAACCATCACAAAGCGCGGCCCGTATACGACTCATACGCTTGGTTCATATCCTTGCTTCCCTTGTGGTCCAAGGGCATCATCGCGATGCTCGTAGACTCTTGCTCTTGCTTGGGATCCAACTCAGGACTGTATCGACGCCCGATAAGGGCCGTGTCGTCATCAAACTCTCCATCTCCAGCTCTGCTGTTCGCGAACTGTCCTCCGCCGCCTCCGATGTGGACATACTTGTGTTGGCCCCAAGTCTGAACCCTCTTCAGCAGGGTCAGTGGCCTTGGGACACCACCTTGGACGTTGCCGCTTTTGACATCCCGTCCACCGGTGATCATTCCACTGGTGGAGCCCTTCGGTGCTCGGGGGTTGTGTGTCTTGATGCCCATCAAGACCGATGCGAGGAGGGAGAATGCGACGGCGATCCAGGTCGGCACGAACAGCAACCCGAGCGCAGAGGAGATGCCGATATCGTTGAAGTCTTCATTGATGGCGTCGTCTACCTTCTTGAAGATGACTGTCGCCGCGATTGATGCCGCGAGAAGACAGATTGTGGCCATCGCAGACAGGACGACACCCGCAAAGCCAGCTCTGCCACAACGGCCGCTGATGACCGAGACGATTGGAGCCAAGATGGTCAAGACAAATGCGAAGATGTACACTACACCGAAGAAAGAAGATGTCTTGGCATAGCTGTTCAGGGCGTCATTGAGGTTACCCGAGAAACTCCCAGCGATCGAGGTCGCGTCAAGCTTGAGGTCGCTGCGTGGGTCAAACCAGTACCCGACTAGACGCGTGGTGCAGACCGTGACATCGTTGATGTACCCGCAAGATCCGAGAAGTGTCACATAGTAGACGTCGAAGATCTGAAGCGTTGCTGGGGTTGCATCTTGCCCGACGAGGTCGGCGCCGGAGACTCTCGAGAGATCTTGGAGGTACTGCGATCCGCCGAGCTTCGCTGGGATATTCAAGTTCGTAGCATCAACCTATTGGGTCATTTAGAGCTATAGAGGTGTTGCCAAACAAGCATAGGGTATCACCCACTCGAAGAAATGAGAGTTTATCGCCAACCCCAGGCCGCGAACCTGATGCAATGATAACCACGATCAACATACCCACAACCATCGATGCCAAGATCGGCAGAAAGGTGAAGGCAGGCACCCTGCGAGTTGGTGCATTGTGTGCCATACCTGCGATACAGAGGCCGACAACACGGAATGAGTTGAATAATCGAGTTGATTTCACGACGTATGGAATGTGGCGGGTTCGGTAAGCAGAGAACGCGGACGGTCCAGCTACAAGTACGTGAAGGTCTCCAGCCCCGTCGAGGATGAAGCATGCAACCCGTAGGCAGACACCAGTCCCAGGAATAACGTTTGATGGACTCGGATCCAAGAAACCGTTAAGCGCGATGCCAAGGTGGAATCTTTGAAGTGGCGCATTCACGGGAGATGAGCGGCGGCTGATCGCGTCCGAACCAGCTCACTGGGCGCCCGTTGGAACAGTGGCATTGGCTTAGGTCTTACGTGAGCCCTCGTCCGGTGTCCCTGTCTCAGTCTGTGCGGCCATGTTCTTGTCGTGTTCTCGCACTTCCTCATGCTTAATTCATCTATTTTCTAATCATCAATCGTCTTAATCTGTTGGATCAATAACCTAAAATGGAAATCAGCCTAGCCCATCTTCGGATGATGATCAGGCCGGATTCAGGATCGCAACATCACCGCCTGGCAGGTAGACCTGACCTCGAGTTCATCAATGGGCGCGATCGAAGGAAGCGCGGCAATACCAGGAAGCTCATCGTTCCGTAGCAAGGGTTCGCTCTGTCACATCTCGGACGGCGGAATGGACGGCATCCGCGTGGCACAGCATCCGACGAGCAGTGACACAAGAGGCTGTGTGACGACCGAGCACTGGACTTAGGGGCTTACGATCCAATTGTATTCGCCCGTCAAACAGATCTCAGATGCATGAAGGATCAAGAAACTAATGTCTAGCCGCTGCATCTTCAGAATGCTATTCTGGATTTCCATCCTCTCCCGAGACACTCAGACGCTTGGTCAGCTCAGCCCTAGCGCGACCCCTTTTTGTCTTTGACTGGTGCGGGGAGCGTGGCGTAGACTTGGCGTTGACTTTAGTCCCTGAAAGCTGTTGGTTTTGTCTTCTTGGTGTCACGATCAGTTCTGATCTGGCCCAAAATGGCTTGGGAATTTCCAAGCCGGCTCGAGGAGAGAGCTTGGCTTCAAAAGAGTGTGAAATATCACAGCTATCCCTGCGTGGCATGACAGACAACTCTTCCTGAGTCGACATCCATCACGAACACTCGAGACTCTTATGTTTGCCTGCAAACATGAAGTCCATATTCTCGTCACTGGCCGTGGCTGCGACGCTTCTCGGCGTGCAGGCCGCGCACTTTGACGTCAACGTCGGAAAGAATAACCAGCTCAAGTTCGAGCCAGAGACACTCATCGCGAACCGCGGCGACACGGTCACCTACCACTTCTTCTCCAAGGCAAGATTGCTTCATTGAACCTGACATGAGTGCCAACTTTGCTAACATTTTCTCAGAATCATTCAGTCACCCAATCTTCATTCGATAGCCCCTGCAGTCCGCTGGCCAGCAGTGGCTTCTTCTCAGCCTTTGTACCTTCAACTTCCGATTCCGAGTGTGCGAAAACAATTTTCACAATCACTGTGAATGACACGAAGCCTATCTGGATATTCTGTGGCCAGGGAAACCACTGCCAGCAGGGGATGCTGCATAGCATCAACCCACCATCGTCAGGAAACACCTTTGATGCGTTCCGTGACAAGGCGAAGGGTGCCGGGCCGAGCAGCTCTCCTGCCGATGGTCTGCCCGTCGGCGGCAAGCGTATCTCTCGCGTCGACGTGGGCCTCAACGGAGCTCTGACGTTTACTCCAAACGACATCAAGGAGCCGCCGAGGACGTATGTTGAGTTCAGCTTCAACCCGCGAAACCACTCAGTCACACAGTCATCTTTCGATGAGCCATGCGAGCCATCTGCCAACGGCTTCAGCAGTGGTCTCATTCCCACAGCTATTAGTCCGTCCGGGGTGACCTTCAGTATCTTAGTCAACGATACTAAGCCGTAAGTCCCAAGCCTTGGATGAAAGATACTTGTCGCTGATGAGAACACAGCATTTGGTTCTACTGTGCGCAAACAACTGGAACTCACTGCCAAAAGGGTATGGTCGGAGCCATCAACGCTCCAGATCAAGGGAACACACTCCAGGCCTTCAACGATCTCGCCTCCAAAGCACCTCCAAGCACCCTGCCTCCCATGGCTCCCCTCGGCGGCGTCCTCCGCGCGAACAGAACGATCCTCCCGATGGTAAATTCCGCCGTCGTCAACGTTTCCGCCCTCACAGCAGACATGATCGCCTACATCCCCAAACCGGGTGACAACGACCAGTACATGATGGGCAAAGCCGGCGGCGGCGCCATCAATAACTGGAACTTCGGCACTAACATCAGCGACGCGGCCGTGGAACATCTGCAGCTGATCCAGTTTCTCGACAACATCCTCCTCAAAGTCCTCTTCGAAGGGTACGAGAATTTGCAGGCGGGTGGCAAGTGGGCCAATGTCTACCCCGAGACCATTGTCGAGACGATCGGGACAATGGCGGCGCAGGCGTGGGTGCATCGTGGCACGGCGACGGACTCGCTGCAGCACTTTTCCAAGACGGTCTTGAAAGAGTGCGCGTACGCTATCCCCGATCTTGACATCGATGCGTTTCTGAGCACGACGCTTACGATTTTGTTGTTGGAGATTGGGCTTATCATTGACGCGACGGCGCTGCTGGCACCGTCGGACCCGTGGCTCATCCCGGCTCTCGCGACATCGCTTGGAGACAAATCGCGCATGACGGCCGTTATCAACATGATGCAGAATCACATCGCCGCCGCTGCGCCCCGGGAGGTGTCTATCCCAGCTGAATTGGTGTACTCGTATGCTATGCACCACTACGTGTCCTCGTGCCCGGACAAGTTGGCCTGGGACAAGCCATTTGCGAAGTTGGATATCAAGGGTCAGGGGTTAGACCAGGCCCAGAGGTTGATGGGCGTTGATGTGCAGTGGGAGGGCAAGCATGATGGAGACTTGTTCCTCGCCTGGCTTGGTGCGTGGGGAGAGGTTAAGTTTTCGTCCATTGCTGATGGTAAGTCGTCCGTGCCTGATGGGCTGTATGGTCATGTTTGGGCTGTTGTCACATCGAAGAAAGATATCAAAGCCTCGGAAATTGCGGGTGCAGCGATAGCTGGGCCAGAGATGGTCTGGGTCACACAGCCTTGAACAAGTTTGTTGTGACGTGGTTTGACATAGCATCGGAGTATATACAGAAAGAAAAGAAGCCATCGAGCAAAGCGACACAACTAGGGGGAGATGATCATTGGTGGAAGAGATCAGATGCCATACATATACACTATCATTACGTATTCACATTACTGCTCCCCGAAAGCGTTGCTTGGGTGCCTAACTAAGCGATATTCAAGCAGCAGCTGTCGCGTTTCCGGCGGCCTGGTACTTGACGATGAAAGGCACCGTCGTAAACACATCCCAATCTTCCTTCTTCTCGCGATCTCCGTAGATCCTTAGTGCGCTAACCTGCATCTTGTACACACCAGGCTCTAGAACAGTGCCGTCGGCAAGCAGGCCGTTGAAGTACGCCCGTTGGTCAACACGAGTGACGTACGGAAGAGGCCAGCCAGCCAAGCTACCGAGGTTCTCTTCCTTTCCGTTGACAACGGACAGAATATCGACAGCGAGTGAGGCGGTGCCCACGGTAGGTTGGATGTAGACGTTGGGAGTGGCAGACTGGTCACCGCGGTCGGTACGGGGAGGGTTGGCAGGGTCGGGGCGAGCGATGGTGTAGGTGCGGTTCGCGGGGACGACGCCGTTGTATTCAGCGAGGTATGCTTGCGAGGCGGTCAGGACTGGGGTGTTGTACATGCTGCCGACGACACCGAGGTATGGCACGTTGAGGGAGGGGGCATCGGTGCTGCTCGTGAGGATGATGTAGCCACTGTATACCGGAAGGAGGGTCGCGTTGAGGTTGGATGGAGGCGTGCAGGTGACGGTCAAGTCAACCGAGCCACCAGCGGGAATAGTAAGCTTCCTGTGAAGGGCGTTAGTCAACTGGAGCAAGAGATGATGAGGTCAGCGACATGACTTACTCAGAGCTGAACTGGAGGTCCGCCCACTCTTCAACGATGGGGTTGGGGAAGGCAGCCGCTCTCAGACGGTCAAGGCTGGAAATGAAGGTGTACATGGTCACGGCCTTGCGGTCGCTGACGTCAAAGACAAGGTCTGCGGATCCAGTGTTCTTGATGCTGACAGTAGCGTTACCGACGAAGTTGTCTGTGTCGTTGAAAGAGATGGAATTGACGCTTAGTTCGGCGGTGGAGCGGGCAGCATCAAATGCCTGGACAATACCAGCGCCCTGTTGCGGGACGGGGGCAACAATGTCAGAGTGCGCTGCGGTACCATCGTACCAGTCGAGCTGCTTAGCGGTAGACGAGAGGAACGAGGCGAGGCGCTTGGGGTCCTTGGTACCGTGAGCCTCGGCGAGCAGGGCGTAGATGGCAGCAGTCATCGGGCACGACATGCTCGTTCCCGTCATGACTCGGTAAGAGCCAAGGGCAACAGGGTAAGTAGACAGGATGTTGGCGCCAGGGGCAGCGAACTGAGGGCTCGCGTCCAATTCCCAGGTGGGTCCCCAGCTGGAGAAGGTGCCCATGTAGCTGCCGCTGCTGTTGTTTTCAAGGTTCTCGAGGCGAGTCTTGGTGTTGTTGGCACTGGGGATTGAGACGGTGACAGACCGGCCTTGGTCGAGGAGGGACAGCCACTGCGTTGACTGATAAGGCGGAACCGACGCGACACCAAGAATGCCATCGGAATAGACGTACTGCTCATCGCGCATGGTTCTAATACATACGTTAGTTGATTAATCATGGCCATAACAGGTGCTGACACTCACGTGTTGTCGTTGGTGTAGTAGAGGATGTAGTGTCCGCCCTTCGCGGCAACATTGTTGCCTTGGTCGTTAGGGTAGCAGCCGGTCGCTCGAGAGTCGGGGAACTGCAGGAGGGCGATCGTATTGCTAAGATCTGGCGTATCTTCGGGCAAAGCACTGCAGGCGTCGCCAGTCCAAAGCTGAAGTGACAGATCACCAGTCAACTCGGGAACACCAGGCAGGTAGCCAAACTCGGTCTTTCTGCTTCCAGTAGAGTTCGAGTCGACAGTGAAAGTGCCGGCGTTGAGAAGAGTGGGAAACAATGCGTTCGTAACGGCACCGATGCCGGCAACACCCCGACCCGTTGCCGGGGTAGAGGCGTAGAACATGCCGGTGCCACCGTCGTTGCCTTCGGAGATGACAACGGGAACGCCGGCATCAACGATGCGGGAAGCAACAAGGCCCCAAGCATCCTCAGCCCAACCGGAAGCACTATCAAACTTGTTAACATAACGTCATCGAGGATCAGTCACCGGGTATGACTTACTCTCCATCAGAGCAGGAAATAATATCAGCTCCCTCCTCGAAAGCCCGGCTGAACGCAGCAATCAAGATCTCGTTGGTCCCCGAAGCAGCGCATCCCCATGCACGGTAAGCAGCCAGCTTCACTCCAGGAGCGGCACCAGTGAAGCCGTACTCGTTGCCTTCGAGCTGAGCGGCAATGATTCCAGCAACGTGGGTTCCGTGGCCCACGCAGTCGTCCATGGGGTCGGCATCGGGCTGCGCAGGTCGAACGCCAGGAAGAAAATCGTCGCCCGTGAAGTCCCATCCGGCTTCGACGAGGCAGCCGGGGCCGAAACAGCCTCCGAGGGCGGGATGCGTCCAGTCGACACCGCTATCGATGATTCCCACACGAATGCCCTTGCCGGTGATGCCCTGTTCGCGTAACTTGTCGACCTGGGTCATGATGTGAGGGGAGAAAGTGTCCTTGGTCGAGTTGCCGGGAGCACCACCCTGACGCTTGACGCGGGCGTTCGCAGTTGCGGAGCCTTGGTTAGGGGCACCGTTATCCTCGGGCAGATCGAGCTTGATGGTCTTCACGGGCCAAACGTTCTTGATGCGAGAAGAACCCGCCATCTGGCGCCGGAAAAGCGCGCTATCATGGTGCGCCGCGTCTGACTCCTTGACTTGGAAAGACACACCCTTGAAGAAGCGGTAGCTCATCTCCATACGCGTGTCGGCATCGATGCCATCGGCCTTTAGCGATTCAAGGAAGCTTGAAGGGGTGTCATTGTCGTCGGCAAACTCGACAATGTACGCGCCCTGAAGCAGCTCGCTGCGGCTCTTCGTCGTCTGGGTGTCGTCGGTTTCCGCTCTCGGGAGGTGAGCCGGCGCCGGGGCATCCGCGTAGATGCGCGGGTGGAGCGGCTTGGCCGTCGCGGCGTTGGCGCCCAGGATGGCCGAGATGATCGCGTGCGAGACCCTCATCTTGACTTGATCACTCGCTCACAGGATAGGCTAGCGGGTGAGGAGACGAAGAGAAGCAGATCGGGCGCCATTGCGGGTGCAGCCGTTGGTATACACGGGTAGCCCGCACCTCGTCATGGGGTTGTTTATCGGTTGATGGAGCAGATGACACGAGTTGGAGATGAAGAACGGCAAATACGAGCTTCGTTCGTGATCTAGCGCGCAGATCCCCGGCTTTGCAAGGGGCGGCCCCACTGTTGAAGGTGTGCCCCTCGCGTGAGCCGAGATCCCCGACCTTGGACTCTGGAGAATGATTGAACAAAGGCGTAGTTTATTGTAGAATGAACCGAAAGAACGACTACTCGTGTATCGATCCAAGTCATGGCTCGACATATAATTCTATAGTTAGAGGTCTTCAGAGTCTATTGCCTTCCATCTTTCGCTCGCAAACAATGACTCTGTTCAATGTTCTTGTGTGGGTCCTCTCAGCAAGTTTCCAATGCGCAACTCTCTTGGCACTCCTCCGTATTCCGAGGGTATCCATTTAAATAGAGTAAGGTAGTATCCGCCAAAGTTACCGAGCCGTCACCTTACTTGCTTGGGCAGGTGAGCAGAAAGTGCATCTCCCCGCGAGGCGGTTGTCATGAAGCGTCCTCGAAGATGAAGACTAGAGGTTTTCGATGGAAAAAACGACCAAGGCCTGTCGATGACACGAATGATTACTATCAGAACTCTAAATACACCTTAACTGGACTTCGCCCTGCGAAGTTGCATCTTGTATGAAAGCCACCTCAACCCCTCCAGTCTCTCGCATCATTCAACAGGGCTCCGACCTCATGAGTCCGGTCATTCGCGCGCTCAATCACGTCGTATTCATACATAGCTTTCCTCCAGTCTTGGATCTCGTCCACGAGACGGTCAGGAGTCTCTCTCGCTGTTATGGTGATGTCGTCGAAGAATTCCTCCAACCTCTTCCGTCTCTGCCGCTGCGCTTGCGCTGCTAGTTCACGCTCTGTGTGCTGGCTCTCAAGCTCAGACCTGAGCCTCAGAATCAAGTTATCGGCTCGTTGCAACCCCGCATTTTGATGGGCGAGACAGGTCCGAAAGGCCTCCCCTGCAGACATTTTCTGGGCCTCAAAGTTAACATCCGCAAAGCACTTATCCATCTGTCTTGTCTGAAGAACTTCGCTTGAAGTTTCAAACCGAGAAGAGTTGTAACTCGATGAGATGTGCGACAGTGCTGGAGACTCGCCGGAGGAGCTTGTTGTCATTATGGAGAGTAGGTCGGGGGGTGGCGGGCAAAGTGGTGAGCGCATGTCTCGAACTACCTTCTGCATCAAGGGAGATGGACCGTATACCTTTTTCGGCCCAGCGCGTGGCTGGATCTTTTGGGATCTGTCTGTGATATCGGCACTCCAGGTATTGACATCACGGCGCAAACGCTCTTTGGCCCTCGCAGAAATAGGCTCTCTGGGAATCGGGCTGGGATCGTAGACGGTTGGAGTTTTGTTTGTATTCGCCTCAGGGAACGCCCTCTTGGCCTTTTCGGTAGCGTTGAGCCGGGGCTCAACACTTTCATTTGTACTCATTGTAGATTTGATTGCGAAGATTGCTCACTAGCGTAAGAGGTTATGACGATGGTTCCCCGACAGCTGCGGTGCGGTGTTCGCACTTATGTATCAAATCCAGAAAAGCAGCGTAGGGAAGTGTTGGGAACAAATATATTGTGAGATCATACACACAAAGAAGCAATCATAGTGTCTTCAACAGAATGGGCCATCTTCAAAACTGCTCCTTTCATTGGTCTAGCTCGAATTGCGCGACCATGGCCAGGTTTACTCCTTGCCTTGCAATTTGAAAGGACTCGGTCAAAGGAACAGAAGGATTGGCCCCGGCTTCGAGCTTGTTCTTCAGCATATCTTCTGCAAGACCTTGGATTGATATGATAAAGAGGCTGTGTCAAATTTCTCTGGTTACTCACGTTCTCTTCACTAATAGTGACATGCGATACTTTGTTTCAAGATACACAAGCTGAATAAGATCAATAATACGTAAAGAACAGCCTTACGGGCCTTCAACGAGGTGGCCACTTGGAGATGCTGTCATACTATCTCATTTGGCACATGCTTCTTACTTCCACGCAATAGTTGTTCCCGTGTTGTGCGACTCCCTCGCCAGCTCAATAATCCTGATCGCGTCGCGTGATTGGGTAGCCTTCACCTCGAGCTCAGCTTTGCCATTAATAGCGTCGGCCAGATTCTCATAGATACCCAGCCAGCGCCCAGTGATGCTTGGATATCTGCCAGTGTACTTCTTCGTCGCTTCATCGTACTTCTGAACTGTTCCATCAAACTCTTTGTATGTCGTAAGAATACCACGCAGCTCGGCTGGTTCCTCGCCGAAACCGGGCTCAAGCGGCTTGCGGCCCTCGGCAATTTGCTCCTCCTGAGGGCAGGTGCTTCTTTGTTGGAACTATGACGTGTCAGCGGACGACGTTTCGTACGAATGGCGGGCAACCAACCTTGAGCCATGACCCCTTAGTTCCCCTCACGAGATGTTTGAGTTGCTGGGCCATGGGCGTGGTGACCGAGGTCTTGACGGTCACCAGGAGGTCCTTCTGCGCTCCGTCGTACTGCAAGACAATTGTGAACGAGTCTTCCACCTCGCTTTCGATGCCGCGCTGGGCGCGGAAGAAGCCAGTCACCGACTTTGGACGGCCGAAGAGAGTCACTGCCTGGTCGATGCTGTGTGTTCCTGTATTTCAATACGATTAGAACAGTGTTCTTGGGGCCTAAACTCGAGACTCAACTCACCCAGACCAAACGCCATGCCATCACCCGGAGTATACTCCTTCTTGTTCATTGAGCTGAGCCAAGGAGGCGACTCGAAATCATAGTGGATCTCGGCCTCCTTGATGTCGCCAAGTGCGTCTTCTTTGATGAGTTTGCGCAAAGTTTGGAAGTCGCCATCCTGCAGTTTCAATCAGTCAAAAACGTTTCACGGAGAAACCTCCGGACACTCACCCATCTGCGGTTCTGGAAGCAAGTCAAAATGAGGCCCTTCTCCTTGGCGATTTGAATAACACGGTCTGCTTCTTCCGATGACCTTGCGAAAGGCTTGTCGGCGATGGCTTCAAATTTGTCAATCTCCGATCGCGTAATCAGCTGCATTGGATAGTGACTTGCCATGTTTTCCCGCCAACAGCGCCTTCTCTGCGAACGATGCGTGCGTATCAGTGTGGGTGGCAACCACGACGAGTTGAATGTCCGAGTCGGCGAAGAACTCCTCCGCAGTCCGGTAGTGTCTGATGTTGGGAAAGTCGACCTTGCAGTGGGAGCCCGCAGGCGCGGATGACAAATCGCTCGGAGCTTCCGCTCTCTGCAAGATCGCAATCACCTCGTAATCCTTATTGGCAGTGATGAAAGGCAGGTGGAAGCTCTTGGCGGCGAAGCCATAGCCGACGACACCGACTTTGATGGTGGACATGATGGTTCTGGTGTCGATTTTCCGTTTTTTACTCTCGGGTGACTGAACGAATCTTACAGAATTTCGAGAGCTCTGCAATCAAAGAGCTGGGTACCTTCATTTATATCCCAACTTCTAAGATGCGGGGTGTTGGTGCAGCGGCGGCTCGACGGTGCGGGATGACGGGATGGAAGGGCAGAGAGGACCCACCTCATGCCGACACTCCGCGGACGACTGGGACTTCGTTTTCGTGTAAGTTGTAGTACCGACTTCAATGATTATACTTTAGTCAGTATCTAATGATTCGCCAATTACAATCTCAATTATATAGGACACTTCCCAACCATCCAATGCTCTTCTATTGATTGTAGGGAATTTTTGAGTTGATTCTCTTCATACTTCTCGTTTGAGATACATCGTCAAATCTCCTTCGCACGCAAGGTACCAAAATCTAGGCAAAAAGACCTCCACCCGCACACGACCAATCATCCATGACATGGTTTTAGCCGCATCGCCTCAAGCCCCGCTGATTCCCCAACTGCTAAACTTTCCCGATCGAGACATGACTAACAACGAATGACGTTATTGAAGCTATCCCTCACATTTACTCCAGATATTTACCGAAGACCAATGCAAGTTGGATGGGTTCCACCTCGGACCCATGGTGGCATTGCCCTGCGAGTCTGAATCGTGGGACTCACTCTAGTGAACATAACCCGGTTTCTGACCGTATACGACAAAGCTAGACACGAATAATCAGCAGAAAGCCCGGTTTTCACAGAGCAGTACAAGAGGGGCACTTACATGTCGAACAACAAATGCATATCCCCCTGTTTCAGCTCCTTCCTAACAGCCGCTAATTCAACCTCAACCTCAACCCGCGATCTTCCTAAGATATCGCAAAACAGCTTCAGAGTGAACGCCTCCAATCCCTCCAACGTGATCGCCAAATTCATCATTCCAAGATCTCTGTAGTACGGGTCCCTCGGCCAGGGACCTATGGGACACTTGAACTGCCGGGCGTAGACGCCGTTGAAACCTACCTCCTTCACCATTCCTTCGATCTTGGCCGCCGGAGAGGGGTCGCGGCCCATGCTTCTGCAGGCGTTGGCGAATGCCTGATTCCAGGCCCACGTAGCATGTGCCCTAGTGTATGTGCTGTCATCTGAGTAGAACTCAGTGTCCATCTCTTGAAACTCAGCAAAGCCTCCGGGGTTCAAGTGGCTGGTTTTTCTCGATCAGTATACCAAGCTCCTTGGGCGTGGCTGGTGAGACCTGACATACTCGTAGATATTCTTGACTAGCCTGGGCCAGTCGGCAATGGAAGCAGCCATATACCGACACATGATAAAATCGTACTTTCTGTTCGTAACCCAATCACTTTCCACGTCGTCCACCTCAAACTTCACGTTCGGGGGAACCCTGAACTCCCACTAGTCAGTATTCGGACAGCCTTTCTAACTCGAGTTGACTTACCATTCTGGTTGAATCGGACTCAAGTCGTTCCCAGTAACCTACAGTTCTTGATGAACTCTAGATCTGCAACGCAAGACCCGGTGTCCATCTTACCTCTGCGTTCTGGAAAATATCACCCATTTCCACCGCCCCTAGGATTGATCAGTCTTCGCCCGAGTGTCGCAATGAGGATGCTCAGCTGTGTACAAATTCCAGTGCCTGTCCCGATGTCGAGCATCTTGTGGATTCTCTCCTTTTGCAGCGGCGCAAGATAAAGTCTGTTGCCAATGGTTTTGACAATCATGGCGTGGGCTAGATCGAGTCGATCCATTTCATACTACATCGTGAGTGGACTGAACCTGCACTTCAAATATCGGAAAACTCGTACATCATCATTTGGAAATGCGTATGCTGCGAATTGTCAGCGTTCAGACCTGTGATGTGACCTGCATCAGCGGAAACCTCAAAATGGACTTACTTCCGGGGCGGAATGCATGATAACGACGGCCATACTCAACAGGATAGTCGACAACGCTCGAAGTCAGCGACGCGCTGTAATTTGAACTGCTCTCAAGTAAGTATTCCAAGCATCAGAGCTGCTGCAGGCCGATGAACTCACAGTCTCTCGTCAATTGATGCTACATCATCCTCTCCCTAATGTCACGTTAGCACCAGACTTAAGTCATTGCTGATTTGCCACGGAAATTTACATAAGGACGAGCTTCCGCCTCAAGCTGATCCATCTTGGGCAAGTAAATCTCGAACAGCGAGTGGGGATCAGTAAAGAAGGATTCACGATACAAAAAGACAGCACTGCGAGCTCCGCCCCTTGCGGGGTTGCAAGAAGGTACGCGGCCGCCGTGGAAAGTTCACGAGTTGAGTTCGTCTGGTGTTCCCTCATTTTTAAAACGACCGCACAAAGGCATTTCTACGCATTCTTTCGGCACTCCATAGTGTTCCCTTCGGGCATTTCAATGACTCGATGCTCGTATTCGTAAGTTCGTAACCCGAGATAGAAATATCTGGATTAGAAATGAATTGTAGTCTTAGCACTTTCAGATTTCGAAAACAGTTTCTCCAAGTCCAGAATACTCTTGTTCCAGGCGCGACCTTACCGATAAGTCGTCCACCATACTATGCATATATTTTCCTAATTTGAAAACTACATCTTCTCAACAGAGGAATTTTCCTGGCCGAAAATTCATTTGTAACTTCTGTATGACCAACCCTGGCTTTACTCCCGAATATTAACCTCATTCAACTCCCTGTACAGCTCTTTCTTCACCTCATCACTCGCCCAACACATATCCACCCCGTTCCTCACCAACTGGACCATGTCCTTCTTGCTCATCCCGCAATACGTGTACACCTTTTGCAAGTTCCCATCAACCCACACGTCATGCATATACACCGGATCATCGCTATTTACACAAAACTTCACCCCCCGCTCCCACAGCGCCCGGATCTTGGGGAATAACACCTCCGTCGGCGTCCTCCGGTGATACGCGTGCGGGCACAGCGTCAACCCGATGCCCCTCTCCAACACGCCCGCAATCAGCTCCTCGCGGTCCGCCACGTCCAGCCCGTGATCGATCCTCTCCGCCCCCTTGCCCCCGCAGACCTCAAAAACGGCCTCCCGCACGTGCTCATGCGTGTCCTTCTGCCCAAAGTCACAGTGCATCGTAACATGCAGCCCGTCCGCCCGCGCCCTCGCGTACCCCTCCTCAAAAAGCATCGGCGGCCTCTCAAACGCGTTACTAGCTAGTCCAACGGCGTGGAACAGCCCTTTCCCACCCTCCACGTTCCCTGCCGCCCACGGCCGCGCGACCTCATACGCATCCAGGCCATCTTGCACACTCTCATCGCGAATGAAGCAAAAGATCCAGTTCGAGCGCACACCCAGCTCGCGTTCGCCGTCGCGTTGCGCGCGGAGGTAGCCGTTGAGCACGTCGGCCGCGGGCACGCCGCGGCGCGTGTGCGCCTGGATGTCGAAAAAGGGCTCGACGTAGCGCACGTTCATCTCGGCGCAGCGGCGCAGGTAGTCCATGGACATTTCGTAAAAGTCATCCTCGGTGTGGAGGACCTCGCAGCCGGCGAAGTAGGCCTCGAGGAAGGTGGGGATTCCGGGGACGCGGCCGTTGATCTCGGGGCGGTGGTTGAAGAAGACGGTGTAGGAGGCGAGGAGGTCGTCGTAGGTGGCGTAGGGCAGGGGCACGTTGTTGCGGTGGGCGAGTTTCCAGCGGAGGGAGGGGAGGAGGGTGCCTTCGATGTGGATGTGGAGTTCGACCTTGGGGAGGGAGGCGATGAAGGGGGAGATCTCTAGGCCGTTCATTTTGGGCCAAGATGCGTCCGTCCGGATGAGATGGTGATGAGTTTGATATGGAACCAGAATGCTGGGGAATGAATTTCGAGTTACTGTGATGAGGCTTTAGATGGTCATTTTCATGTGAGACTGAATTTGGCCGATCGGACTGTGGTGATTGACGTGCAGGTCCGTTATGTCGGACAGGTCCCGACGTCTGAAATTGCCCCCTGTCGGCTATCATCTTATGTATTGCGGGATGTCACTCTTCAGAGTCCCACCGATCTCTGGTTCTCTTTCTTCTGACTGGCCCTTTGTCTTTCTGCCACGAAAACTCGAATGCCTCGACCGAGTTCTCGGGTGATGTGAATGGAACATCACAAATATCCATCTCGTAAGTGGTTGGTCGAAGACCCTTTGCAAATCAAACATCGAAAGAGTCGCGAATCAAATGAGCCTTGATGGAGTCTTGATGGCCGATGTTCGCAGCAATGTGGAGACCCCAAAAACACGAAAGGATCCGATAACACTTAATTTTCTGGGGCCTGTCTTATTCCCCAAAGCTGCCATCAGCCAACCATAACCGCCCAGCCGGTATGAAAGCGGCTCTCTGTTTCTTTTTGCCGACCTGTCAGGCCCATTCAACGTCTCCCTCTCTCATCTCCAAGCCATACGCAGCGTGGTAACGTCGCATCCTCGGTTCGGATATTCACCGACCCTAGAGTGGAACGACTTTTTCCTTTTCCTCGTCGGGGGTAGTGCTCTATTCAGCGGAGTCCAGCGGTGCTCGTCTCTGGCATCCAGTCGCTTGCTTATCTCCCGCCCCGCGGTCCTCCCCCGCCCCTCCGGTTCGCGGTGGTGGTTGGTCGGGTCACTGCGACTGCGTGGCCCATCGGCCATCGGCAGACAAGGCCGCAGATAAGGTCCCCATCCTGATTTTTTCCCTCTGCGTTTTTCGCCGCGGGAAGAACAGGCAAACAACCCCCCCGGTAACCGCGCATGCGACCGGTTCTTCGCTGGATGGCCGGGCTCTTCAAAAGGGCGGCGGCTGCACCTCGGGCGGGGGAAGCGTCCAGCTCGCGACCGCACCGTGCAGACGACGCTCACGAGAGAACGAGGTTGCTTGAAGCTGACGACGATATGGGCTCGACTCCGGACGATGCGCCCGCCCCGTCGCAGGGCGGGGACCAGCAACAGCAGCAGCAGCAGCAGCATGTCGACACCGCGATGGCGAAGAAGATTCTGTGGAAGATTGACCGCACCGTCATCCCGCTTCTTTTCGTCACGTACATGCTCAACTTTATGGATAAGACCATCCTGTCGAGCGCGAGTGTGTTTGGGTTGAGAGATGATACTGTGAGTAGTTGACGCTTTGCCTGGAGACCAAGAATGGATTGAAATGTGTGCATGTTTGCTGATACCTCCGCGATAGCATCTGAAAGGCCAGAACTACAGCTGGGTCTCGAGCATCTTCTACTTTGGCTACTTCGCCTGGACGTACCCCACGACGCTGCTCATCGCCCGCCTCCCCGTCGCAAAGTACATGACCGCAAACACCTTCTTCTGGGGTGCCGTCGTCGCTGTCACCGCCGCTTGCAAGAACTACGGCGGCCTGCTCACCGTGCGCTTCCTCCTCGGCGTCGCCGAGGCCACCATCACCCCGGCCTTCATGTTCCTCACCTCCACCTGGTACACCCGCGACGAGATCCCGACCCGCACCGGCATCTGGTTCGCCGGCAACTCCGTCGGCGGCCTCGTCGCCTCGCTGCTAGCCTTCGGTGTCGGCCACATCGACGACAAGATCGGCCCCTGGCGCTGGATGTACATCATCCTCGGCGTCGTCACCTTCGTCTGGGCCTTCGTGCTGTGGCTGTGGCTGCCCGATACCATCTCCTCGGCGCGCTTCCTGACGCCCGAGGAGCGGCAGTACGCCGGCGACCGCGTCGTCATCGCAGGCACTGGGCGCACGGAGAAGACGCACTGGAAGTGGGACCAGATGCGCGAGTGCCTCATCGATCCCAAGACGTGGCTCATTTTCGGCCTCGAGCTGATCTCGCAGATCCCCAACGGCGGCACGCAAAACTTTGCCAACCTCGTCATCAAGTCTTTCGGCTTTACGAGCCTGCAGTCGACGCTCATCAACATCCCCTACTCACTCCTCTCGGCGGGCATGATTGCCGGCACGGGCTGGGTTGCGGGTCGCTTCCGCAAGATGAACTGCATCCTCATCGCACTCATTGTGCTCCCCTGCATCACGGGCGCGGCCATCATCTACTCGCGCGAGCACGTGAGCAACGGCGTCCAGCTGTTTGCCTACTTCCTCCTCTCGCCGGGCCCTGCGGCGATGCCGCTTGGCATGTCGCTCGTGCAGGCCAACTACCGCGGCGTGACCAAGAAGATGACCATGTCGGCGCTGCTGTTCCTGGCGTACTGCGCGGGCAATATCGCCGGGCCGCAGTTCTTCAAGGCCAGCGAGGAGCCGCACTACAACACCGCCTTCCGGACCATCATGATCTGCTACTCGCTCGTCGTGGTCCTTGCCCTCTGCCTGCGATTCTACCTGCAGTGGATCAACGCCAAGCGCACGAGGGAGGAGGGCTTCGAGGGCAGTGCTGGAGGAGCTGGTGCTGTTGGTGGCGGAAAGGTGATGCAGGCTGATGGCAACGCGAATGACGTCGCGGACATGGTTGACCGGGTGGAGCTGCGGCCTGAGGATTATGAGGACGTGACTGACTGGAAGACTGCTGGATTCAGATATAGATTGTAGTTGCTTTCGCGGTAATTTTGGCGACAGCTTTGCATCCTGCGTGGTAGAAAGTGGTGCTGGTGATGAGTGTAGCTAGACTTTGTGCCTAGAGATCCCTTCCAGCGAAAACAAAATCATCCTTCGAGGACCCCAATCTTGGCCGCTCAATGTCACCATGAAAGTGCTGTCGATCTGCTGTTGAGGTTGTTCGCATGTCCTACGTGGTTGCCTTGAGTTTGCACCAGCGTCGGAGTGCTTGTCGTTAGGTGAGACTGTGGTACCCGAGCTAGCAGCGTCACCACCAGGCGCGCAAAGCAGAGGCAGATTAGACTTCTCAGTCGAAATGACTGGCGACGTGATGCTCAACTGCAGCTGCATCACCCTCAAACGTGCCGCACACAGGACAGGTGACGACCTCGGAGGGCGCAGCCGCAGCCGTATCCTCGTTCTCCGGAGCATAAGCAGCTTGCGCAGCCCCTCCACGGCCACCTTTCTTTTGCTTCGCCGGCCGAATATACGCATCTAGTCCGACCTGCGCCGAGGGCACTTCGGCATCCTGTTCCTGCCGCCTGCCCTGCCGGCCCCGCGGTCCTCGCCTGTCTCTGAAGGCGGGCCCAGCTTCGCCGGACAACTCCTGCTGCTGGTCGGCAGATGATGCCCCGGCCTGCTGGGGCCCTGCATGCGATTGTACGCGTCCCACACGGCCGTCGGAGAGGCGCACCTTGATCCCGCGCGGGTGGTTGCCGCGGGTCAGGACATCCTGGACGGTTCCCGAGACGGTGCGGCCCGTGGGCTGGTCGGCTTTGAGCACGATATTGACGCTGGCGCCGCGGACGACGGTTGCTATTGTGGGAACCCTGCTCATTTTGTGAAGTGCGCTTCTCATGTCATCGAAAACAATGAGGTGAGTTTGTTGCGGTCTTGTGGCGCGGGCACTGGTGGTGTTCGTGAAGTGCAGGGATTTGGGTGAGGGAACAAAAAATTGTACGGTGCAGAGTGGTGTATGGCCCGTGCCACCCCGTTCAGATACGTCATCCGCCAGCAGATGATTCTAATTGGCCAATTAATCTTCAGCCAGAGGAGTGAATGAAGGCAGCAGCAAGAAGCTACTGCGTCGTTGAGCAACCCGGATTTTACAATCAGAGGTAATTCCGTTGGAAATTTTACTAGATCTTTTTCAAAAAAGCTTCTGTGGAAAAAAAAAACAAAAGAAAAACCTCATGTTGTACGTGTGTAGGTATGTTTGTGATCTGCTGTGCTGTTTACAGACCTCGAATTATGACGGAATTCGGGTCACTTTTTGAACTGTATGGGTTCCATCTTAGCATTCGGTTCGCCACTCTGTCTCACGCTCGCTGCTGTCTCGTGTCTATACTGGTAATGAAAGCTCGTCTCGTGGGCGTCTAGGTTGTACTTTGTAGTGAATACATTGTAATCTTACGCTACGAAATCCACTTGCCATGACAACAACTCCGAGTCGTGATAAGAAAGCACAACGATGGAGATCTAAGCAACCAAACTGCGTTCTCAGATTTCAACAAGTCATCGAAGCTGATTTGGTGCAAAGTTTGCGCGGAATTCGCCCGTCGGCTGCTCCTGGCTACCTCCTAGGCCACCAAACTAAGTTCCACAAACCAACAAGAAGACGCATGTACGCCGCTCGCCGATCTTTCTTTTCCAGCCACCACAGACTCAACAAGACCACAAAAAGATTCAAATGCAAGGTCGGTCGTTCATTCTCCTGGTTCTTCTTCTGCTCCCGCGCTTGGGCGTTTTCAAGAGAGCTTTCGACTCTGTTGACGTCGTAATCTGACAGCCCCGACATTCTAGCCACCTCCGGAATGTCAGCCTCTCTGGCCCCATCAGATTCAGCCCATGCTAATGCATTCCTATCAGCGCCATGGTCTATCATAGAAACCATGGTCTCGGCAATCTCCTCTTCATGCAAGTCTGTATCGGGGACCCTTGACGTATGGTCGTAACAGCCTTGAAGGAAATGTTCCCAAGGGGTTTTGATGCCGATCTCGCCGATCTGCGGCGACATTTTCTCATTCGGATCCGCTCCATTTTCCAAAAGAAGCTTCACGATTGAGCTGATGGGCCCTTCGAGCCCTGTTGACCGTGACAACCATGCATTACTCATAGTTCGCCGCAAGGAGTAGTCTAGCAGTGGTCGTCCACTCTTGCTCTTAATTTGACTCGGGTCCTCCATGATCTTACTTTCCACATATAGTGAAAGTCCCGCTTGAATAGACGCTGCAAGAAACGTCTTACCTGTAGGGTCTCTGAAGCCCGCCTCGTTGCGGTGTCTGAAATTGACCCAGTGAACTCCCTGGCGTTTTGGCTGCTTGCTTGGTGTCGGCTCAAGCTCCCTGAACATCTGGCCGACTGATCGATCAAGTTCGTCTAGGAGGCCGAATGAAGCTCTCAAATCCTCTTGTGCCCGGGGAGGAGAATCGGCTTTCTTCAATATGTCTTCGTGGAATTGTTCTTCCACTCTCCGAGCAAAATGCATCAGCCCATCACCGTGCAAAACGGAGTCTCCTAGAGATTTTACCAGTGCCAGCATGATTCTGCAAAGAGATAGCGACGGATTGAACTCGGTCGTTACCCTCTTCTTTACCATTCTGTCTATGGCACCAGTATCGATGCAAAAGTCCCGGGCGGTTCGATGAAAAAAATTGACAGAGGACTTTTCGATATGCAGGAGGTCGTTGCATCTGGCGTGAACCCTCTTCTTAACACGCTCATAAGTGGATTGTAGCTGTTCCTCTGAGAACACCTCAATCTTCATTCTCATCGCGTACTGAGGGCCATACTGAGGGCTTTTGGCTTCCCAGTCTAGGAACTCAAAAGCTAGAAGTGGAATAGCTTGATCTGCTTCGATCATGATCTTGAAGTACCGGTAGCTGTTGTCCCAATACACGTCCTCAATCGACTCAATCATGTGCTGAAAAAAGTCGTCAAGATCACCGGGAAGATATTCCAGTCTGTACTGGAGTTCCTCGTAGGTGTCCTCGTGAACAAGGCCATTCTGTAAGGACTTGACAACAAGATAAACCCACAAGAACACCCCTTGTGCACGTTGTACAATTGTCTTGGCGATCTGATGACAACGGGAATCTCTCTCAGCGAGCTGTTTGTAATAGGAATTGCTTCCCAAGGTCGCCATGACGTAGTTCTCAATGTCGCCGCCGCTGAGATCTTCTATTCGTAGTTGCCACTCTTCGACCTTTGGACCCAATGATTGTGTGAACTGGGTCCATGGTCGGCTTGATACGCAGATTTTAACACATGGTATAGAGGCCAACTTGTAGAGTATTTGGAATAGATCTTCGAACGTGCCGTGGTATTTCTTAGCACCGGCGGTATATTCGTCGAGGCCATCAATGAAGAAGCAAAAGCTCACAGGTAGCCGAGGTGTCGATGTCAACATGTATAGAGCCTGGGTTAGTTCAGCTTCTTCCCAAGGCTCAATAAACCCATGGCTAGAATTTCGCCACCGGGACCCGCAGACAGATTCAATCAGACCTGGAACCTCTTTCAAGACCTTGTAAAGCAGGGTCTGCAGCAAACCCTGCCGAGACTTTTGCATGCTGTTACCGCTGATCCAGAAGAAGTGGTTAGCGATCGCGATTTGGTTCTCTCCAGCCCACTTTTGCAATCTCGATCGTGTTTCTTCGTGTGCGGCCAGAAACTTCATCAAGGTTGATTTCCCGCTTCCCGGTTTGCCTTGTACCCAGAACACTTTCTCACCAGATTCCAACCACTCTGGGAACTTTGAACGTTTCCCCTGATCTTGTTCAAATACCCAATCGAACGTGGCTTCGTGATTTTGGGGGATAGCCTCTTGCCGCATTTGAATGTGACTGAATCGCAGGCTCTTGAGAATCTTGTGTTGAATTTCGACTCGGGACTTCTCATGCTTGAATCGATCCATTTCTGCTTCCATGTTGCTGACAAGGTCTCGAAACCCCTCTTCCTCTTTGTTTTTCAGACTCTGAGATATTTCTTTGACCTTCTCCATGATTTCTTTCAATGTGTCTGAAGTCCTGGCTTCCAGCCTTTCGCTTTGCAGGCATAAGTTCTTCAAGGACCAGGATGCATCTTGTTGTTCCTGGCTACGAGAGGGTTAGCCGCAACTTTCTACAAGAGAGAGTAGGAAGATTCGTCTTACAAGGCGATTGTAGAAATGTATGCCTGAAGTTCATTCCGGACGCTTTTTAGATTCTCCTCGGATTTCCTGATGTTATTCTCCTGGGCTACACTCTGAAGCGCCTGCGCGACGCTCCTCCACGCCTTTTTGTACCCTTTCTCCTCTTTGCTGGCATCGAACTCTAGCTTCGTGAGAATTTCCGTAAGACCAGAAACAGCATCGTCGCATTTCAGTGCTATCCGATGGAGTCCACCCATTCGCGGAGAGTCTGAGCCCTTGCAGACCATTCGCGTTCTCCCCGCTAACTCCTGAACGCTCCTGGCCTGGTCCCTCAATGCCTCATATTGAGCGGTAGAGCCAGACTCGTAGGATTCGCGCGCAAGTCGAAAGAGCTTGACACCAAGCTCGGCGAATTGAAGAAGATTGCTTGCGAGTCCAATAGCAGCAAGCTCGGCCATGTTGACGCAGACATCGCACGTCGGAAGACTTAGGCAATGAATGGAAGCATGCAGAAATTGAGCGACGGCGACATCAGGCTGCGAAATTCCAAATGGACCGCCCCACATAGTTCTCGTGTATCTGTTCCTCTTGGCTGCCGTTGACATGCATCGTGTTTCTATCAACCAGTAAGATGCCGTCATTTGCCGCCCGCTGATGCGTTGGCTCTGGTCAACTGCGCCTCACTCCTGCATTTAGGTAGGCGGAATTTGCTTCCGATGATTTTGCGGATAGGGATTATGCTGCGACTGTTTTCACCTTTCTCTCTGCTAACCACGACCACATCACAATTATACTGGATGTAACCGGAACACCAAACTTGCATTTCGACAACACTACAATACCAACCTGGCTAGTCCTACGATTCACCAACATGCCCCAAACCAAGATGTCCGACCAATGTCTCCAAGTCAGATTTGAGTACGGTCCACTAGGATTGAACGATATTCGCCTCGTCCAACTTGAGTCTTTTAATCACGAACGTGGTATTGTCGAATGTACAATGACACAGGAATGCCTCGATAGTAGCGACTTCCTCGCCCTTCCATATACTTGGGGCGACCCCACACACACAAGCATGATCTTTCTAGACGGGAAACCGTTGAGGATTACTCTCAACTTGGAAGGTTTTGTGAACTTTCGCAGCGGGTCACCCAGAAATGGATCATTCTAAATTGTGGATTGACATTATTTACATCAACCAGGAAGATTTGGTAGAGCGCAACTCTCAGGTTCTCCGCATGTCCTCGATTTACAAATCTGCTCGAGAGGTCATTGTTTGGCTTGGGGAAGAGGCGTAAGACACTGCCGCTAGGTACGCAGAAACAATCAGATTCCATGATCTGCTGGCGGAGTAATATGATCCCTTTGTAGATGGTATTCTCTGAAGCTTATAGAATACTCTGGCGTCCATGTCTCGGATGGGTCGAACGGACTTCATCCTACACAGTGCTTGGTGGCAACGCGCATGAATTTTGCAAGAATTCGTTCTTGCACACCGAGTCCAGTTCTTATTTGGAGAAATTTACATGATATATCATGAGCTACGTAATGTTGCTCATTGGCTCATTCTGATGGCGAGATACCCATATTTCTTAGACCGCAACTGCACAAAGTATGCACATGACTATACATTGTCGAGCCCACCAAAGATCCCTGCAGCAGCTACCGCGCCTACCAGGGTACAGACGTTGGATCCCGTATATTTAAACAAGAAAATGGCTGCACTCTCGGCGACCAAACACACCACCATTTCTCTCCTCCCCCACCGATTGTCTTCGCAGCCTCCAATGGCAACTCCTCACCAAGATTCAACCCCGGCAGAACCGGGCACCATCGTGGAATTTCTTGCTGGGCTTCCAATAGAGCTTCCCGGGGCCATCTTCGCGCATCTGCCCAATTCCGACCTTAAGAAATTGCGCTTGGCTTCTAGACGGTTTTCCAAAGTCGTCACCCCTCACCTCAGCTTTAAGCGTGTTTTTATATCAGCAAGCAACTACAATATCCAAGTCTTCAGGAATATTGCAAATCACGAGACGTTTCGCCATGACGTTCGTGAGATTGTCTGGGACGATGCACGCTTCATGGTTTCCCTGGAGGAGGAATCAGGTTACCACACTGGATACGGATACGACGCTGCGGACTCGGATTCCGAGGATACGCCTGTGCCAGAGGGAGTTCCCTTGTGGTTCGTTACAGCATGTCGGGAGAACATAGACTATCTGCGAAAATGGCGAGGGAGGGACGTCGAAACACTGCCGCAGCACGTCGAAACCGCACAACAGCTTGCTGCCCAACTCCCACTCGACGTAGCTTACGAATACTATGGAAGATTGCTCCGTGATCAGGAAGAGGTTCTCGCTACTGCGGCTGACAGTGCCGCCTTTGAATGGGCTCTGGCCGAGAAACGGTTTCCCAATCTACGGAGAGTTACAATCACGCCTGCTGCCCATGGTATCCTCTTCTTCCCTCAGCATCCTATGCCTATGATCCGTGCATTCCCATACGGCTTCAATTACCCCCTTCCTCGCAGCTGGCCTACGCCGCCACTCGGAGCCAGAATCCCCTGCGAAAGCTGGGTAGATGAAGCCATCAAGGACAAGTGGCGCGGTTTCCGTATTGTCACCCATCTTCTCGCCCAGCAAGAGTACGCAACCGTCCCAGAGGTGGTCATTGATGGCAATCAGATCAATTCGGGACTTACATGTGAGATTTTCTCAACGCAAGAACCATGTGAAGATTACAAGAACCTCGCTGCTCTGGTCCAGAAACCTGGTTTCTCGAAGCTCAAGCTTAGCATTATGGTGGGCATGCACGCCGAACAGAACTATGCTGCCTTTCGCAACGGTCGCTTGAGGCAACTTCTGACCGCCGACTTGGAGTCATTCGCCCTGGAGACCGATGAAGTCACGAACCTGAGCTTTTCCCGACCCTGGCCTCCGGAGAATCCCGTCGACCACTTCACACCACTACGCTCCATCTTTCCTGTCGAAGCATGGACGCACCTAAGACATTTTGGACTGTCTCGATTCTTGGTCAAAGACAACGACCTTCTTGACCTTCTCGGAGCACTGCCAGATACACTCCGCTCGGTGGAGCTCAGCTTTCTGTGGTTCGTGAGAAACAGTGGCGGATACAGAAGCGTACTTTTTCGTATCCGCGATGACCTCGGATGGCGAAGCCGATCCGTGAAGCCCCGGGTCATCATCCGAGATGACAAGAAGCTTACATTGCCCGGACGAGCAATCCACATGGATAAAGAGGTCATGAAGTTTCTTTTCGACGACGGTGAAAACCCTTATCCGGATGATCCGCGCATGCGTACGGTTTTGGAAGGCGTGGGCACGGTGAGGGACGTATTCGAGCCCAGATTCGAGCGGCCTTTCGCCACACGAAAAGAGTTGATAAGATTGGGCATTCAGAAGGGGTGGGGTGCAGACTGAGAACTAGTTGATGCCAAGAACTCGCAGTCACCTTATTCCAACAGTCGGCATCCTATCCTGCAGCGGTATGCTTGCAAACCACACAGAAAGACGTCGCTAACCCACGGCGTGAACAGAGATCATGGACATCCTCCACAGCACAGGGGCTACTGACATGGACGCCCAGTTGCAAGCTACGAAAGAGTTGGGTAAGTCTTCCATGTCGGGCGAGAATGCGCATCCATCGGGTTCAGCCAGCGGTGCAATTTTCAATCGTTTTCGTTCCCCTTATTCCTTGAGTCTGATGTTCCCGAAGGTCCTGACCGCTAGTAGGCCTGGTTTTTGAATACATGAACAGCCCAACGATTTGGTCCATGTATTGCGGCACTTACGAAAATATCTACACGGCACTCGGACATTTCGATAACTGGTATGCCCAGAGTGGCAACACGGTCACGATCCCAAATCTTCAGAGCGAATGGAAACTGTCTGTCGAAACCGTCTTGAAGTCAATGGTGCGTCGCTCGCGGACTTCATTCGACGACCAATACCGAGAGGCAATCTCCCCGTAAGCATTTTCTTCCTCGCGTGCATTTGCCCTCATCCTCCATTCTCTTCGCAAACCACCTTCGACTTTTTAGCGGAAGTATATTGACAAGACTTTCACTCAGCCTCCAATCCGGCAACAATGCCCACGCGTTCTACAGATCACACTGGGCAACAAACCAGTTTCAAAACCGGGCCAAGATTCGTATCACTAGTAAATGCAAGGATTCGGGTGCAATCAATGTCTAAAACGGTCTGGCGATTACATAAATGCAGCGCATTGCCCCATCGGTTATCCGTATCACTAGAGGATGCAATTCATCATATCATAGTTTATCAGAGCAAATATAGCTGGATTTTGTCTCTTGACAACCGGGGGGCTATCAACCTGTCCAACACCCAACAAAACTTCTAGTAATAGTACTTCAGAGCAGTGTTATAGCAACTTTCATCTTCGCATCGATTTGTAGTTTAGTGCCCTCCGATATGCCTTATATGTAGCATCCCCTCTTGAATACTTCTAGAATGCGGTAGTGGTAAGGTACCTAGACACGGGAGGGTGGCTGGGCTCTCGGTCATAATAAGGCATCAACCCAGAGAAAGCTCATTCTCATTCTCATTCTCAAAGATAGCCCTAGTCACACGCCCGCCTTTGCGATGGCTTTTTTCTAAGAAGGATCGCTGCGTCTTAAACTTCGCTTTAGCACCAGCATGTATTAACAACGATAGAAGGCCCCACTGTGCTGCCTATTTTTCCCGCCGCGCTTGCTCGCAGCCTCGGTCGTTCCAACAAGCAGAGGAGCAAGACACTGGCATTTGGGGTTGGTGATACCTGAGTCATTTGCCGAGCAGTAACTTCTAACAGGTGGTTGATTGATTTCACTGACAGAACGCTTTCGCCGGGCTCAAGGATGCTTGCCTTCTCTGCGAGCTCTTAGCTTTGTTAGCGAACCACGACAGAGCACGGTTAGCCCCCGTGTATGAAAAGTTTTGAACTTGTAATGGCTGACATCGAAAGCTCGGTGGTCCCGTTGAATGATTACGGCATCACCGAAAAAGCCCGCCCGTAAGTTCGGTGACACCGCTGTATCGGGCTACGCGGAAAGTGCCTCATCGGCCTGTTCATTCTCACGATGACGAAGCGATGCAATGGAAGCTGCCATTTGAATTCAGACATCAGTTAACGAAAATTATGAAAGACTGTCCCTTGGCGTGTTTCCAAAACAATAGAAAAAGGGAAGGCAAAGGGATTTTGATGTATCCGAAAGACTGGGCCTATTCATGCTGAAAATTAAACTTTTTCAGCTTTTTTCCCGCACCTCCTCAAGAGGTGATTAAACAAAATTGCAAAACAATGCAAGCAAAGCGGCCCATATCTAAAAGTCGCTTTCTAATTGATTTTTGTTGCTTGTTCTGATTTGCTTATTACACCCTTACTACAAATACTTTTAGGCTTTTTTTGCTGCACTACTTTCCATCTTTTAGCAGCATCCTAGCTTTTACTCACTCTCGACTTAACCACTGTGCTTCACTGTGTTGATCCTCTTTGGCCGAATGTTTGGACAACGCCCGCTTCTTCTCCTCTTTTTGGGGGCCCATTTGTGGTGTCTTCTTTGCCATGCAGCGCCTCTCATAGTGTTCCACGTCTATCGTGGCGACACCAGGTCGCCCGAGGAGATTAAGATGCTTGGGGGGTTTCTACCCAAGGGCCAAATAAGCTTTGGGCTTCAAACCCAAGACACCAGCCTCTTCAACCACATGAAGGGTACCCATAGCATCGGGAGCCGGGATGAAGACGGATACGTCTCAACCAGTTCCAGCGAGTCCGTGGCGGCTGTCTTTGTGTACGGGAAGCCTTCCGCCTACGTTTACAAGATCCATGTTACTCCAAACCTGATCTACACTGTTGGTACTCTTGGCAAGTACAGCGAATTCGACGAAGAAAGCGAATGGGCGGCCTTAGGGGGTATCAAATATGAACAGATCGTCTCGTGGAGGCCGTTGAATGGCAGAAAACTCGGAACTTCGACCAAGAACAAGAACTATGACAAAGCAAAGTATGGGTTGGCGGTCAATGGTGGTGTGCAATACCAGCTCGCTGGCTTCCCTCCAAACCACGAGGCTTGGGGCGAAGAGCCCTGGAAAAGCCACAAGCCTTCGAAGCGCAACATCGGCAAGAAGCCAGGCTCGGTCTTGATGTCCTGAAGGTATGTCTGGTCATGCCGTGGAGTATAGAGCCTTAAGCTGACTCACGCTAAGCACCCTCTGCTCAGCAGCCCGCGTTCGGGCGCCCTGCTATCACGACGGCCCTCTGACGGGCGTACCACCACTGCGTAGACCTCCGCGGGTCAACTCGCGGCTGAGAGCACCACTCTGAAGAAGCCTCCGCTGAGGGGAGAAACCTGTTCTTTCTAGATATGTCTATTTATATACCCATAGTTTTATAATCTTGTCATTAGAGAGATCTAGGGCAAGCATTTTATAGGTTTTCAAATTTGTTTAACTGGATCATCGAACGATCCCCTCGTACGTCGCTCAAACAATCTGCGCTTCGATCTTTTGCTACTGCAGCGTCTTGTCTTATGATGACTCAAACCAATCTCAAGCCGCAACCGCCAATACTTTCTTTCCCAGCTCCCTCCGATGAAGATACCGAATCAAGAACGACGTCCCAATGAGCCCGACACTTAGCGCCACCATCGTGGGGTATCCCCTTGGGTATTGCGGCGCCTGCACCTGCTGCCAGATGAGCAGCGGCAGCCATGCCTGGAACACGTAGGCCATCTGGTTCATCGATCCCGTCACCAGTGCGCGCTCTTCATTGTCATCCTTACAGATCTCATGCGCCCAAGCAAATGTCAACCCGCTGATGCCACCCCCAAACCCTGCCAAAAGGAAGCACCCCCACTTCCACGCGATCGGGATATCCCACGCCGTGAGACTCGAGTAGATGACAATCTGCACCAGACCCGAGAACACAATCGGCGGCCACCGTGCGCCCTTGAACACCGTGTCGGAAGACCACGCGTATATCAGCGTCGTGACGACCACGATGGCGGATGTGATGGTCGGGTATGTATTGACCTCCTTAACGCTGTAACCCGCGCCCTTGAGCCAGAGCTGGAAGCCCGGCTGGCCGAGAAGACCGCAGCCGTTATTGAAGAAGATGTATAGCGCCGTGAGAGTGTATAGGTGCCAGCTGGTGAAGATTTTCTTGAGCTTTGCTTTCGTGAAGGGTTGGCGGTTGGCGCGGCCCTCGAGTTGCATCCGTTTTTGGGCGAGCGCGATGTCGTCGTCGCTGAGGTACCACGCCTTGGCGATCTCGGGGACGTCCGGGAGGAGGAAGAAGCCGGCGAGGGCGATGGGGAGCGAGATGACGGTGTCGACGATGAAGAGCCATTGCCAGCCCTTCCAGCCGTGGACGCCGTCGAGGTTGTAGACGGCTGCCATGAGGTAACCGCTGAACATTGATCCTGGCGCCGGGGGTTAGTATGAGTACAACCTGGCCTCGCGGAGGTATCAATGATAGATAGAAGGAGAACATGGCTAACCTATGCTGCCACTAGCGTGGAAGATGCAGGATCGTTTGGCTAGTTCGTCTTTACGGTACCATGAGCCGATGATGTACTGCATGCCGGGGTAGAATGTGCTCTCGGCGAGGCCGATGAAGAAGCGGAGGACGTAGAGCTGGGTGGTGTTTGTGCATTTGATCATGAGGATGGTGAGGACAGCCCAAGTTGTTTCGCAGGCGGGAATCCAGATTGAGGGGCGGACACGGGTGAGGAGTAGATTGCTGTGCTTTCGTGTTAGCCATATCTCTCAGACACTAGATGTCCACGGTCTAATGCATAGGCAACCAACCTTGGAATTTCCCCAAGAACATATCCAACAGTCCAACAAGTTTGCATGTAGTTCAGTTCATTACCGAAAAGCTGCATGTCCTCCTTCATACCAGATACGAACGCGTTGTTGATGTTGATCTGGTCCAGGTTCTTGATGAAGTACCCGAGCGACGCCATGGTGAGGATAATGGCATCGAGCTTGAACATAAACTTGCGCTCCTCGGGAGACTTGTCCAGGGTATCCCAGACATACGACTTCCAAGTGAGTTTGGGCTTCTCCTCGACGAGATGCCCCGCGGCGGAGTCGGCATCAACGGAGGTCAGTGACTTGCTCCGTGGCGAGTCGACGGCAGCGGTCTTCTCGCTGACCTCGGTGACTGCCATTGTGAACAAATGGGGCTCCGGAGCCGAGACAATGATGATTGAATCAAAGACAATGCACGATGCTCGTCAGGATCGACAGTAGTCTAGACCAAGTACCACATTGACAGCAAGCGCATCGCGCTTTATACATGCAAACCAACATCCCATCGGATGTGAATTTTCTTTCGATGTAGGGGTCTTATCGGAGCAACATCGGACAAGTTCGCGGCGGCAAGGCCAAAAACTGGGCTTTTCCCGCTGACGATGATTCTGGATACGATGGCGTGCTGCTGCCGTTTGGCACCCGTGGCGGGCAACATCCGACAACATCCCGCGAAGATAAAGCGGGATGGGATTTCTCAAGGCAAAGTATGGCTCCTTGTGGCGGTTTCTCATGTATCTGTGTGAAGCAATTCTTGCCTCCAAGAACCATCTTCACCTCTTTTGCTTTCCTAGGTGCCAACTTGGCTACCTATTCTATGAGGCACCAAGACTAAGCACAAATCGCCCAGCCTTGGACGTCGGGAGATCGCCGCCTGGCACCTTGGTTCCTTGGAGACTCTCTCACAAGTACAAAGGATAGCTCCAACGGAGCGGAGATAAGGCGACCACCCAAGCTGACAGCATCTCGTCAAACAAGACGGGTTAGCCCACGCCTATTTAGCTTCCGAAGCGCACTCAAATGCTGAGTTGGGTGCTGGCGATCGCGTCACAAAGGGTCTGGCCTGCCGTTGGTCCACAAGCACACAATCGGCCCCTTGTATCGCGCAACCCCCACTTGCGCGGCAAGCTGACAACCCCGGATCCGGGACCTATCCCCAACGTCCAATTCGGCCGCGCGGGGGGGGCAGCTGAGAGAGACCCCGCTCATTCGTTGTTGCTGATATTTTACGACACCATCTCGGGGAGTGTTGCATCTCGATGTTGCAGAGAACATACTGTTGGTTGGTTTGTATTGCGTGCTGCGCCAAAGGATTTGGCTCGCGAGTCGTTTCCCGAGATCCGTGACTCGAGTGGTTCGATCCCGCCTAGAGGTCCCTGGATTCGTCACAGTTGATGCAGATTGAGCCATAGATAAGTCGTCTAAATGGCCGTCAACCCCGCGATTATTGGTAATCATAGCTCGATTGGTGAGCATTGGTTGGCGTTGTGATGCTTGTATATGGTCGTCGTGTCATTGGAGGGATGCTTTGGACATAACGTTGTTTGTTCGATATAAAGGAGGGCAGTTGCAGCTTGAAAGGGCATCCATCACCTCAGCCTATTTATCCTCTGCCTAGATTCTATCATCTTGCCAACAGATCAAACAAGGTCTCTATCTAATAACTCGTTTCCCGTCGGAACTACGATCTCCCCAAAACCCCGCGCGGAAAACCACAACCATGGTCCCCGCCCCCATTGATCCAGCCATCACCGATGTGGCGGAGCCCCGGAAGGACACCCTCGGCCTCCCGGAGCCCGCAAAGGCAAGGTTGACCAAGGCCGGCGTGGACCTTTCCAACGGCTACCCGTACCGCCCCTCAAGACCCCTCTTCCTGCAGGATGCCATCAACATCCGCAACAAGGAGCGCGAATACGTCGACGCTGGCGCTCGTGCCGACAAGTCCAAGAAGAACCTGCTTGGTGCCGCGACGAAAGTCACTGACTTGACGACGCATATCGGTACCGAAATCGAGGGTCTGCAACTCAAGGGCCTCACCCCTGAGCAAAAGGACGAGCTCGCGCTCTTGATTGCCGAGCGCAGTGTTGTCTTCTTTAGGGATCAGGATCTCTCACCTCAGCAGCAGAAAGAGCTTGGTGAATGGTTCGGAGAGGTTGAAGTCCATGTCAGTAATCTTCAAACCCATGTTACTCAAAGTCAACGCTTGCTGACAATATTCACCCTCACGCAGCCCCAAGTCCCACAAGTCCCCGGCGTTCTCGGCGCCTCCGTCATCTGGCCGGCCCTGTGGGCCACCGAGCGCCCGGCCAACTTCCGCAACCCGGGCGGCGCCTCCCGCTGGCACACCGACCTCGTCCACGAACGCCAACCCGCGGGCGTCACACATCTGCACAACGACACCGTTCCGCCCATCGGTGGCGATACGCTCTGGGCGAGCGGATACGCTGCGTATGAGAAGTTGTCGCCCGACTTCCGCAAGATCATCGATGGCCGCTACGCCGTGTACAAGTCCGCGCACGCGTATCTCGACCGCGACAACCAGGAGGCCGGGCCAAAGCACATTGAGCGTGCCCACCCGCTTGTTAGGGTGCACCCCGCGACGGGGTGGAAGGCGCTGTGGGTGAACCGGGCGATGACGGACCGCATTGTTGGGCTGGACAAGGCGGAGAGCGATGTGATTTTGGGATACCTGTTTGATGTGTATGAGCAGAATGTGGACATCCAGGTGCGGTTCAAGTGGACGCCGAACACTAGTGCCCTTTGGGACAACAGGTTAGTTGATGCTTGACAAGGATGATTGTCAAAAGCATGAGCTGACGATTTTACAGGATCACCATTCACAACGCCAGCTGGGATTACGAGGGCAAGCACCCGCGTCACGGCACTCGCGTGACTTCCCTCGCCGAGAAGCCGTACTTTGATGCGAATGCCCCTACTCGGAGGCAGGCGCTCGGCGTTTTGGGCGATGATGAGAAGGAGGCACTGGGGATTGATGGCACTACAAGAGGGCTGAAGGACTTTTCTCTATAACAAGCTTGTGTCCCAACATCACCGCCTCAGCGCAGCTATAAATACAAGCCAAGCCTTACGCTTCAACTCAATTTCTCACTTCCCAGTCTTGAATCAACATCATTCTCACAACACCCCTAGGTTCACCATCTGCGGCATATTATCCCGCATCATATCATGCTTTTTATTTTCTCACGACAACACGTTCTCTCCGCAAAATTAAGAGCAATCACCGTACGCACCTTCTTAGTTCTTTTCTCATCGAAAATCTCCTGAAGTGAAACTCCTTTCACCCACCGAAGGATTCACGTTCCTCTTGAGTCACCTTCCCTCCGCCAAACGAACCCAACCGTCCTATGTTCACCATCTGAAATCGGCTCCAGCCGTACCCGAGTCTTCCCCAAACAAGACATTAACTCGACAACGGCGAAAGTATTGCAAGAGTTCTTTTCTTTCGCTTTCAACATATTCAAGAAAAATCCAAGACCGCATCGCTCTTACCTTTAGGTTATTTAAATCTCAGTTCTCGTCGGCAATCTATTCATCCTCGTTGCAAACACAACACACATCTTTCGTTGATAACTTCACCACGATAACGCCTTCCTCTGGAGCTGATTATAAGAGCAACCCCTCGAACTTCACCCTAGTCAGATATCTCCGAAACGGCATTAGCAGATTCACAATCCTCCTGGGCCACAAACATGAACAACCAACAAACAAGCATGGCGGCGCCTGCTAATGCCAGGTACCGCTATCCGAAGAAACCGTACCACCTTCCCTACCAGATTAAGTACCTCAAACTGGCAATTCGAATCTTCAACTCGGACATTCACGACATTCTCTTGTCGCGACAAGAGAAGACCATGGTCATTGATGATCTCTCCAAAGAATTGACGAATAGCGAGAAGAGAGGATCATCCGGGGATTGCCACAATAACCGCACAGTCTCATTGGCACGTAGAATGCAGAAAGGAGACAAGGCCATTGTGAAATGGCAGGTGTGCTCTGCCATTCTGAGGTTCCAGATGAAACTTCCCGAAACCTGGCTGGACCATCCGACTTTCAGGCAGTGCTATGCGGGGGCGAGCTACCTCATAAATTGCATCACTGGCGTGAACACCTACTCACAGGAGGGAATGCAGAGAGCGATATATGTTGCTCAGTCTGCCGGGCCTCAACATAACGACAACTCTAGAAGTGGGAATGATGATGCGCGAACAGGTCCTCGGCCAAGTCTTGGAAAAGCAATTGGGCCGAGGCAGGCCGTTCAAGACGACTCTCGAAAGAGAAAGGCGCCGGAGACTTCCTCTTGGTCTGCTGAATCTAGCGGTTGTACGGCGTCAGGAAGACAAACATTCGTCACACATGGTCCAGGGCAGAAGAAAAGACGCACAGAGAAAAATGAATCAGCCGCCACACTTCAAGGTCACATTGAGGTCATCGAGATCAAGTCGGAAGACGAAGACGTCAAGCCCGCGATCAAACGACCACGCCAACTTGCCGGGTCTCACGGCGAAGAGAGTCATAACGCTGTTGGAAGTATTGTCAACAGTCAGACCAATGCTGCCGAGGCTCAGCACGAAGTTGAGCGCCAAATCAGTACAGAGACGAACGCTGCCAATATGCAAAAAACAATCACGGAGCTGCGCAGGATGATGCAGTTCCTGCCGGATATCGCTGTTAGCGAGAGCAAGACTTTTCGTAAGGGCATATTAAGTCCTTTCATTACGAAGCTCCAGTCCCACGGCTGGGACGATCTTGTCAGGTGGGCTGGTCAGTTGGTTGTTGCTAAGGGAAGGGATTTTCGCCAGTTTGTGGCGGAAAAGCTCCGGGAGACGCTTACGGAGCGCGTCAACGACCTGACTGCATGAATCAAGCGGCCCGATGAGAAGATAGGGATGTTGGTTGAGATGGGAGACAGCAGGTTTGCAGGAAACCGATCTCCCCAAGGAGGATTAATCGAGGAGGGAGATGTGAAGATGATGGGGTTCGGGTTCAACAATGGATAGAGATCTTTGGACTTTTCTTTCCTTCGAAACGACAGGCGACGCGGGAAACGCTCCGTGAATAGTTTGGCATATCGCGGCGGAAAAGAAAATCGGTTGCGTAGGCGTTTTGGAGTTCGGGAATATGAATCAGGAAACGGGAAAGCATTAGCAGCTATAGATTGCATCGAAAGGTTTATCACACTGTTGACTTTCATCCCCATCAAGGCGACAGCTTTCCTTCCCCGAATACAAAGAAATCTAGAGACATGATGTGATCCGTGTCCCTGAGGTCTTGGGCGGTATAAGAACATGGCAAGGCTGGGAGAAACGCGATGGCAGATCGATTGAATGATGGCGTTGGCATCTTTCCTAATTAAGTTGTCTTCGTACGACCACTCCATTGGGCGAGGTCTTTATGTCCCGTGTCTTGTGAGGCCTTGCAGTGAGACGGGACGGGCGTAGAAGTAACCGAAAAGAAAGACAATCTATGCCCAGAACGGAAATTGTACGTATGGATATCGCGGCGGACAAGAGTGTAGGTAAAGACTTACTTATGTTTCAGTCTTGTATTCCTGTATTGCTTAAGACCTGGACAACTGGACGACTGCCTGTCACTTCAGATGAAAGGATAGCACAGCAGCATGGCCAGCACCACAAAATGGCATCTTACATAGCATTCTTCCTAGCTTGTTCGCCAGGTGGAACTTTGAGCGCAAGTAGAGGCTCGCTTCTGTCGATTCTGATTCGACAAACCTTTGCCCTCAGTGGATATGATGTCTACCTATATCAGTACCAGTATACAGATTGCGATCTTGTTCAGTTCTGAGTCTAAATCTGAACTTCTGTTCTGCTGCTCATTGCCCTTGTAAACCCTTAAAGATTGTGTACAGTTTGTCCCTGCATGTATTGGATAGCTCGCTGATAACCTTTCGTCCAGCACGAATGTCTCGCCGTCGGAAGGCCCAAACGGGAGTTGTGTGACTCTCTGTGCGCACAGGAATCGAGATCACACACGATCTGAAAAGGATTCAAACACAAGCTTACACTACATGAGATATCTGTATAGAGATAGATGTGGAGCCTTTACTGACCTGTCAGTTTACAACATTCTGCCCTCAAGAAAGAAAGATCCTCAGTAACAATTGCAAAGTCTGGAACTATTCACTCTGGCTTACCTGTAAGGTCTGTACTAGTAATAACTCCCTGATGTCCTAATAACTAGTGGACTGCACATATTCGCCCATTATTGATGCCGTGCGAATGACAGCTTCGTACAGTCATTTACACGACTCCGTTAGCAACGTCACACATGTCAGCATAAGTCACAATTGTAAAGGTTTCATGCGTTGTCGGCTAAAATGCGCCAAGTGCTTTCACATCAATCTACGAGACATCAGGTGGCGAAATCAGAGACCCGTAATGGGCTGAAACAACTTCGACTAGATCTAGCATGACTCCACACGATTTCTAGAGATATGGGCAAAAGAGCCAGCAAGAGATCGTAATCCACGACCTACCTGAACACTATGCTCTCGATTTAAAAAGGACCATGGGACCCAAGTGACGTTTTGATTTTGAAATATCAATCTGCCCATCACCACATTACATTTTCGACACTAGCCAAATACTTAGACTGCATTTCGATCAACATCATGAAGGTTTCGTTCGGAACCATCTCCGCCGTCATCACGGCATCGTTCATACCCGCCGTCAAGGGTGATTTTGATCTCTATCAGGTCATTTCCGTGGCGACTAATAAATCCTGGATATTGTTTTGGCATGTCGGAAACGGTCATCAGACCTGCAGCATGCTGGACGCCGGAATGTGGCTTCAGGAAATGGATGTGAGCGGTTCGAAGCGCGGCGTTCGTTGTAGTGGCAACGGCTGTCAATGGAAAGAGCCCATCGTCGAGATAGACGTGCTGGAGATGCACTTCAAGAACCATCCGCTTCGCCACTGGAGTAAGTTGGACACAGATGATGGCAGTGGAAGACCTAAGTGCTGGCATGTGCTGACACGTTTCTGACAGCCATCTACAAGGATCGGGGCTATGACTTGATCGGCTGTAAGTAAAAGGCCTTCCCTTACTGACGTGGGATTCAAGCGGACAATGGATTTCAATGCGACTAAATTTCAATACCCAGTAAACGGAGAGAACTACGGTCATTGCACGCCAACCCACGGACCTGAGAATGGCGATTTCAATTGCCATACACGGCTTGGGGTTAAACGCGGGGGACATCTCAAGTTCCGCTGCAAGTCAAAGTACAATGCCGCCGACTTGAAGACAGGAGAATGATGGTTGAGACTCGGGAAAACAGACCAAGTAGTACGAGCCAGCTTATTGGCCGATTGAGGTTATCGTGATGTTCAAGTTGTGGAACACATTGGATGGCCATGTTTCGCTGGCGCCACATTTGGTGGCCATGACAATGGACTGTCTACATGAAATGAAGGGAATATGAGGCAAGCATAATACGATCATTCAGGCAGCAATAAGGACAATTTTTACACACCTTACGTTGAGATGCTGTGTGGACGTCTCAAATTCGTCTTGGGCGTTTGGTGGTGCTAGTTCAATGGCACTCGTGCAGGGGCTCCCAGGCACCAGCGAGCCCAAGCGCCCAATCACAGGCGGCGAAGTTCCGCTTACAGCCTCTGCAAGCACTAAAGCACATCCACGCCGTCACCTCCCATCGCCACTTCCTCCAACGCGTTTCTCGTGTTTTTAGCGGCGATCTCCCCGCTGAGTCGTGACGCCTTCACCAGAAAGACATCACATCACCCCACCAAGAACCGACATGACTCCCAAGTCGCACAACAATGGCAGCATCGCTCTCGCTCGACTCTGACGACGAATATGGCTACGATCTCACTCTTGAGGACGAATCTCTGCTAAGCCAGCTCATCACGGAAGCTCCCAACCCCGCCTCTGCACCACCACCACCCGCTGCAGCCGCCGCCCTCGCCGAAGACCTGGGCATCGACACCGTCGCCGAGGAGGAGTTCCGTCTGAACGATGCTCCTTCCAATGCCCTCTCTTACGAGCCGTCTGCTACGGCCAAAGCGCCACTACGGTCTCCTCGCAGCCGTCGCAGAGCTGCGTTCGGCACCGACGGCAGGAAGCACAGGGCTGCTACCCCGCCGTCGAATGGCAATGGCGTCGTCAACTACCCGGATCGTGAGTTTACCACCTGGGAAGGACCGTTCTTTGGAAACTGACTGACTGGGAAGCGTCTAGTGAGCAAAGCTCTATCCAAAAGCGACTCCTCCCGCTCGCCCTCCAAACCGAAGACCACTCCCCCACCAGAACCTGACGATGACACCCGATCGCCCCTCGTACGGTTTCGATCATACCCACGAAAGCCATTCACCGTTACCGACCTAACAGCCGGCGCGTGGTGCGAGCTGCAGTACTTCTACACCCTCACTCGCCTCCCCTTCGGCCGGAAGACGCGCACGGCGGCGATGAAGCAGGGAACCAAGGTGCACCAGGACCTCGAGGACGAAGTCCACACCACCGTGCGCGTCGAGATCGCCAGCAAGGAGGATGGCTTCGGGCTGCGCATGTGGAACCTCATCCAGGGCCTGCGAACGCTTCGAGAAACAGGCATGACCCGCGAGCTCGAGGTGTGGGGCTTCGCGGACGGCAATCTCGTCAACGGCGTCATCGACGGTCTTAGCTTCGAGAACCCGGACCCGGAGTTTGAGGAGCAGCTGAGCCAGGAGTCGGAGGGCCAGAGCCAGGCGAGCATCACCGACTACTTCCCGTCGAAGAATGCGGGCAAGGAGAAGATTCCGCAGATTTACTTGACGGACGTCAAGACGCGGGGGTCAATGAAGGCGCCCAACAGCCCTGCGCTTCTGCGCCCCGCAAAGGTGCAGCTGTTTCTTTACCAAAGGTTCCTGTCAGAGATGGCAGCAGACAAGCTGGATTATCTGAGAATCTTCAGGCGGTATAATCTCGACCCGGATGTGCCGTTCTCGGATTCGTTCATTGCGCAGATTGGCAGCTTGCACGACGAGCTGTTCTTTGACGTCAACTCATCCCCGGATGGTGACTACGTTCCGCCACCATCTGGTGCGGCAAATGGCGGTACGGACACGGACGGAGCCACAAATCAGACACCAGATTTCATCAAGTACAGAACCCTTCGCGAACTCCTTCCTCTCCTCAGGTCCGAGTTGAAGGAGACTTTCGCCCATGGTGCAGACTCCGTTGGTCGACTTCTTGCGGTGGAGTACAGATACCGCGGCGACGGCTCCCTCATCGACAGCCAGGTGTTCCCTATGGACGACCGCGCGCTGAACCTCTACCTGGGCAGTACCCTAGAGTGGTGGCGCGCAGACCGAGAGCCGCGGGGCGTGCAGATCGAGGAGGCGTACAAGTGCCGCATGTGCGAGTTTGCGGACGACTGCACGTGGCGGTCAGCCATGGACGAGGAGAGGCTGCAAGCTTCCAGACAGCGGCTGGCGAGTCGCAGGAAAACTGCTGCTAGCGGATGAGACGCATGGGGTGTATTTGCTAGACGCAGATTGGCATTTGGGGCTATGCTAGGCGCTGGGTGCAATGAGTCCATACATACTTCTCTTAGATGGATATGAGCATATGAGTTACGGCCTCATTGGTCACTTGACATGACAAACTTTTCCAATACTAGTAGGGCTATGCACAGGCGTCGTTTCACCCGTGACCCGGTTGCCGGCTTGCAGACCCAGGCGGGATATGTATTCCGGAAGATACGGGGCCAGGAAGACTGGATCTAGTGTTTCTCGGGCCGCTTCGCCGTCCCGGGACCACGGTCTCAGCCTCCACTGCGTAGACAGTGTAGCCCGATATTTACCCATGCCAGCCACTTAGAAGCCGTCGTGAAAATTATCGCGAGAAATGGCAGGACCCCACACCAGGGTGTTCCTGCCTTTGCGAGTTCCTGGTGCAAGGAGCATCCGTCGGAGTCTCCGCATCGGCCGCCACTTACACACAACACCAACCACTCTTTGACTTCAGGACACGATATACCCCATCGTCGTCTTTCTTATCATCGCCCACAACATCAGTCGCATTTGTTTCTCTTCTGCAGCTTCTCATTTCACCGTCGTCACTTCTGTTCACCGTCCCAGTCACCTACCCGCCAGCCAATTGAAAACACCAACCCAACAGCACAAACCAAAAATGGCCAAGTCCCAAAAAGACCCCGAAATCATCGCGGTAGCCCGCACCCTCCAGAACACGCCCTGGTGCGAGGAGTACGAGAAGATGGTTTCTGGGATGATGTGAGCGCCATTTCTAGAAATAATTCGTTTACCAATGCTGACCGCGACAAAAGGTACAACCCCGTCGACCCGATCCTAGTTGACGGCCGTCACCAAGGCCGCTGCCTCGCGCGTGACTTCAACGAGATTGACCACCGCAAGCACACCGCCGACGAGGTGGCCCAGCTCAAGACGGAGACGCTGGCCAAGATGGTGGGCAAGCTCGGCGCGGGCACGTTTGTCGAGGCGCCGTTCATTGTGGACTACGGGTGTAACGTCATCTTTGGCAAGAACTGCTTTGCCAACTTCAAGTATGTCGCCTCTTCCTTACGATACGGGGGCAAAGCCTGACATCAGCCACAGTATGACCATCCTCGACGTCTCCCTTGTCACAATCGGCGACCGCGTGCAGTTCGGCCCCAACGTGAGCATCTACACCGCCGGCCACGACACCTCGGTCCTCTCGCGGATCAAGTTCGTCGAGTACGGCCTGCCCGTCACCATCGAGGACGACTGCTGGATCGGCGGGGGCGTGACCATCATGCCGGGCGTGACGATCGGGCGCGGCACGACGGTGGGCAGCGGCGCCGTGGTCACGAAGAGCTTGCCTGCGTATAGTGTGGCGGTGGGCAGCCCCGCGAAGGTGATTAAGAAGTTGCAGACGGTGGAGGAGGAGACGGCGGATCCGGGGAATAAGTATAGGGAGTTGAAGGGGAATTTGGTTGAGGGCTAGGCGGGAGTGTTATCAGGACTGAGTTTGAAATAGGAGACCAAGTTCTTCTCAGTGGTTACAAAGCCGAATGACTAAACGATTCTAGTTCAGATCAATTAGATCCTCCTCTTTCTCCTTAGAATCCTCCCACCATTTATCCGGGCCAGCCTTACCGTCAGCTCCGGGATCATACTCTTGAAAGGTCCAAGGCTCTTCACAACCACCCGTTCCTGCTCCAGGGCTATCTGTATATCGCCCAGTCTTGACCTCCAAACGGTCCTCATTCTGGCCCCCAACCACATCATCACCATCTTTCGCATCAAACGGCGGCACCCGCTCAAAAGCCCAGTACATCTTCAACAGCATATCCTGCTCACCCACCTTCGGATGCACCGCACCCACATAGAGCGGGCCAATGAGGTCGTGCAGGCCTTCGCGCAGCAGCAGATACCGGTTGAACAGACGGATGTGCAGCGCGTCGATGGCGTGGACATGCGAAGCAAGGTTTTCGCGTGTCAGCGCGCCTTCGTCAAAGGTTTCGAGGATGTCCTTGCAGCTGTCCCAGTGCGAGGCGAGGTTCTGCCGGAAGGCGGCGAGTTCGGATTGGAAATCGTCATGGAGGACTTTGGCGTGCGCGAGGGCTTGGGCGTAGGTTGGTTTGCGGGAGGCCATTTTTCTGGGTTGATGGTGATGGGAGTTTGTTGATTGTTTATGGGTTGAAGTTTATTTCAGCTAGGGCAATGAGGTTGTGGGATGTGTTATTCTGGCAGTCAGTAGAAACTGGCTTTGTTGATTTTGTCAATCGTAACCAAGGCACGTTGAGGAAGACGAACTCGGTCATTTATATTCATTTTCTGAGCATTGTAATTCAGTCATTGATTCGACAATTGATCCTATGCATAATGCTTCCATCATTACCCGTAGGACTGAACAGAAACTCCCAAACAATGGATTAATTTTCGTGGGACCTTCAGACATACGACAGAAAGATTGTGTATGAGTCTGGTCCAGTTCATATGCTTTGTTCTGTAGCTGTCCAATCTTCGAGCACGCCTTTGTCGAAAGGTAAATTTGGATGAATTACGAAGTAGGCATTGTCTTGTCTCTCGTCTTTGGAGTGCCTTTCGTGTTTTCAAATCATGGTGCTCGTGGTACACGGGATATGCCACCTAATCTACCATGGAAGAAGTAGCGTTGAACATTGAAAGCAGTATGACATCTTTCATCAGAAAGCTTGATAGTCATGACTTCCAAATTGTGGTGTTCAGATTGAAGAATAAAAACCAATGTTTTGGAGGGACTCTTGTAGTCTCCATCTATGAAACGTCTACCTATCTTGGATAGGTCCCCAGAAGCATCACCAATTCTCTTAGTTTCAATTGCGCGAGTTGCGTCAGTCTATCGCTTCTTCAACTTAGAATATTCCTCAAATATGGATATAATTCAGTGTCAAGTTGCTTAGAATGTCGACCTCGGCACTTTTTGAAAAACCCGTGGAAGTCACTTAAAAACTGTGTCTAACTTGAGCCAGCAATTCTGCGGCAGCCGTAACATGATGGCACTGTTGCACTGTCTTCGATCGTCGTCGGAATAGCCAAACCTCTTTCCATTCATAGCTCGTTTCAGTTCTAGGTCATTACCAACACAACAAGACATCTATTGCGTCTTTCCTCGAACACCCCACCAATTTTCATTTCACTCGCATTAAACAACACAATGTACCACTGAACAGTCTCAGGTCGCATCGAGAATACCGTTTTCAAATCTGCACCACACCCTCGTACTTTCTTTGCCAGAGCTATAGGGTTTATCAGGAGGTTGCCTCTTGCCCTCGTAATCTTCCTCTTACTCTTAGGCCACCGCTGACACTTCAACTACTTGGACAGTCAATCCTAAAGCACTCACACCTTCTCTTTTCAACTCTCAACAACAGGCGAACCTCACATCTACTTGAGTTCATCGGCAGAGACTTGACCGCCTGTCTTCGAAGGTGAACGGTCCAGGTACATCGTTACTTCATCTTCAACATCATTTGTGCTGAGCATCAACTGCTCGAACAACATCAGCCTGAGAACTTCTCCCACCACAGTCCGTTTTCGTGCCTCTCAGAAACACACGAGTATTGCATACATCCACAGAAGGCTCGACCTTCCGATCGAAAGGGCTTGGCGCACCTGCATTGCTGTTTCCTCTTTGCCGCTTGCGCACATTCGCACAGTCGCCATAACATTACCTCAAGTCAATCCTTCTTTCTTCATCACAACACGGCAGCTGACGAGAATCGGTCGTCTGTCTTCGTTTCACCATAAGGACTCTTCCCACGAAAAGAAAAGCACTTCATTGTTCATTCATTGCAGGAAAGGTCAAACGAGATCAAGTCACACCTGCCTCCAGAAAGGTCGTAGTCACCCATCAACATCCGCCTCTACCACTATTCGCTGGAGTCTACTCAACCCCACAGCATCATTCAAAAAGAAACGCAGCAAACAGGTGAAACTGACTGTTTAGCTAACTCACAAGGTCATTTTCATCCACTGCGGATATTCAGCCTGAATCGACAGTTCCACCTTCTTCGCCATCAATCTTGACAGTTAGCCTGTTGATCACAAAGAACTTTACTACTGCCTCTCTCACACATCGTCACTTCCCAACGGGGCTCTCGTTCGCAAGCATCAAATAGTACCTTCATCGCCAGCAGACTGCAATCATGGCCCACGGGAAGCATGTCAAGAAGCCCTGGTATCTCAAGAACTCACTGGACGATTACTTCGTTGATGACCGGGCTGCCACAGTGGACCGCGATCCCGAAGCCAACTTCGTGCCGGGTGTGGCTCAGTACGCTGATGACGAATACAAGGGCTTGCAGTTGCCTCCCAATTCCATAGGACGACCAAAGAACGCCACCACAGGAACGAACATACGTGTCTCGCAGCGGCAGGCAGCTAGGAAGGCAACGGAGCGCACATCCATGCTGTTTGAGGAGTATGGGAAGATCGTAGATGAAGACGAGGCGTCGAGCGAGGAGGAATCACGAGTCACGCGTCGGGGCCCAGAGAAAGAGGCCGAGGAGTTCGTCGCAACGATCAGACCCCGTGAGCCGGCCAGAACTTACTCACAGCCCCGGGGGCTTGGCTTCATATCGATGACTCGTCAAGAAATGTCCAGCTCAACTTCCGGCAGAGGCGGTCGAAAGCGTCGCGCGAAAACCACCGTTGGAGCAACTCGCGAAAGATCTCTCCGGCGCCGGGTCCTAGATAGGCAAGATCTCGCCGACGACAGGGAGGTCACTCTGGGGCGAGAGATTGTTGGCACAGCCGACAGTGACATCGCGAAAGTGGGCAAGGTTGAAGAAATCATACACGTGGCCGTGGCTCCGGCGACACAAGCGGCGCCCGTCAGGACGGCGCCGCCGCAACCTACCCCTCTCGAAGCGCCAGGACCGGCGCAAAGCCGATCAGGGAATGTTCCAGGACACGACGGAGAGGAAACACAATACCACAAGACGAATGAACCAAACACATCGGCTGGAAGCCGGAGCGCATCGGTCGAAAGCCGTATCAGTAGCATCAGTTTACAATGGGCCCAAGTCGAGGAAATCATCGTCCATGAAAGGTTTGTGAACGCAGCGTATCTGACGATGGCGGGACTACGGGCTAGCATTGTTGACGATTTGGCACGCGAGCTTGGCATCATTGACTATGCCGACATCACTGATCATCTGAACGAGATCCGGCACAACCCGCACGACGGGGCAAGAGTTGAAGCTGCGAGAGCTCTCGGCAGATTGGTCATGGACCGCATGATTGTTGGTATGCGCAGCATGCTCCTGATGTACCAAGACTCCATATAGCTAACGTTCTACAGCAGGTATCAAATCGGAGTAAGGCAGATGGGGTCAAGGGTGTTTTGATACACAGAACGGGATACAGAAGCTTTTGGAGTGACTGAGTTATACAGCTTCGTTGGAAATCAAGTCATGAGGAGTTAAGAGTGCCTAGAGGCTTACATAGTCTACTCATACAAGAGTGAGGGGGCTTGCGTGAAGGGGGACGAATGCCTCCCCGACAGAAAGTTGCATTTCAATAGAAGTTTCGCTTTCGGTCGGACAAGCTCACTAAACATAAATCACCATAGTCGCAACAATTACTCGAGTCCAAACCAACAATCATCGTGATCTTGATACGTTACTTGCTCATCTATGGTGTATCAGACCTGATCCATGCAACTCTAGGTTCTAAACTCAGTCTTGGCAGGCAAACCCATGGAAACTTCGCGCAAACCCCTCTCCCCACGAAGCTTACCTTCACAGGGCCTTCCTGACCATGATATTGTAATCATGCCACACGTAGTCGTTCCCAGCGTCCCTCTCCCACACGAAGGAATCCCTGTTTGCCATCTCCATGTCAAAAGCGAAAGCGACCTTCGCCACGGTCAGCCGAATCGACTGCAGGGCCATCTCGCGCCCAATGCATACTCTCGGCCCGACGAGGAAGGGACGGTAGCTAGTCCGGACATCGTGCTCAAAGGCCGTCCCGGGCCCATTGTCAATCCACCGGTCGGGACGGAATTTATCGGCGAGTGCCCAGTAATCCGGACGCCGCTGGATAGTCCAGATGTCGGCCGAGACGTTGACGCCCTTGGGCACGTAGAGCCCGTCGATGGTGGCGCCTGGGGAAATGCGGTGCGAGCCGCGGCCGTTGATGGGCGGCAGGAGGCGCAGAGTTTCCTGCACGCAGGCATTAAGGTAAGGCAGGCGGAGGACGCTCTGGGCTGAGATCTCGGCGAGCGAGGAGTAGGCAGCGCGGACCTCGTGCTGGATCTTGTGGTAATGGTCTGGCTCGCGCAGGACATGGTAGAACATGGCAGACAGGGTTGTGGCGGATGTGTCGTAGCCTACCATGCTGTTTAGGATTCAAGAGGGCATGTCAGCAAGGTGCATCTGGGAAAAAAAGCATGAAAGATGATTGGCCACTAACGCGAATAAGGCAGAGTTGCTCAGGATCTCTGCCTGAGTCAGGCCTGCGGACTCTTTGGCCGCCAGGATGGCGGTGAGAAAGTCTTTACGGCCGCCTTGTCGGTCGATGCAGCTGGATAATCATGTTAGAGTTTCTGCTCGGTCGGTTGGTACGTGTTGGGACGACGCCGGGCACTGACTCTCTCAGTTGATTCATCAACAGGAAGTTCTTGGGAACTCTGAAGATGTGGGGCACGATCATGACGGGCAACTTGGCCAGGCCACCAAAGATTGGGATTTCTGTGAGAAACTGGAATAGTTCTAGGAGAGGCGCCCCTTTTCCGTAGGTAAACTTAAGCTTTTCGTATGCGCCTGGTTGGATAATTAGCGCGACGCGTAGCAACACACCGGTAGTGACAGATATTTACTCATTTGGTCATGGAGCAGGGGCTCGCCGAATGACAAGTCACCAACAATGCTCCAGATCATCCTTGCAAAGTGGTCGCTGATATTGATAACCTTCTCTTCGTTCAGTGCTTTTCCCAAGTTGTCGACCGCCCTGCCAACATGGTGCTGGACAATGTCCTCTTGTTCCATGAGAGCTTTGGCAGTGAACGCTGGCTGCAGGGCAGTGCGGAGACGCTTGTGCGCTGTCTTATCTGTCGTCGTCAATAGGTTCGGCGCAGCCCAGATCAGCTTTGCAAGCAAGGACTCGATGGTGCCCTGTTTCGTAAAGTGTCCGCCGTTGGGGCCTGGGTTGTGGATTGTCTTGAGAGCATCTTCGGACGCGAAGGACAGTTCGTTGGGACCGATCCGTACCACAGGGCCTGATAGTAGTCAATTAGTCTTGATTCGGGAAGCGAGTATACATCTATGATTATCTACCGTATTTTGCATGAATTGCTTCGATATCATTGTTGAGCCTATGCCCCGATACGGACTGGATGAGCCAAATCTGGCTACCATGTTAGTTACATCGGGATGGGCTGAGCATCAGGGACTCATACAGGAGATATCGCCGCAATAAAAGGACCTTTGACGTGTGCAATTGGATGAAGATAATAGTTGTAAAGAGCTAATAGTACTGGGCATACAATGAACTGTACAAAGGTGAGTCGGTTAGTTGACCACGCTCGGTGTAAGCCAAGGGCACACTCAGTGACATACTAGAAAGCCGAAGTACACCGGCATGTTCCCCCATGACAGCCAGCCATGGGACGGGCGCAAGATCCACGGTACAGCTAGTGTGCTAACCTTGTCTTGTTGAAAGGCGTTGAGTGTGGCGTCCATCTTCTTCTGCAATGTGATTCAATGAGATGTCGTTCACAAGAGGATGGCTGGCAATTCGGTAGCAAATTCGAATCAAAAAGCTGCAATGATAGTCGAGCTCCCGGGTATCAAAAGATGAAGCTCTTCTGAGTCAACTGGCTCTGCGTCAACTCATCAGTTGGTACTTTTGCCAAAAGCGGACCAGTAAGCGCCTACTTCTTGGGTTGCTATGCGCTCAATCTTGGTCAAACTCAATGGCCCTTGAACATATGCCATCAAGCTTTCCGTAGATAATTGCTTCACCGGGGCTTGATTCGTAAAGCCACTCCCTAGCAACGGACCGAAACGGCCAATACTCAAACACCGCGGCCGACCGACTGTGGAACCCCCACATACCGGCCGACCTCTTCTGGGCGGCTCCGAAAGTTTATCATCCGAAGTGGATCACCATCCGAAGTCATTGAACCCTTCGGCGTTAACGTTTACGGCAAAGTCTTCGGTCTCGGTTTCCGCCAAACGAGGTAACACAACTGACCCGCGGATAGACAACTGAAACGATTGACAAGGAAAGATTGGCGAAAGCCACCCGCCGACTGACACGACTCCACCTCATCGTGGTATGTTTCCGCCGACCACTTGCCGCGAACCCCTCTCGCATCATCTCCACAGTCATACCGAGCACCTCGGGTCTGGTCCCTTCAACGGCCAAGCATTAGTTCTCGTGGCCTTGTCAACCACCTTGACAATCATCAGCCAAGAACGACGCATGCACTAGTCGATAAGGTTCGCCCATTGAGAGCGGCTGCCCACACAAACTCTCCGAAGCTGTTTCGATCGCTGTCAGAACAGCTATTCCCGCCAGTAAGCCGCCCCCGCGGGTCGCCTCAATATCGGGCCAGCTTTGCGACGTCCCCGGATTGAAGCCACGTTGTTCAGCTGCAGCGGCTAGTCGACATTGGACAAGTTTGAGTCTTTTTCCATGCCAAGATCGATTTAGGTGAGATGGCATGCGCAGCCACGAGATGCAAATGCATGTAATTGCTCTCCGCGCTGCAGTTTCGGTAGTTTTTCTCCATTCTCCTCGTAATTTCAAAATGCCGTGGTGGGATACGGCTAAAATTGATAGCCTTCCCGGCGGGATGTCTTCGGCTGTGAATATTGTAGGTCTCTTACTTGAATCGCGCTCCTATAGCACATGACTCGTCTGGCCATATCTCTATGGCGGATGATATCCCCGAGCGTAGCCTTACCTGTATCATCTATCGTTGGCGGTAAACTTTAGACGATAACCCGCGCATTCGTCTACAATGTCGCCAAGACATCTGGAGTAATCCATGGTAAGAGTGGAACCAGTCCACTGGATCAGCCCGCCATTTCAACCCCGACTTGCCTCTTCAAGAGCAACACCTGGTCGCAAGCTGTGCCTTGGCGGGGTGTCGGCAGTCAATAACTCACCGTGCTCGCGCCATCGGCAAGGCCCTTGGGAGTCTCTATCGCGCCACATTCCCCTTTGACAAGCTGACGCCATCTCCAGTCCTATCAAGGGCCCAGTTTCAGCTGGCATGCGGTAAGGCTGGGTATCATAACTCCCCTACACTACAACCAAGCGCATACGTGCCCCTGGTGGCTTGAGTTTATTATACCTTACTCTAGCAATCATCTAGAACACCATTGGCGAAGCATCTGACTGATCGGCTACATTGCCCTGGTCCTCTAGCTCCTGAACTTTCTTAGCGCGGCCTGCCGTTGCTTCCTGCAGGTCTAGACTCTCTTTCCGTAAAGAACAACCCCCTCCCACGCAGCTATCCTGCGGAAATATGAACCATTCTTACCAAATGTGTGTAAATGTCGGCAGCATATCCGCATGATTGGCCGCCCTCAGATAAATCTTGTTTGCCAAGGTTTCCTCAGACATTACATCTGCTCCCTCGAAGGTTGTAACATGCATTCTGCGAACTGCCTAGGGTAGTGTTTGATCGGTGGCACGTCAGAGCACGACAGGAAATGCCTTTTTCCCAATGAAGCCTTAAACCCTTTATACCTATGGTGACTTTTCGATTAGACCCGAGAAGGCGCAATTGTCTGCTCGTTCTGCTCGTTCTAAAAACCGAAACTGCCCATTGGTCACCTCGCCTTACCACACACACACACGCTCACTAATTGGTCGGATTATCTGCTCGACGTTTTCTAGAACAAAGCAAGATGTTCGGTACTTTGATGTATGATCTGCAGCACAACGAGCCTACCTTTATCGAGAACAACCCCGAGGCGGTGATAAACCGGAACCGACGAGGGAAGCCACACATCGCATGCGAATTCTGTCGAGCTCGCAAGGTAGGTATTGTCTCCACGAGCAGTACTTGGGACTCGTTCTGATGAGAGTGCACTGCGTGAAGCTCCGATGTAATGGGAATCCGAATGGCTGCGACCGATGCAAGGCAGCCTCCAACGTTTGCAAATATCCAACAAACAGAGGCGTTATCCGAAAACGAAAACAGTCCACCGCCTCGACCAAAGACTCGTCACAGCCACGCCAGTCTGCTCTTGGCGATACCACAGCACCGCAATCACCAACACTTTCCGACCACTTTAAACTTGACCCAGCATTGATGTTTCACACAACAAATAACGAACCTGAGAAGACGGTTGCGCTGGGCCAATTGCATCGGCAAAGCGCCCTGCCCAGTCCGGTGCTTGATCTGCCAGCCTGCCCCACTGACTTGATGGGGGAGTTGACCAACGGGCAGAACGAGAAGCATGAGCAGGATCAGATTGACCAATGGCTGGCTTCATGTAGCCTCTTATCACCCAACGGCACAATCGATATGGCCAGCCTCAAGACAGGGGACTTTACTTGGCAAGAGCTTAGCAAAGACATGTCATATTTTGACAATGTGGATGATAGTGGAGATGATGGAGCGAGCTCTCAAGAGACTCAACTCGAGGACTTCGATATGAACGGTAAGCACCATCTGCAATCAACTTGCGGATGCGATGTTCTTTGTTCAATGGCTAACTGAATGATAAGATCCAGCAGACACTATCGACGACTCATCATCAACGCCATGCTTATCGTCATCAAGCCTGGACATGCTCCTGGACGAGAACTTCCCCACAAATACGAGCGCTCCCCTGCCCAATCCTCCTCCATCCAACAAATCACAACAGCCAAGCCGCAAACAGACCCCGGTAGCTTACAAGATGTCGGCGCCTGCACCAAGCCCACTTACGGCGCTACTGGAGACGGCCGAAAACAACTACAAGAAGAAGAGCGAGTGCCGCTGCCTCCGTTTAGCTGCTCACCTCCTCGAGCAACTTGGGAACGAGGGGGCTAATACGGAACAACCGACGATGGACGGCTTGCTCAACTGCTGTCGCGAGGCAATCAAGGGCTGCGATTCAATCCTTAGCTGTACATTATGCAAGTCCCGGTCCGAAAGCATGATGCTCCTCGCAATGGCGGGGCAGTATCTCAGCAACATCTGCGAAAAGACGGTCCGGTGCTACGTCGACGTCCAACAGCAGCCCCAGCCGACGAACCCTGACGGAGGTGTGGCCATGTGGTTCCGCTCCTACAAGATCGAGAGCGCATCGGAACGCAACCAGGTTCTCAGATGCCTTGTTACGGGACAGTTGACAGAGTTTTGCCAACTGATCAGCAAGATTAAGGCGCGGGTTGGCACGAGGAAGGCACATCTAGCGCCGCTACTGGGAGCCGAGCGGAAGATACAGTGCATGCGAACCATGTTGATGCAGTGTGAAAGTTATAGAGGATCTAGAAGCAACAGCAGCGACTCGCCGTCACTAGCATAGCGTAATTCACAGATGTCACTTGTCTCACTAGTGTTGTTTACGTGAACATGTTGAAGTTTCTCTTTGCTGATGTGTCGGTCTTCTGCCGAGGATCGCGAGGTGTTCCTGGTCGCGAGAACTTTTACAACGCATGCATGTGCAACGTTATTGTGGTTCGCCAGCTTTTGAGTTCGTAGCTTGAGACGAATATGCGATTGCCTTTAGTCACAGTCGTCCCAACTCGACTGAGGAGGAGTGAACTCGGAGTAATCCTGCTCAGATGAAGTATCCGGGATCTCGACAGGCAGTGTGTCAAAGCGCATAGCTGATATTGACGGAGGCTCATAGGTCCAACGGCTAAAGTTGCCTCTGGTCGCAGCTGCATGACACTGTGTGCGGAGACTTCCGCGCCGGTAGCCAAAACCAGACAGACTATGGATCACGGAAACAGGCTGTCATCACGTCTTGGTTGCGGCGCAAACATGGTCCTATTTGAGCGAGCAGCTCGGAAAACTCGGCCAATTGAATTCTATATGCGATGGAAAAGCATCAATAAAGCTAATATGACCCTTGATCTATGCGGCCTTTACAAGCGTTGAAACATAGCGGCTTTTTTCTCCGATTTTCTCAGCCAAGACGCTCAAGCTCGGGCTGTGAAGCACGTCAAAAATGCTTGTCGTCTCGGCTCCCGCACTAGATACGAGCCAGTTTCTGAGCTCTACCGCAATGAGCGAGTCGACGCCGTATTTGGACACGGGATACTTCTTGTCGATCTCCGCCGCGTCCAATCCGAACATCTCGCCCAACTTTGAGATGATGGCGTCGAGGATGAGGACCACGGCACCGGTGCCGCTCGTGGCAGACTGCAGAGAGTCTGAGAGGCGGGCCGTCGCTTGACTTTGCTGATCACCTCGTCCACGTGGGCCGCCTTGCGCGTTATGAGTGACCTGGGCAGCCGTAAACCGTTTGTCGTTGACCCACGCGACCGTGGATGTCTCGTCGAACTCTAGAATACCCGTGATGAGCTGAGAGAGGTCGACAGGGCGAAGAGGGTGTTGAATGGCCGTCTCAACAATCTTGAGCATTTGCGCCTCGCTTATATCGGCAAGACCAGTTTTGGTCAAACGTTCCGCAACACCCTCGGTGTTAGCGACAAATCCGACCTCTTGGATGCTGGCGAGATCAATCGAAACCGCCGGCAGGGACTGAGAAGTCCGGAACTTAGCAAAAGCGTCCTGGAATGTTCCGCCAGCGGAGTAGTTCGCTTGGCTCGTATTTCCCCCGAGGCCAGTCAAGGAGGATAGCAATACAAAGAAGTCAAGGTCGGGAAGGGTGTTGTGGATGTTCCACGTGGCGGCGACCTTGGGACCAGTGGCGGCGAGCCATTGATCGTACGTCATATTGGGGAAAATAGAGTCCTAAGTTGCTTTAGGTTTATGCTTACTTGAAAAGACGAAAGGAGGAGGCAACTTACGTTGAGAGTCATGGCCGCCTGGATCACGCCACGAACCGGCGGGAGACTTTGGCTAGCTTGGTCTAGCACCCGGCGGAAGTCTGCCTCTTTCGATACGTCGCAATTCGCCAAGAAAGGATTGCATCCCGCGGCTTTCAGATCTGAAATGAGAGCCTCGCTGTCCCGGTGTGTTCTGGCACTGCGGGACAGAATGACGAGGTTCTTGCAGCCGAGGTTGCGTGCCATCCAGCGTGCGATGGACTGGCCGATGCCTCCCATACCGCCAACAATAACGTACGTCGCGTCGGGTGAAAGCCGAGCTGGCTTAGGGCAAGGGATAACCTAGAGAACAGTCAGGACCCATGCAATCGGAGGGTAAGTGCGACGGGAAACTATACCTTAACAAGATCCGCCTTCTTGGGGGTCACAACAATCTTGCCCAAGTGCTTGCCACTCTGCATTAACCTAAACGCCTTGTCGACCTCAGAGATGGGGTAAGTTGTCATTGGTGCTACCACTCGAAGTTGCCCGTTTCCGAACATCTCCATGACTCCTTGCAGCACATCTTGAACCGCCTGTCCCTTGTACTTGCCCAGTTGGAACAGGTCAACAGCAGCAAACGAAACAGCGCGGCGCAGAGGGCTCATGTCGAGATGCTTGGCAGCCTCCATATCCCGCTTGCCGATCTCAACGAAACGTCCAAATCGTGCCATGCAGTCCCAACTCTCTTTGAGAAGTGCACCCGAGAGGGAGTTTAGAACGACGTCGGCGCCTCGGCCGTTGGTGGCCGCCATGAGTGCAGGTCCGAAGGAGGTATCTCGGCTGGAGAATATGTGATCTCTTGGGATTCCAAACTCCTTCATAACAAAGTCGCGCTTAGCTTCGGTCCCGACGGTGACGAAGACGTTGCCACCGCGATGTTGAGCCAGCATCACTGCGGCCTGCCCGACTCCACCGGTAGCAGCGTGGATGAGAACGTTCTCGCCCTTGGTAAGCCTGCCGATGTCATACAAGCTATAGTAGGCTGTCGCGAATACCATGGGAACTGTGGCAGCTTCTTCGAATGACATGTTGTCGGGGATGCGAACAGCACATGGCCAGTTGATGGTTACTCTTGTCGCCCAGTGTCCGCGAAGGATAGCACAGACACGGTCGCCAACCTTCAGACCACTGTCTCTCTGAGCGTCTGAACCAAGTCTAGTGACAACGCCACTGCATTCATAGCCCATGATGGTTTCATCAAGCTGACCTAGAGCAACCAAGACGTCTCTGAAGTTCAAGCCGAACGCGCGAGGCTCGATCTCAATCTGTTCTGCGCCAAGAGCGGATTCATCACGCTCGACTTCTCGGAAGCGCAGGGTGTCAAGTAATCCAGCAGTGCCGACCTCCATCTGAAGATCGAACTTGGAGTCCTTGGCATCGAACTCTCTGATCTCTGGCTCAGGTTCACTGCCTTCGGGAGCGAATATTTTGTTCTCATTGTCGTCGTTGTAGATGCGGGAGATATGGATGAGTGAGTTTTCAACGGCATATTCGCAGTCAATGTCTCTTGAACTTTGTGAAAAGTCGAATGTAGTCTCAAAGACATCGGCGATGAAGTCCACGTTCTTCTCCGACCACACCGGATCCTTGGTGTCAAGGTCAAGGGAGACGTAGCGCCTTCCAGCGTCTTCCATCCTCAGAGTTCTGAGAAGACCAGAGTGCATGGCCATATCGGGCTCCAAGCCCTTCATGAGACTAGCCCTTGTGACCCAGAGAACACCCCGAGCAGTCGTTAGCAGCCGCTGTATGCGCGCGAACTCGTCCTTGGTTAGGCGGCTCAGAAGAGGCGCAACCATTTCGACAAGCATGATGCAAACTTTGTCCGTGGCATCCACCTTCTTCCAATCCTCTACGGTAGTAGAGGCTCCAATGTTACGTTGAATGCTGCTCTGAAGGCTCTGCAGCCAAGGGGCGGGTGCCTTCTCAGAGGGCGAAAGAATGATGACTTCTGAAGGATAAGAGGTTGGCGCGGCCGCTGTTGAAGTCATGACGCTGAAAGAGTAATTTGCCTCGTCTTCCATATCACGAACCTCCAAGTCAATCCCGGAAAAGCCGCTTGCCTTCAACACCCTGCTCCAGTGGTCGACTGTGAGATTGGGGCCACCCTTTCGCTCTGACTCTTCGGCAAGCCACCAACCAGGCAGTGCACCGAAGATCAGCTGGACGTCTAGAGTATCCTTGGTGGTCTCCACCAGAATGAGCTTTCCGCCAGGCTTGAGCAGAGAGCGAACATTCTTCATCGTCTTTTCCATGTTCTTTGTGGCGTGTAGAACTTGGCAAGCGATGATGAGGTCGTAGGAACCAGGGGTAAAGGACTGCTCGGTGGGGTCGGACTCAATGTCAAGCTTCTTGTAACTGATCATGTCACCATACTCGCCAAACTTCTTCGCGGCTGCTTCGAAAAAGCCAGCAGACACGTCGGTGAAGGTGTAGGACGAGAAGCGGTATCTGCCGTCTGGGGTGTCCTCGGTCAACCCCTTGAGGACGGATCCTGTGCATCCGCCGGTACCACCTCCGATTTCCAGAACCTTGGCTCGTGGGTTCTTCATGGAGTAGAGATGGACCAACTCCTGGACTTGCGCATAGGAACGGTTGCAACGCAGAGCCTTCTCATAGAACTCGTAAAGCAGATTGCCTTCCATCATGACTTCGAGGGGAGCAACCTGCTTTCGGAGGATCTGGGATAGATTCCTTCCAATGCGGCACAATAGCCGGCCATTGACGCTCTGGGAAGCCACTTCGTCGAAGAGCATGTGCTTCATTCCCTTGCTTGCCTTGGCCCAGGAGGCGCTGCCACGAGCAAGACTGCCTACAAGACCAGCTTCGTAGTTGGACTGCATCCAGTTGTACAAGGATTTATGGTACCACTCCATGTCGGCGAGAGCCTGTTCATCGGAGCTCAAGTCCTGGATAGCGTCTTGGATGAAGTGCCAAGCAGCTCGGACGAGCTTCTTGTTGACCGACAGTTCCTGTGCGCCAACATCGAATCTCAAGGGCTGTACGATTGTCTCAGTAGGCATCAACGTCATGTCAGGATGCCACAACATCTTGAACAAGAGCTTGGTGGAATTCTCTGATGCGTCGGGGTTATTCACGCCACCGACGGCCTGGCAGAACAGACCCTTGACCCCCAAAAGTGTTGTTTCAGGATGTTGTGGGTCGGAAGTGGTAATGGTGGAGCGGAAGCCTGAGCGGTCCTGCTTGTCCACGGTCGCAAGAGACTGGAATTGGCTTCCAGGAGAGGACGAAAGTGACTGAGAAACAAAGATCTCTCCAATAGCACGAGGCATGACCATGGAATTTTGGTATGCGTCTGATGACAGCGCCGCATACGCCCCTTGGAATATTGAGTCCAGTGTTGTTGGATGAAGTACGTGAGAGCTGGCGGATTTGACGTCTGCAACCTGGAACTGGAACTTCGAGCCAAAGTCTTGTGCTTGAATGTTGATCATGTTTTGGAAGGTTGGACCATGTTGAAGTCCCATCTTTCTCAGACGACCAAAGAGCTCGCGAACCTCAACAGGTCGTTGAACGATATCCTGCACGCCGTTTGAGAGGCTACTGGATGCCTCGATCTGCGGCAGAACTGCTTTTGTCTTCTTCCTCTGTGAGATATAGCCGTGGATGTGCTCGGTCCATGATTCTCCATCGGTGCTGGGTGACTTTAGCGAGAACTCATACCATCCTGGCTCTAGGTTCTTGTTGTCGCATGGATGCAGAGACAGCTGGACCTCAATACCGGCCTCCGTGTCCGGGATCACAAGCGCATTGCTGATCTGGATGTCCCTCAAGCAGTAGCCATCGATCGTGTCCACATCGGAATCGGAGAGCTGCCGTATAGCCTCAATCGCCATGGCAATACCACCAGCACCCGGGTAAACGATGTCAGACTGAACCAAATGGTCCCGAAGCCAGGGCAGCTCGGATGCCTTGAGGAAATGTCTCCAGGTAGGGCTCGTCGCTGCGGGCCCAGGAAGCAGTGAACCCAGCAGCTCATGGCGGACATGCTTCCTGTTGCGATGTGCAACATTGAGCCGTGACTCTTGCCAGAAGCTGTTAGTGTGGTTCCAGGGGTAGGAGGGGAGGTCCGCCACAACATGGTAGGTCTCGTGATGATTACGGCGATTAACAGCGGCCAGATCTACAGGGTACCCCTTGCACCACAGAGACCCTGCCGCAGTCTGCATAGCAACCGCCGCGTCCTGGCCTCTGATCAAGCAAGAAGCGTACGGCAAGCTAAGATCCTTCAAAGATGGGATTTTGCAGATTTGTCTGATTGGCCCAGCCAGTGCGGAATGGGGGCCAATTTCGAGAATGAGATCGACATTGGCTTCGGTGGAGGCAGTGTCCACGCACATCTTCTCGAATGATTGCGAGAAGAGCACCGGCCACAGAAGGTTGTTCACCCAGTGTTGCGGCCCAAGCTTCTCGGGACTTTCAATGAGCCCTCCTGTGACTGGGGAGGAGTAGACAATCTTGTTCCACTTCAACTTCGGCTGGATGACGTCTTTCAACGCTTTCAGGTATTCGTCGGCCATGGGGAGCATATGGTGGGAGTGGTATGCCGACTTGACCTTAAGCTTACGAGCGAATATCTGGTCATTTGCAAAGTCCTTCTCGAGGCGATCGATTGCATCAAGGTCGCCGGAGAGCGTAACGCTTGAAGGGCTGTTGACGCAGGCCACTGTTACCGTGCCCTTGTCAACCCCATGCTCCGCCAGATATGACCAGGCTTCGTCGGATCCAAGACCGACAGCCATCATCCCGCCCGGCGCTGAAGAAGCAGTGTGATATTTGTCGGTCAGGGCACCACGGAAGTAGGCCACACCCAATGCCTCCTCAAAGGTAAGAGCTCCTGCAGTATAAGCAGCGGCAATCTCACCGCTCGAGTGACTCGTTACTGCATTCGGACGGATACCCCAAGACTTGAGTAGGTCTACCAAGCAGATCTGCAGCGCAACGCAGACAGGCTGGCTTAGCCTCGGCTCGTTGACGCGAGTGGACTTTTCGTCTCGTTGCAACTCTTCCACAAGGGACCAGTCGGCACCGTAGTCGGCAAGAACAACGTCGGCGTGGAGAAGCGATTTCTGGAAAGTCGGATAAACAGAGATCAGCTCGCGACCCATTGCATGCCATTGTGCTCCCTGGCCGTTAAATACGAAGCCAATGCGTGGGGGCTCCTTGGCGAGTGTGACGGCTTTCTTGACAGGATCGTCTAGGGCCTCAATCAAGTCCTGTTGCGAATTCAAACTTGAAATTGCAACTCTCCAGGGGAAATGCGAGCGTCGAGTATCGAACGTGTAAGCAAGATCGTCAAAGTCAACTGCGGCACCTGTTGACTTTCGGCTTTCCAGATAAGCCTTCAAGTTGGAAACCATTTGTGTCGTGATCGTGGAGTCCTTGCTGCTGAGAACGACAAGCCGGGGTTCCTTTGTCTTCGTTGTTGTCGCAGTAGTGTCATGGAGATGCTCATTTGGACCGTCAATGATTACATGACCGTTGGTTCCACCGTAGCCGTAGTTGTTGACAGAGACGCGACGTGGCATACCCTCGGGCCAGTTCTGGGAGACCAGTGGGACGCTGACCTTCAAGGCCGCCATGTCGATCTTCGGATTCGCCTCTTTGTAGTTCAGACTAGGGGGAATGATGCCATGCTTCAGCATCATAACAGCCTTCACGACTCCCGCAATTCCACTTGAAGCCTCCAAGTGTCCCAGGTTGGTCTTGATTGAACCAACTAGAACTGGGTTGTCGGCAGTACGGCCCTTACCGAACACGCGGCTAATCGCACTGGCTTCTATCGGATCCCCAGTCGGTGTTCCCGTCATGTGGGCCTCAACATAAGGGGTCTTGGAGGGATCCAGTCCTGCTCGGCGATAACAGGCGCGAATGAGGTCTTCTTGAGCCTCTGATGAAGGTGAAGTGATCGTTGGGGTCTTCCCGTCCTGGTTGATTGCAGTCTCTCGGATGACAGCATGGACCGGGTCCCCATCCGCCAAGGCATCCCGAAGAGGCTTCAGTAGCAGGGTCGCAATTCCCTCGCCGCGACCATAACCGTTAGCCCGGCTGTCCCAAGCGAAACATCGACCGTCGGCACCAAGAACGCTGTGGTGAATTAGCTTAAGCTCCAGAGCCTGATACAGAAGGGAAATACAGAAGGGACCTCTTTGACTTACCCAAGACTTGACATGACGATGAATGGGTCGGGGTTCAAGAGAAGGTTTGATGCTCCAACAACAGACATCCGAGACTCTCCATTCCGAATGCTCTGAACTGCGAGATGAAGAGCAGCCATACTTGCTGAACAGCCAGTATCCGTCGTCAAGCTAGGGCCACGAAGGTCAAAAAAGTGCGAAATCCGGTTTGACATCATCGCCACACCATTGCCTGTCAAGGCAGTTCTTGGCAGTGTGTCTGGATCTCGCATAAGACTATCGTGGTAATCTCGGGAGAATGAGCCCATAAAAACAGAAGTGTCGGTTCCTGCCAACTTATGCAGAGGAATTCCGGCTAGATGGTCAACGAGGTCAGCCTATTGTTGTCGAATTTCGATCGATTTAATTTACCATTCTCAGAGGCTTCAAAGACTGACTCTAGGAGCATTCGAATTTGGGGATCCATAGCCTAGGTAAGAGGGTAAGCTATTTGATACGCCGTTGATATCAAATATGAGGGCAACTCACATTGGCAATTTCCGCAGTGAAATTGAAGAACGATGCATCAAACTTAGAGACATCGTCGCGAATGAAATGTCCACCGACCACATTGGACTAGTTGGTGACTTGTAAGCATTGAGCTACGCTTTTGCGATGGATTGAAAACACGTACCATTCCAATTTTCGCATGATCTTTGTCGTAAAATGCGTCCGAGTTAAACCTCGACTTTGGAATAGGAGACCATCCATCCCGTCCGTCGACAACAAGTTGCCACAGCTTCTCAGGTGTTGTTGCATCGCCTGAGAACTTGCAGCTCAAGCCAATGATGGCGATGGGCTCTGCCGGTGCCCCGCTAGGTGATTGGACGCTGTCCACTGGAGAGCTCAGCTCTGAGGAGGTTGCATGACTCATGTAAGGCGCCATTGTAGGTGATTATTGTGATAGGTCTCTGAGCTCAGTTGCTTCACACGGGCCACAGTAAGTTGCGTCTTGGTTTTGGCAGAGAGTTAACTGGGACTTCCAGATGGCGGGTACCCGTGATCGTAAGAATCGTCGATGAGCGAATGGTTACTAAGAGATTCAACTCATTCTACAGCCTGCCAACTCTGATGCAAACCCTCTATTGATACAGAATCGGACTGGAAAATTGTGTCTCCAAGCTGCAAATCCGAAGGTTTGGCTATGCAATCTTCACCTCAGCAACCGGATCGCCGAAAAGGATGAGGACCGAACGACTCGGCCTTGAAAACAATCTCCCACCTTCCGCCAGTTGTGATTAGGTCAGATCTAATCTTGGCTATGTAATAAGGCCCTTCCCAAATGGGAAGCGCCGTGCCTCTCCCACCCCTCCCCGGAGCAAAACACGGGATGAAGCGGGAGGGACAGACGCCCCGGAAAGTCTCGTAGCAATTGCGGCAACTCTATTTGATGGGCATGTCGTTAGACTACCTGGGGTCAGGGGTCCGCGGCGAGAGCCCCGGTAAAGTTCATCACGACTCGTGGCACCAATGGCGATGCAACTTTGGACGATGAGCTGAGAGTGACACGCGAATGTAACCACTGAAGGCTGCAGGGCGTTGACGATGCGACCCTAGAAGGGTAACCCGATTTGTAATGCCATGTGGGAAGCGTTTGCTGCATTACGCGTGTTTGGCTGCTGAATGACTACCCAGGACTACTCGGAACACATTGAAATCGCTGGTTCCTGTCAATTGCTTCTGCTAGTGTCCGCAATCAACTCAATGATCGTGTTGTAAACATCAAATTGATTACAGCGTCACATCGGAAGTAACGCTATCAAACATCATTCTGACATTCTCGTCGACTTTCAGACAACTCCGATTCAACATGCCTTCTGCAGTAAACCTGTCCAAATGGGCCAAAATGGGCGGTCGCAAGTCGAGCGTCAAATCCGAAGAGCCCTCGGTCACTGAACAGCAGGTTCCCGACAGCCCGCCTGCAGACCCTAGTGCCGATGGTCCGACTGGGCTAAAGCTACTTGCAATTACACTCGGGTTATGCTTGACGCTATTCCTAGTTGGCTTGGTAAGAGATCCTGTGACCACCCTCTCACGATCAATGCTAACGTGGATGTCATGTAGGATAACATCATCATATCCACGGCTATACCACGAATCACCGACGAGTTCCATTCAATCAACGACATCGGCTGGTACGGGAGTGCCTACTTGCTCACAACATGCACATTTCAGCTCACCTTCGGAAAACTGTATACCCTCTTCTCCATCAAAACTACATACCTTGTCTCAATCTTCATCTTTGAAGTTGGATCAGCGATATGTGGTGCAGCTCCACAGTCAGCCGTCCTCATCGTCGGAAGAGCCATCGCTGGCGTCGGCTGTTCGGGGATTCTGGCCGGAACCTTTACCATTATCGCCGTCATCGTGCCGTTGCCCAAGAGACCTGCGTACACAGGACTTGTGGGCGGGGTCTACGCGATTGCCTCAGTGGTTGGGCCACTTCTTGGAGGAGCCTTTACAGACAAAGTGACGTGGAGGTGGTGTGTATGTGTACTCCTCAAACCTGTCATTGACTTGTCCGTGACTAATGGCGCGTAGTTCTATATCAACCTGCCTATCGGCGCTGTGTCTCTAGCTATCATGATCTTCGTCTTCAAGTCACCGCCACGACCGGACTCTGACAAAGACCTAACTTTGGTCGAGAAGTTCCTTCAGGTGGACCCCCTAGGCACAGTGGCGCTGATGCCGGCCGTCATCTGTTTGCTTCTCGCTCTTCAATGGGGCGGAACCGTCTATCCATGGAGCGATGCGAGAGTGATTGTGCTCTTCGTGCTGTTCGGAGTTCTTTCCATCGTTTTCGTCTTCATCCAGATTCGTAACGGCGCAAACGCCACTTTACCCATCACCGTCATCTCTCAGAGGAGCGTTGCAGCGGCTTGTTGGTTCTCAGTGTGCACAGCCGGTGCCGACTTCACTCTTCGACAATACATCCCAATCTGGTTCCAGGCTATCAAAGGAGTTTCGGCGGTCGACTCTGGTCTGATGAACCTCGCACTCATTCTGGCGACAGCCCTCGCCTCAATCGTTAGCGGCATCGGTATTACTAAGATTGGATACTACAACCCCTTTATGATTGCTGCTACGCTGTTCATGTCGGTCGGCGCTGGACTGCTCACAACGTGGAAGCCCGATGTCCCTTCCAGAGACTGGATTGGATACCAGGTTCTCTACGGACTAGGCTCCGGCCAGAGCATGCAGACACCGTTGATGGTAGTCCAGACCGTACTCCCGATGGCCGAGATCCCACTCGGCACAGCCCTCGTCATGTTCTTGCAAACATTCGGAGGAGCCATTTTCATCTCGGTGGGGCAGAATGTCTTCACCAACGAGCTCCGCAATGGGTTAGCGAAAGACTTCCCAAATCTCAACGCGACGGCCATCGTCGATGGAGGAGCCACGAGTATAAGATTGCCAGGCGTGTTGCCTGATGGCATGCTCGAGCCTGTCTTGCGTCTTTACAGCAAGTCTCTGACAAACTCCTGGTATGTCGCTCTGGGTCTGGCATGTGCGAGTATTGCAGGAAGTACTCTAGTCCAGTGGAAGAGTGTGAAAAGTACCGAGGCACCTCCTCCTGCCGACGGAGACGGCAAGAACAAAATGAGTGGAGCGGCGGACGCGATGGAAATGAAGCAACAGGACCTCAGCCCCACCGATTCCAGCGCAAACGATGTGTTTAACAAGCGGAACGATACTGTCTGAGGGATGATAACAGAAAGTCCGGATCGGTTGGTATTCGCGGTTCTCGCATAGTTGTCCTATTCTCTATAGACTCTTTAATTCTGAAGAAACTGGGTTTTTACAAGTGCTGGGCAGTTTTTCAATGTGAATGATGTCGAAGAATTCACTCCTATGTGCAGGATTCGGAGTTGAGATTCTCGGTAAATTAAAACCTGCAAGCTCGTCAGTCATTATGGAGCTCAGGCCCAAAAAACGTTTCAAATGACACCGGATGACGGCGGCTGACTTTCAAATGAGACGAAGGCGTGTGCTTCTCAAAGTAGGGTCGTACTGCTTCTCATGCTCGTCTGTGGCAACGTACTTAGGTACTCTCATGAATCTCAAATTCACTATCTATATGCCGGCTTTGCTTCCCATCTAGCTACGTCTGGTATCATAGAAATGATGGGGGTTGTCTGTAATACTGATCTACAGCCCACTCCATAGCCCTAACGACTGCCTTGATCTCCGAATCCTTCTTCGGGGGATGATGCCCTCCCGAGTGTTGAAGCTTTTTCGAAAGCCTTGGGTCACACATTTGATATCCTACCTCATGCATGTCGTGCATGAAGGGGAAATCCCGTCTGCCGGCCACATGGACAGTCGGGATATGAATGCGGTCTGAAAGTAACATGGGATGCAAGACCCGTGGAACAATACCACCCACATCCCGAAAGAAATCTTGGTTGAAGTCCGGCAGGACTGCTCCAATCTTCAGAGCTGATTGAAATGTGCGTACGAGGCAGTCGTTGAAGACTTGTTGTCGTGGAGGGAGATCTACGGCGCTTGTTCCCGTACGGCGATATGCACAGAGCTCCTCTATCTCAGGTTCGCAATATGTTGCGTCGGCCGAAAATGGCACTACTGAGGAGAAGAGCACCGCGAACTTGAAGTCAGGCTCCTCGCCATTGACTTGCTGGTGGTAGATGTAAGAGAGGGCGACAGAGGCCCCTTGGCTGAAGCCCAATATTCCATCGAATGGACCAAGCTCGTCGACGGTTGTGGCAATGTGTTGATGTGCAGCCTCAATTTCTCGGGGTGAATACCCAGTAAGGTGTGAATAGAATGGCCCCGGAAGAGCCGGGCTCATACCTGAAAGCATATTGTCAGCTTCGTGTCTTTGCAGAATGCAGGTCATTCCTTAGGTGTTCGCAGAATGCAGGTCATTTCTTAGTTCAACTTACCAGGTCCTCGGTGAGAGGGAACCGGCCCGTCAACCAACACAAACTCGTAGCTTGCATCGACTGATTTCATCAGCCCTACGAGCTGGCTCTCTAGAATCTTGGCAGAACTGCCGACGCCGTGCAATGCGAGAATCCTCATGGCTTCTAGAAAGAAAATGACAGCAGTGAGTACGAAGTCAATAGGAAAGGAACTTCCAATGCACAACTTCGTAGATGCAAGATAAGAAAGGAAATTAAAAACCGAATCCGACGTTATCTTCTTGAGCTCTAGCTGTCAGGTACCTTGGCATCCCATGTGAGAGAGTTCAACGGTGGCGTCCGATTTGGGAAGTTTGTGTACAATTTACCTATCTGGGCTCACACCGGTGCTATTTTGACAGCGCCGATACTCATTTTGGGGTAGGTAACAGACTGCTGGATCAGGTTCCGGACAGGGATTGGCTGTGGATCCACGACAACGAAAAAGGCATTACTTGTATGGCAGTGCGTAGATTTGGCTGCAATGAAGCGAACGGGAGTTGAGAATAATGGCAACTCTGTGCTGCTTCTAAGCTTCGATAACTATTCCTCACATTACAGGTTACACGCGTAGACACCATCGTCGCTTAGGTAACTTACACACATTGAGCCCCAAAATTCACTATGAGTCCGTGCAGCGAGCAAGAACCAATTGCCATCATTGGGGCAGCATGTCGCCTACCCGGTGAGACAACGTCACTTGGAAGATTATGGGACATGATCAGTCATGCCAGGAGCGGCCACGGCAGAGTTCCATCTTCGCGATGGGATGCAGATGTTTGGTATCATCCTGATCCAGATCGCAAGGGATCTGTAAGTGAGACCTTCTTTTGATAATTTTTATTATCCTAACGTTACCGGCTTTGAAGATCAGCGTGAAGCATGGGTACTTCCTGGAAGAAGATGTCTCTGTATTTGACGCCCCATTTTTCTCAATGACGGCCAAGGAGGCGGCGGGTATGGATCCTATGAAGAGATTACTTCTTGAAGTGAGTTATGAGGGATTTGAAAATGGTAAGTTTCACGCCCTATCTTGTGCGAAGCTCTGGTACTGAGACACTGTTAGCCGGTATTCCTGTGGACACCCTTATGAACTCCCAAACTGGATGCTATGTTGGATGCATGACGAACGATTATGAGCAACTATCGACTCATGAGATTTATGACGTTGGAGATGTTGCAGCCTCTGGGATGAGTGAGGCTATGACAGCAAACAGAGTGTCTTGGTACTTTGGACTACGAGGGCCCAGTCTAACCCTTGACACCGCATGCTCATCAAGTCTCTACGCCCTTCACCTCGCTTGCCAGTCACTGAAATTGGGCGAGACCAATATGGTAAGACATCCAATCACAGCTAAAAGAAGAGTCAGCCAATAACACCTTTCCAGGGACTTGTTGCCGGTGTTAACTTGATCTTGCATCCCAACTTTATGCATCAACTCTCGTCAATGCACATGTTGAGTCCCGAGGGAATTTCTCATTCCTTTGATCACCGAGCAAATGGCTATGGCAGAGGAGAGGGGATTGGATGTTTAATCGTGAAGAGGTTAAAGGACGCCCTAAGAGATGGAGACACAATCCGCGCTGTAATCCGTGGCACGGGCACCAACGCAGACGGAAAGACTCCTGGCATCACGCAGCCAAGCTCAGAAGCGCAGGCGGAGCTGATCAGGAGCACATACGAGGCTGCAGGCTTGCCTTTCTCTGACACACAGTACTTTGAGGCCCATGGCACTGGTACTCCTTTGGGAGTAAGAAGATCCCGTTCTCATTCCCTGTTCGAGAATACTGACAGTCGGTAGGACCCCATTGAGCTATCAGCAATTGGTGCCACACTAGGCACTGGTAGAGACCCAGAATCAGGGCCGCTTTTTGTGGGCAGCATCAAGGCGAACGTCGGTCATACTGAGGGATGCTCTGGGCTAGCCGGTGTTCTCAAGTCCATCGTCTGTCTCGAAAAGGGGATTCTTGTTCCCACAGCTGGCATCGAGAAGGTGAATCCGAAGTTGAGGCTTGCAGATTGGAACTTGGCCTTGCCTTCAGAAAACATGTCTTGGCCTTCCAAAGGGCAGCGGAGAATTAGCGTCAACTCATTCGGGTTCGGTGGTGCCAACGCTCATGTTATCCTGGATGATGCACACAACTACTTACGAAATCGAGGTTTACTGGGCAATCACAACACCACCACCTTGGAAGACGACTCGTCAGAGTCCGGTATTAGCATGGGATCTGAGTCACCGAGACAAGAGTCCCACAAAAGACTCTTCGCCTTCAGCACCAAAGACCAGACAGGAATCGATCGCCTTGGCCCTCTCTTTAGCGATTTCTTGTCAAACAAGGAAGCCACATCAAACGCAAGATTTCTCGGCGACCTCGCTTACACCCTCGCCGGACGCCGATCTCATTTCGAGTTCCGAAGCTTTGCTGTCGCAGAGTCCGTGTCAGACCTACAGACCCAGATCGAGAAGGGCTTACCAAAGTCCAAACGCGCTTCCAAGCACGACAATCCTATATTCGTCTTCACTGGCCAAGGTGCTCAGTGGCCTGCCATGGGTAAAGAGCTTCTCAACAACTGCATCTTCCGAACGAGCATCCATAAGTCGCAGGTCTTACTGGAGCACTATGGGTGCCCGTGGGATTTGATCGATGAATTGTCAAAGACTGCCGATTCCAATGTCGATCTCCCTCAGTACAGTCAGGTGCTATGCACGGTTCTTCAAATCGCGTTGGTGGATCTTCTTCGAGCCTGGGGGGTCATCCCTCAAGCTGTTGTCGGTCACTCAAGTGGTGAAATAGGTATGAATCTGTTTTGAATGAGGTATTCGACAACTCACTAACATTATCATAGGCGCGGCCTACGCTGCCGGACTAATTTCTCGATGCAATGCTGTCAAGGTGGCCTACCTCCGTGGAATTTGTTCCGCCAAGGTTGCCGATATTGTGAGCCCTCAAGTCGGCGCGATGCTAGCAGCCGGGTTGAGCGAACTGGAGGCAGCCGCATATCTGGAACAAGTACCTCGAGGTTCGGCTGTAGTTGCGTGCGTCAACAGCCCCTCCAGCGTAACACTTTCTGGAGATCGTGATTCCATATCTCGATTGTGCGAGCTGATATCGGCTGATGGCAAGTTTGCCAGAATGCTTCGCGTCAAGACGGCTTATCACTCTCCTCATATGAGCACTGTCGCCAAAGAGTATGTTGATCGCATGGGAGTCATTCTACCACTCTCCGACGAAGATCAAGTTGCGCCCATGTTCTCATCTCTCACCGGCAGTCGCGTAACCTCGAGAGATCTCGATGGTTCCTATTGGATGAAGAACATGTGCGAACAAGTCCGTTTTTCTCTAGCCATGAACAATCTCCTTGAACATTCACCAGACGCATCGAAGGGACGAAGTCGCAATCGTACAGCATGGAGCGCCTTCATCGAGATCGGTCCCCATGGCGCGCTGCAAAGCCCAGTTAACGAGATTGTCAAAGCGAGCCAGAGCAAGGCTGCAAAAGAGGCACCGTATTTCTCTGCTATCACGCGTGGTAAAAATGCAGAGTCTACCTCCTTGCAACTCGCGGGACAGTTATGGGCGTCTGGACACGCTGTGAATCTTCTTCGTGTCAATGGCATCATACCTGAGACTTTACCAATGGCGCTGCCAGATCTCCCGTCATATCCATGGAACCACAGCAAGAGCTACTGGCATGAGTCAACAGTGGCACGTTCAAACAGGTTCCCTTCCGGACCACGGACCGATCTCCTTGGCGTTGCCGTCGACTTGCAGAACCCAATGGAGCCGAGGTGGCGGAACTACCTGCGAATCTCGGAGAACCCGTGGATTGAAGACCACAAGATCACTGGAACCACGCTTTACCCAGCAGCTGGCATGATCGTGATGGCCATGGAAGCTGCTCAAAGACTAGCTGATCCAGACAGACGCCTCAGGGGAATCACCTTCCAGAATCTGAAGTTTGAGCGTGGTCTCGTAGTGCCTTCCAGAGATCAAGCCGTTCAGACTGAAGTCAGTCTGCGCCCTGACGACTCGATGCTCTCGACTTGGAGCTTTACTGTCTACTCCACAGTTTCGGTGGCATCATGGACCAAGCATTGCTACGGATCCCTCACGCTCGACTACGAGAACGATAATCGCAACCGCCTTGGTCCTTCGGAGACAGAATGGCGAGCCTTCGCCGCCGAGCGACAGGACATTGAGCAGAATACGTCTGAGGAGCTTGACATGGATTCCTTCTACGACGACCTCGAGTCTGTGGGTGTTGAGTACGGCCCAACTTTCAGAAACGTCTTTCAAGCTGCAGCCGTGCCTGGAGAATACACTGCTTGCGGTTCTATCGCAATTCCTGACACCAAGTCAGTTATGCCCTCCAATTTCGAGTTCCCCCATCTGATCCACCCCGCCACTATGGACGCCATCTTCCACCTCCTCTTCATCGCCTTCACCGACGGCAAGCTGTTGGAGGAAGCAGCGGTCCCGTACACGTTGAAACACATGTACATTTCGACGAATTTGCCTCAGGGTGACGGCAGTCTCTACACTGGCTTTGCCAAGCGCCTCCGAACTAACGGTCGCGAGACATCCGGTGATTTGATCGTCTCGGATGAGGACTGGTCAGCGCCCAAGCTCATCGTCCGCGACTTCGCACTCAGGCAGGTAACCTCATCTAGAGATGCATCGTCACCTAGCGAGTCTGCTCGAAGGGTATGTGCCAAGCTCCGCTGGAAAGAGGACTTCGACTTCATTCGCGATCCGGTCACGCTGCAGGGTTCGCTTTCAGCTACGGGTTTTGGAGAAGTGACGGCAGCTGTCTTGCAGCTATTTGACCGACTACGTCACAAGAAGCCAAACTACAAAGCGCTCATTGTGGTCGCGGATGCGACCGACTGGGCTCAAAGGCTGTTGCAGGACCTACTTCACGCAGCCACTACTGCCAGTGAGGGAAATATCCAATCAACCAACAAGCTATTGTTAGTCATGACTACCAAGGACGCAAGCAACATCATCGACTGTCTCCCCAAGCCTTCTCAGCATGCTATAAATAAGGAAAAATGGTTTGCTCAAGATGACGAGCCACTCCCGTTCTCAGACGAGAGCTTCGACTTGTTACTTGCTCTCGATGACCCATCCAATAGCATTTATCACTCAGCCGGCTTCTATAGGCTTCATGAAGCATTGCAGCCGAAAGGCTACCTTGGCGTTATTGAGCCTATTATCGCGCCTGGCTCAAATAGGGAGACTGTGGGCGATATGTCTTCTTCGGGCCTACAGACAAGGACCACTATCTCAGAAGCAGAGTCATGCCGTACTCTTACCCTCTCACAGAAGTCTTCTGCATTGAATTCCACGACTGTTCCAGAACATGTCTTCCTGCTCCACAGCGCTGATTCGACTTTGCCTAAGGATCTGCAAGCCATGTTGACGGCCCGACTCAACGCACTTGGATGCCAAGTCCATCCAGTCACGCTGGAGCAGGCTCGTGATCTACGAGCAAAGCATGTTATATCGCTTCTCGAGGTTGAATCTCCATTGATGTACTCTTGGACTTCCGAGGAGTTCCTGCAGTTCAAGACATTGGTCTCCGGTGCGAGTCACTTGTTCTGGATCACCCGTGGTGGAGAGCTGCAGAACTGGGATGGCGGGCTCGAGTTCGCCCCCTCTCAAGGACTTCTCCGAGTGATGCGCACGGAGTATTCTCACATCACCTTGCCACATCTGGACCTTAGCCGAGGTGGCTATCTCTCGTCGGAAGCAACTGCCGATGTGATCATGGGCATTTGGCACACCTCCCTCGCGGATGATTCTTCACAGCTTGAGCTGGAGTACGCGGAACTCAACGGGACAATCTTCGTGCCCAGATTTGTGGAAGATGAAGGTATCGACATCGACTTGGGTCCAAGAGATCAAAGTCTCAAGCCAATTATGCAGGCTCTGGGAGACGACAATCCACGCACGCTCTCTCAACAAGATCACCACCTTGTCTGGATTGATGATGATATATCGGCATCTCTCGTACCAGCGGAGGTTGAGATCAATGCTGAGTATCTGGCCGTACAGAAGAGCAGTGCAGATTCTTCGGAGGGCCAAACATCCGCTATCTCGGCCATGGCTGTCACGGGCAATATCGCTGCGACGTCACCGGAAGTCACGTCTTTTCACGTTGGTCAGCTCGTCATTGCCCTGCGTTCCGGTTCCTGTCATACCAAGCCTCGGGTTCAAGAGTCACTGGTGAGAGTCTTGCCTGACACCATGCAACCCGAAGAGGCCTGTGCAACTATCCCTGCTTTGGTTGCGGCGCAGTATGCGTTGTCTCACGTTGCAAGACTTGAAGATGGACAGACGGTTCTCATCCACGGGGGAGAGACATCTGTTGGTCAGATGGCTGCCCAACTCGCACGCTTATTGGGTGCGACTGCTTTTGTGACCGCGGAGGGTGCGTCCGAGAACGCGAACCTAAGCCAGAGCTTCTGTCTTGACTCAACCCACATCTTCGAAGACATTTCAAACCATTGCAAGAAGTGGATATTGCGACAGACGGATGACCGAGGTGTAGACCTCATCCTGAACTGCCGCCAGGCTCTCCCAACGTCAACGTGGTTCGAGTGCCTGGCAGATTTCGGCTTCTTCGTAGACATCAGCGGAGAGAATGGTTCTCATTCGGTCAACACAAGCCCGGCCCGAAATGCCACACTCGTTAAGGCCGACCTAACTCAACTGCTTCAAGCCAAGCCGGCACTTGTAAGCAGACTTTTCAAGAGTGCTTGCGATCTCATCGAGAGTGGTCAGATCAGTCCAATCAGTCCAAGTGTCGTACGATCTGTTTCCGAGTTCATCAGCATTGATGCAGAAGTTGGTCCCACAGACTTTGTTCTGCGATTGGATGCAGTTGACAAAGCCCTCGTTGCCCCATCTCGTCTTCCAGAGCTCGAACTCGACGGGGAGGCTACGTACATTCTTGCCGGTGGCCTCGGGGCTCTCGGTCTTCAAATTGCTGAGATGATGTTCGAGCATGGCGCCGGTCATGTTGTCTTCCTTTCACGCTCAGGAGGGGACAAGGCCCAGGCTGAGCTGGACGGCTTCCGCAACCGAGGATTGAAGGTGGACGCATTGAAGTGTGATGTTTCCGACGCCTCTCAGGTTGAAGCTGCGGTGAAGGCCTTGATTCAAAGCCACCGTCGCATCAAGGGCGTCATTCAGTGTGCCATGGTTCTAGAGGTACGTATTTCCTGCTTGCGAGGCATATATTGTAGACTTGACTAATAGCGCCAGGACGCCATCTTTGAGAACATGACATACGATCAGTGGCGGAGATCGACACGCCCTAAGATTCAAGGTACCATGAATCTTCACAACTACATGCCGAAAGATGTCGACTTTTTCATCCTTCTCTCCTCCATTACTTGCGTTATCGGCAATGCAGCCCAATCGAACTACGCCGCCGGCAACACTTTTGAGGACGCCTTTGCTCACTACCGCCGAAGCAAAGGTCTCGCTGCCACCGCGATTGACGTCGGACTGGTCACTGACTCGGCCCACTTTACCGGAGACTTTGACATGGACGCCTACCTCCAGATGTATGAGCATCGTTGGGATGGCCTCCAGACAACCCAGAGGGAGCTTGATACTGTCCTAAGGGCAGCCATGCGAGGCCGCACCGCTGATGGCCGACCAATCGAGCCTCAGATTGTTCTTGGTCTAGGAAGCTCCATGCCGACCGGAGCGGCCTGGACCAGAGATCCCAAATTCAGTCATAGAGTCAACCATACTGCGTCGTCTAGCTCTGGTGCCTCGGAAAGCCAGCAGTCAGCCTCGCAGAGGATAGCAAAAGCCGAGACCTTGGCTGACGCCGCACTCATCTTTGAGGATGTCCTCAAGACATATGCTGCGCAAGTCATGGACATTGCCCCCAGTGAGGTGGATCCCGAAAAAGCATTCTACGACTTTGGTGGTACGTTTAACCTTTGCCCCATGACCCTGTGTTGTCTCGTGCATACTGACAGGGTTTGATCTAGTGGACTCCTTGAAAGCTGTAGAGCTTCGCAACAGGATCTTCCGAGATCTTCATTCAGATATGTCTGTGTTTGAGTTGTTGAGCCCATCACCGCTATCTAAGCTGGCGTTGGAAATTGCGAGCAGGAGCAAGTTGATGGCAAACATGACAGAAAAGGCCGGTGCGCAGTAGAATACATATTAACGAGAATGATTAAAGGCTTCTCTGGAACTCGGAATTAGACTTGAACTGCTAATGGACCCAAATGTTTATTCCACTCAACGTCCCAGCTCAACTTCATGAAGCCATCTTCAGAGCCAGTGAAATTGCCAGTACCGCACCTGGAGAGAGTACTCCGCTAGCGACGGTAAGCACACCCATCCTAGCTATAAAGGAATCCATAACAGTTGAGAACCACTTCCGCCTTTTCAATCGATGAAGCAATGCCGATGATTTTAGCACTTGATCCGCAAACGGGACAAGTGCCGCTGTAATTACAAAAATGTCCCATTGCAGGAAGTCTCGTGCTCCATCCGCAATGACCGTGGTTGAGGCCTTGTCGATGTACTCGGCCGGCCAAAAGACGCGACGCAGACCACCCTCTGACGGGCCCAGTAAAGCCCACAAGTGCCCAGCTGCGGCAGCAAAACCCGAAACCATCAAAGACGCCATGGTGTAAGCTTTCGCTCTGTATGGCGCCGGTTTCCACGCCGAGTATGCTGATAACTTCCTTTGAGCCCAACAGCAAATAGGGTGAGCACATGCTAAAGCGAGAGGGGTAAAACGGTAAAATGCGATAAGTCCCTGTCGCTGGCTTGTGGTGCAAGATGAATTGAACGCGGGATAGAGCAACATCGCCGGGGTGATGGCACCCAAGATTGCGGTTGGAATCAGCGCGCATGCCTCGTTGGAATCAGATGGGCCGACCGCCAACTCTTCACCATCGCGGGCGATGTTGAGAAAACGCTCGATATGCGTGAAGCAGTAGAGAGGATACACAGCTGCAGCGCCCCAAGCTTGATTGAAAACGCCCCAAGATAGATGCTCTCTGTTATTAGATTAGCAGGCTTCTCTTGTTCATACCATGATGGCATCCGCTCACAGGATCGCCAAAGGCGGCCGCTTCCCTCGGTCCCATCCCAAAACTAGCATACAGTGCGATACCGTCTGCATTGTCGTGAAAAGACTGATGAGCAGCATACGATCGGCTGAAGATCCGTTACTGAGTATATTGTTGTAGAAGATGACAGCCGGGACGAGAAATTGGTCAAAGCCAGATATGCCGGTGAAGCTGGTTCGGAGAACATCGCCATTCGGAAAAGTGCCCATTCGCTTCACTGAACCCACAGACCCGGCCACACCACTCCGGATCATCCTTCCCCAAAGGGCATCGTAGCCGACGAGACTTAGCCCGAGGAAGTATGTGTGCATCGTGAGATTGATAGCTATGGTCAGCGGCAAGGAATGTGCAGTACATCATGACGGTAGGGGACGCGGCGGGTTTTAAGTTCGCAGTCACACCTTGGCCACGACCTTTCCCAGTACGAGCGAGTCATGCCCCACTTGCAACTTTTTGCTCGATTTAATCATCTCATCTAGCCATCTCAGATATTGGCCCTGTTTGCCTTGCAGCTGAAGTAGGAAGGATACTCCCAAACCTCCTTGTAGTACTCCAGCGTCTTGGTAAATCTAGCATACAAATACAGATACATACTCAAGCTTGCCAATGTTGCAAGTACAATTCCTGTCCAAAACGGAGACGACACGTTCCATACAAATATGAATGCTGTCTTCTCATACGCTTGCTGATTCCGGAGCAACCACCGGCTGACGATCCCCGCAGCCAGCAGAAGTGTCACGGCTACGGGCCAGCCAGCCACCTTGAACTTTAATGAAGCATTTTGAAGTTGCGCTCTTTGAACATCCCATGCTTGGGAAGAGATAGGCGCCGCTTCGTTCGTCTGTATCTTAAGTCAGCAAGAACAACACACAGAGATTATCATAGCATACCTCTCCCTCCAGAACGCCGATTTGGAATTTCGCAAGCGTTTTGTACGCGTCTTCGGAATGACCAACATACTCAAAGCTCTCGGTGCCGTCTGATCCTGCGACATCCTTCAAGACCTCGACACCGCCAGGGTGGTCGTCCACGTAGCTGGAAACATCGTATACTGCGGTCGTCAGGAGTCATTTTCAAACATGGTGTTGCAATGAGTTACCTTTGCCTCGGATAGAAACCCATAGATTGTGAACTTCGTAGTGTTTGGCAAGCTCGGATTCGGTGATCACGTCCATCGTCAAATTTGTTTTGCCTACGAACAGCCAGTTTCTTCCTCAAGCCCACCCGTCAAATTTCTGATATTCTATTGTCCTCATAGACCACGCTTCTGCGGACAATCTCTCACCTATCTGATCATCCCGTATCCATGAGCAGGCAAAAGGACTGTGTTACCTAGACTGGACCAGAAGAGTGGGTCCGGACACACGAAAGTGGCAGCAGCAGAGGACCGGCCCGAGCGGGGGTTCCCGTTTCGGCCTTCGGCTTGATGATTTTGTCTTTCGCCGATGGGGTCTTCCAGGGTCATCCCAGCTTCGCATCACCCAAAGAGGCAAGCAAGGGAAGCCAAGTGATTTTGAGCATCGCAGGATATCCAAGACGTCCAAGTGAACGGCTGAGCAAAAATCTTCATGCGTTTAGATTCACTGTCACGGATCATCAGTCCTAGTTTTCCGAAATCGCCCAACCAAAGATCATCGTCGGTTGAGGCTCAACCCTCGATTCTGCGACATAATGTTCCAACAACAATTCACCATTGGTCACGGCCCTTTTGAGCGATGTCATACCTTGAGCCTTCCGAGCATCAAGAGCATGCAGGAGCTCAAGACAGGCATCGCCAAAGTCTTTTCTGTCTCTGACTGTGATTGTAAGTTTTAGGTGCCAAATACGCTAATAGGTTGTCGCTGACCATGGAAAAGCTATCTGTTTTTACAATAGGAGAGATGTGCTCACATCACTGGATGACATCGAAAGGTGCGATGCTCCAGTGCAAATCAGGGTCAACGGGGAGATCGTGAGAGAACCCTCCGGACCAGAGCCACTGCCCTACATTGGAAACCGCTATGAGCTGTACCCAGACCCCCTTGGCAACTATGACCGCCTGTTCGACAGATACGGGCCAGTCATCAAAACGGTGAACATGGGAACCACCATCTATCTCACCAACGACCCAGACGTGTCTCGCGAGGTTCTCCGCGAAGGCCAGTTCTTCACCAAGACGACCTCTGATCCCAGCCACCCGTTGTATTACATGCGCAACAATGAGGCTCTCTTCACTTGCGATAGTGATGCCCCTGCATTCAAGCTCGCCCACAAGTTCATCCCTCCAAGTCTGACACCAAAGGCTGTTCGCCATTACACGCCAGTCGTGCAGGCCTGCGTGGATAGGTCTTTCAAGGTGTTTGATGAGCTTGACGACAAGGAGCTCGCTTTCAATGTGTACCAGTACACTTTCAAAATGGCTGGCGAGATCATCTGGAAGGTCATCCTTGGGATGGATCTGGGGCACTTCGACTCCATTGATTCAAAACCCCACGAGACCATCAGATTGCTCGGCGAGTATCTTTCTCTGATGAAAAAGACTTCACTCCGAGGAAGTTGGTACGGATACCTTCCGTTCGGCACCCCGAAGCGGCTTCGCCTCGTTCGGCAATTGCTCTGGGACGGCGTTGCCAAAGGTATCGAAGAATCCATGCCAGCGGAGACTTCCCCAGACCTGCCAATGAAAGATGCGGCGCTCAACGCGACTTGCGTGGCAGATTATCTACGCCGGGCAACTGACGACAATGGCGAGAAGCTCCCGGAGGATATTATGTTAAGCAACTGCGTTATCCTGGTCGGAGCTGGATTCGTCACCACATCCTCCCTGCTTGCATGGCTGATTTACGCCTTGGTCAAGTATCCCGGAAACCAAGAGCGTCTGCTTCAGGAACTCGTCGATCATGGAGCAGAGGCGGGGAAAGAGTGGTCATACGACGAGCTGACCGAGATGCCGTTCCTGGATAAATTTATCAAGGAAACGCAACGAATGCACAACCCGTCTTTCCAGACGGCGCGCAACGCCAAGGAGGATGTTGTCCTGCCGGGCGGATACTTCCTACCGAAGGGCGCCGTCGTCATCCCCACGTTTCCATCTATACACAAGAACGCGGCCCATTGGGATAATCCCACTCGGTTTGACCCCGACCGGTGGGAGACGGAGGCTGTGAAGGGTAGACACAAGATGGCGTACACGCCTTTTGCGGCAGGTACTCGGGGCTGCGTGGGGTACAATCTCGCGCTGCTGGAGGTGAAGAGTGCCATGGCGAAACTGGTTTATCGGTATCATTTTGAGGATGCATCGACGGAGGCCGTGGTGTATGATCCAGAGTTCATTGTTGTGCGGCCTTTGAATTTCTACGCCCGAGCGGTGAAGCGGACGAAGTGGCCACAGAAGCAAGCATGATGAGGTTGGGTTCTTTGCCATGGTCTCATTTCAATGTGATTTTATTGTTCTTTTAGTGTTCTAGCGTCACTGTAATCACCGCCATTAGTTTGTTGCATTTTTAGTCAGCCTACCTCAGTCATTTTGAAGACATCACTCAAATTGAACGGACTCAATGGCTCGCGACAAATGTCCTCGTCCCTATGTCTAAACTGTAGTGCAGCTTCTCAAGCAGACATGCCACAGTTGCCGTGTTTCTCTAGGAGCATTCGCACGATGCTCTGCAATACGATTTCCTTTTTTGGTCAGCTCCGGCCCCGACTTGGGTCTTCCCGGCTTGAGCTCTGACCAGTCCGCCCGCTGAACAGGGCAGAAAGAGGAGACCAGTATTTGTTAGCTATGACAGCGGTACGCGAAATACGACACACATACTCTCAGTAATCTTGACGAAGGCCGACATTGAAAGCCTGCATTCGATACCATCAGAGTTGTCAAAATGGCGACCAACACGTATGCCACGACATCCACGCACATTGGTGTCAAGGCGGCCACTGAGACCACTGGCAGTGTGACCACACAACTAAGCGTCTTCGACCTGATTCCGCCGCGAGTTTACATCAAGTTCATCGTCTACCTCCCACTGCAGCCCAAAGTCACCTTTCAGCAGGCCTTTGCGCACCTGCAAGCCGGGCTGCAAGGCACGCTTCGCCAGTTTCCGTTCCTGGATGGTCGCATTTTCCCGAGAGATGAGCGCGAGCCGGGCTGGAGGCCGGGGCACATCGTAGTGTCGTACGACCCCTCAGGCTCCGTCGACAGATCTAATCCCCCGAGACAATTGGTCTTCAAGGACCTCTCGGAGGTTCTGCCCGACTTCGAAGACCTCCGCGACGCAGGCTTCGAGTTCTCGGCCTTTGACGACGAGCTCGTCCTCTCTGCGCCTTTCGTGCCGGATCTTTCCGGCGGTGCAGACGTGTTCTTGGCCCAGGCCAATTTTGTGAATGGTGGCTGCATCCTCGCGACGGGATTCCATCACTCTGCCAGCGATGCGACCGGCATGGTCACCGCGATGAGGGCCTGGGCGGAGCACTGTCGAAACTTGGGAAGTTCTGACAGCAACGTCTGCGACTGGCTTGCTCCAGAAAGCTTCGACCGGACCATGCTGGAAAGGCTGTGGAGCAAATCCCCCGCGAAGCCAGTGGCGGATATCCCGCGAGACACGTGGGGTTTCCTCGGCTTTCAGCCCCCGGATGCGGAGGATGATGCGGCGGAACATCCGGCCCCACCTCCGGCGCCGACACGGACGATGGAGTCGAGCATCTTCTACATCTCGCCTGAGAATTTCAATGCACTGAAGCGGGAGGTGCTTGCGGATGGGAACGATGGCTCGGGCTTGTCGGCCAACGATGCACTGCTGGCCCTTTTCTGGCGCGCCCTGATGAAGGCGAGATACCGTGCAGCTATTGCCGCCGGGCAGTCCACCCCACCAGACGAGGTGTCCTACCTCGAGTCACCCGTAGACGGCCGCACAGATTTCGATCCCGCTCTTCCGTCATCGTACGCTGGAAATCTCGTTATCGTCAATAAAGTGCCCATGCCGGTGGTCGACCTCGCAGCGCCCACAACAAGCCTTCGCGACGTTGCTCTGAAGGTGCGCGCCCAGGCCGCCAAGGTGAACCCAGGGCTTGTGAAGGATGCATTCACTCTTATGAGGGAAGTTCCGGACTACACCAAGCTGAAGCACGCATTCACGCGGCTCGACGGCTTCGATGTCATGATTACGTCGGTGCTGCTTCTGCCGCTGGACAAGATCAATTTCGGGGCGGACATCTTCGACAACGACGGCAAGCCTGAGTCGCTGCGGCCGCTGATGGATGCGTTCAACGCGAACTTTAGACTTTGCATGGTCCTGCCAATGAAGAGTCACGGTGGCATCGAGCTGCTCGTCAGTCTGTTTGCTGATGAGATGGACCAGCTTCTGGAAGATGATGAGTTTGCAAAGTTTGCGGCGTTTTGCTGCCATTAATAGCATATGATGACAGAGGTAGAAAGACGAATCATTGAATTGTCAGTTAGAACTGTGTATCGGTTATGTCATTTCAGTTTGATCGTCATCTGAATATTGCAGTCCGTGAGATGAGAATGAAAGACAAAAAAGCCGATGATGAGTCTTCAGCGCAATTTCGAAGCATCGGTTGAAGGCGACGGTCTGAGCGCATCTTGGAGTCGTGGGCCAAGTGTAGCCGGTGTTCCTGATGCACGTGCGCTGTAAGAACGAAGTTCGGGCGGCCCTGAGGTAGCACCTCGAATCGCGCCGTGTTAGTTGCGAATCAACGTGTTTTCAAAAGAGAATCGATTGTTCTCCCAGTCTTTCGGGTGCGACCGGCTTCGCACTATGTCCCAGACATGTGGGAGGCGGTGAGTTGGACAGCATGTCAGCACCGACTTTCCACGTGCGAATACCTAGGCCAGCTGCTTAGCTGCAGAATGCGGTCGCGTGTTCTCCCCCAGACTTAATGATGACGATGCAAAAGTCTAACTTCTAGCTTTCAGAGCGGTTGCCGTCACAGCCGCCTAACCGTCTCAGCTGTGTGTGGTGCAGATTATGCCCAGACGCGCGAACTGAGGCATTACTTTCACGCTTCTCAAAATAAAAACGTGAACTCCTTATATGTAAATAGAGGTCATGAGATGTGTTCGTGGGGGCGCTGATGGATCCTTTGAGGCAGATGCGTTATGCCGCAACATCGCGAGCGCCCGCTGCCAGGTGTTGTTGCTATGAGGCATTTGAGGGCTGCGTCGCTGATCTTACCATTCGACTAGTTGGGGAAGAGGAGCCGGGGGCTGTGGTTGTGCGGAGGAGGCAGCCGAGTCAGAAGATGGGATTAGTTCCGTGTTACATGTGAGAAGCCCGCAAGAATGGGGGACGGAAGCTTGGCTGGAAGTGGCTTAAGCTCAATTTTCCTGATGCGAGGCGTCGTCGTGTAATCTGCGTGTCTGTGAAGAAATCGGCTTCTTCAGATCCCAGGATTGGGGGCCGCGTTTCCTCCGCCGGCACGAAATTCCCTCACGCTACAATCTGCCTGCGCTGCACGTCACCGTGTTTTGGGGGTTCACAGGCTCGACAGGGGTTTCGATTGACCGGATTTTCCCCAGGTTGCGATTGTGATGGTCTCTTGCGCGGTGAGGTATTGGGCCGATGTCTGAAAACCTTAACCTGACTCCGCCGCTTTTGAGGCTGTGCTAAAATATTAGTTCAAGACACCCGTTCGGTCGGGCAGCTTTTTCAATCTCTCCTCGACATCGCCATCACCGTCTTTGTTTTCTTCAGCATCCATCCTTACCACATTATCTGAATCCATGCAAAACACCGTCGATTGCCTCATTGGACTTTTGCCAAGTCGCAACTACATCAACCGGTCGATCATGAGACGACACCTGATGAGAAGGTGAACCGCAGAGACCTACTGGCATACAACAATCATCGCCTACCGCTCTTCTGTCTTTCTGAACAACCCTTTGAGAATGGCACACGTTCCTCGTCAACCACCATAAGGAGCTTCGAGATCCTCTCACCAGATTGCTTCGTCGAACTTACACTACAAGTGTGCCATCTCGAAAGAGAATGGTCCCCCTACAACTCGCTCATCCAACCTACCTTCGGATCTAATCTGCCAATCTTCAATCTTCCAACATGCCCGAGAAGGAGACGACCAAGCCCATCCGGGCACACGACGCATCCGCTCCTCTCTCTCCTTTGAGCGCTCGCCAAGCTGGATCCAGCCCGCGCCCTCGCGATAGAAGCGCCGACCACGCCTCCACCCGCGAGGACATTCTCGACGCCTTCCTCGGCTCGCCGAGTATGCAACCCCTAAGCCGCCGTCCGACCTTTGACTCAACACGGCGCACGGTCTCGCCACCGAATTCGGTCAAGGCGTTCGCCGCAGCACGTCGCCGCGGCCAGGAACACCGGCCGGGCAGCGATAGCGAGGACGAAGACGGCTACGAAGGTGTCCCAGACAAGCCTCTTGGCAGTAGCCGGAGCTGTCACAGCCGCTCACACAACACATGTGGCCACCGCAACTCGTTGGGCTTGGCAACGACGGAGGTTGACGGCACGCACTCGCGAGACCAGGTGCATCCCAAAGACAGGTTGTACATCGACTTCGACTACCTCGAGACGCTGGCTCATGCGGAGGATGGAGAGCGGCCTGGCAGCACGGATTTTGCGAATCTGCCCGACAGTGCGATGCCGCATAGCTCACCCATGTTTACTGCGGATGGTGATTTTATCGATATCGTTACTGAGCGGGTCTCCATCTCGCAGGAGAAGGCGGATGCCGTGAGCAATGTCCACGTCCGTGTCAGCGAGCAGCACCCCGAGCAGAGCCGATTCAACTTCTTCTCGTCTGCCTTGGAGTCGACCATCCACGCGGCGCAGTTTGGGGACCTGGTTCTGCCCGGTGAGAATATCCGGACCTTGTTCGACTTCCCGGATGAGGAGCCGGATGGGGTATGGTGGCTCAACATGAACAACCCCACTGGCTCCGAGGCATGGACCATCTGCAAGGCGTTTGGTATCCACCCTCTCACCATTGAGGACATCATCCACCAGGAAAGCCGGGAGAAGATTGAGTTATTTCCGTCGTACTATTTCGCTTGTTTCAGGTCCTTTGCGACCGTGGACGAGCCTGATGGTCATGGAGTTGACTACCACCCTTTCAATGTGTACGTGGTCGTGTTCCGAGAGGGGATCATCAGCTTCAGCTTCACGCCAAACTCACACGCTTCCCGGGTCCGCTTCCGCATTTCGCAGTTGAAGGAACAGGTGTCGCTGAGCAGTGACTGGATCTGCTACGCATTGATGTAAGGACCACCCCAGAAACAGTGTATACTCCTGGCTTGGTCATGACTAACTCTGTTCCAGTGATGACATCGTCGACTCATTCGGCCCAGGCATCAATCAAATCGAGAAAGAGGCAGACGCAATTGAAGACCAAGTCTTTATCACCCGCCCGGAAGACAACCAAGTGTTCCTGCGCCGCATTGGTCTGACTCGGAAGAACGTCATGAGTCTGATGCGTCTGCTCGGCGGCAAAGCAGATGTCCTGCGCGCATTCACCAAGCGGTGCACCGAAGACTACGATGTCACCCCTCGCATGGACATCGCCTTGTACCTCAGCGATATTCAAGACCATGCGGTGACCATGATGAACAGTCTAGTGCACTTCGATACCATGCTCTCCCGGTCACACAGCAATTACCTCGCCCAGCTGTCCATCGATAATATCGACATGGGGAACCGGACGAATGACTTCCTGAGCCGTGTCACTGTGATTGCGACAATCATCGTTCCGCTCAACGTGGTATGTGGTCTGTTCGGTATGAATGTCAAGGTTCCTTGGGGCGGAGATGAGAATTTGAACGCGTTCTTCGGGATCATGAGTGGTATAATCTTGTTTGCTGCTATTTCGCTCATGGTTGCGCGACGGATGGGATACTTCTGAATCTTCACATTGATTAGTATGAAAATAATAGAGGAAAATATCATAATCATATCAAATTGCAGAAAAGACGTTCTTATTTTCCCATGTGCCAGAGTTGATCATTTTTGAAAAGCCATCATCTAAATGACGTGTCTGACAAGGCCTCGCAGGGATGACCGAGCTTCCGCCGGACTTGCTGCCGAGACTTGCCCCACTCAGTCTGCCGAGTTGCGGCCCGCCTTCCGCCCGGCTCTCGGAACATTCTGTGACGGGAAGTTGTCGATGGGCGAATCGCAAGCGATAGCTAGTTTGAATCCTACGTCCTTTTTCAATACAATGTCAACTGTGTTACATACCAGCTTCCAAGTCCAGATCGGATGTCCTCTCAATATTGCCGTACAACACAAGAGCCACCTTAAGAGCTGCCCTCTTCCATGTTGCTGGTGCACCCAGCGAGACTCACCTTCTGTAAGCGAAGCGAGTTCTTTGAGGTGGCAGAAGGCACCTACCCGATATCTTGGGCTCTGCCGAAGTTGGGGGCAGGGAACTTCCTCTTCAGGCAAGGTAGATTGCCAAGACATGCGATTTCCCTCTTGGCTCTCTCTTGGCGGCGGGTGAAGTCGCATCAATCTCCTCACGGATGCCCCAGCTGGAATATCACCTACCACTTTAGCCTGTCACTTCCGCAGTCTGACGAGGGACTTTCTTTTCGATGCTCTAGCTTGTGACGGAAAGAAGCAGAAGAAGACGCAGCATTCAGTCACTCGTTCTCATGTTTATAAAATGGGGTCTTCTCAACGGCAAGATCCTTCGGCAAGGCCTTCCTCACTCTTGGTGCCAAGCCCCAAAGTCGCGACTTTTTACCAAACTTCATCTTGGGTCCGGCGGTCATTTCCAGTGTCGCGTCGACGTCCTCCATATCCTAACTCACCATGAAGGCTTCCATCCTATCGGCGGCTGGGTTCTTCACCCTGGCCTTGGCAACTGTGGTGCCCAAGTCAACCAAGGTTGACTACAACGGCTTCAAGGGCCTTCGCATCACTCTTCCTGAGGACGCAGAGGGTGTTGCTGACCAGATCAGCGAGCTGGCAGCTGCCATTCTGAACCCCGGATCCAAGGAGAAGCTTGACGTGGTGGCGTCTCCTGAGAATGTCGATGCCATCTCCCAACTTGCAGTTAACACGACGGTTCTCGTCGAGGACATCGGTGCTGCTTTCGCTGAGGAGGAGACTGCTACAGTCTATGCTGGTATGTTCGATCTGCATAGCGATCTGACTGATAAAGTCGACCAACTTTGCGTCTTGTGACTAACCTCAATCTTGATACAGTTCCTAGCGAGACGTGGTTCACCGCGTACCACAGCTATGCCGACCACCTTCAGTTCCTTAGAGACCTTCAAGGAGGCTTCCCTAGCCAGTCTGAGGTTGTCACTGTTGGAACTTCAGTCCAGGGTCGCGCTCTGACGGGTATCCACATCTGGGGCAGCGGGGGCAAGGGTTCCAAGCCGGCCGTCATCTTCCACGGCACAGTCCACGCTCGCGAGTGGATCAGCACCATGGTAACATAGAACCCCTCAGGACTCATCTGTATCAGTCTAACGCGGCAGTAGACCACCGAGTATATGGCCTTCCAGCTCCTGACCAAGTACTCCACCGACTCTGCGGTCAAGGCTCTGGTCGACAAATTTGACTTGTAAGTGCGAACGTCTTGAGTGTTTCTCAGTGCATGATTTGTGCAAAGACATGAGCTGATATGTAATTCAAGCTATATCACTCCGGTCGTGAACCCCGATGGCTTCGTCTACACCCAGAGCACCGACCGTCTGTGGCGTAAGAACCGTCAGACCCAGTCCGGCAGCAGCTGCGTTGGCCGTGACCCCAATCGCAATTGGCCCTACAAGTGGGAACTCACTGGCGGCGCATCTACCAACCCCTGCTCCGAGACCTACAAGGGCGCTGCCGCCGCGGACACGCCCGAGATCAGGGGCCTGAAGGCTCAAGTCGATTCGTTGAGCGCCAGTAGGGGCATTCAATTCTACATCGACTTCCACTCCTACGGACAGTACATTCTTTGGCGTAAGGCTCTTGACCTTCTTCAATTGGACTATCTCACTGACATGATCCATCGCAGCATACGGCTATGACTGCAGCTACGTCGCCCCAGATGACGCTGCTTTGCAAGCCATGGCGCAGATTGGTGCTACCGGCATACGGGGTGTCTCTGGCACTTCTTACACGATTGGTAACGCTTGCCGTGCGCTGTACGCCACTACGGGCGATAGCACCGACTACATCCACGGTGTTGGCAAGTCGAAGTACACATACACCCTGGAGCTGCGGGACCGGGGAACTTACGGATTCTCTCTTCCTGCCAGTCAGATCCAAGCTACTGTTCGTGAGACCTGGGCTGGTGTTCTTGCTATGCTGAGGGCTGCTTGAGGACATGCACCACCAAAACTAGGGCTCTACGAGACTTTGCGCCGCAGTAACTCTTAATTAGTTGAGTAATTAACATTGCATGGAACTCAACCAAAGTTCGCCTGCGAATCATCGCTTTCGAACTTCATTTTTTCATAGTCATTACGGATTACCGTGAGGTCCTGTACAAGCAGCACTAGTCATGCTCATCATGAGCCATCTTTTCAGCATCAAGCAACATAAGCTTTGCGTCCCGCCCGATACGTGAGAATCCGACTCATTGCTTCGCGAGAAATCAATCGCTGTTTTCGGTCATTTACTGCAATGAACAGCGGAGACCCGAGTCATAAGATTGTTATGTTTTCCATTATTGATTAAACAGGAAAGATCACGGCGGCAATACTCATATCGAGCCTTGGTCTAAGACCAATGTACCGGCCAACGCTCGCTGCACATGTCCTTGGAATCTACTCATTCGCATGAAAACGCCCAACAATTAGCGCGTATGGGGCTTTTCATGCAGAAGTCAAGTCCGGCAAACCCCAGATTTTAAGCTTCTCACTCCCGGCCCTTCCCAATTCGGCCCCGGCCCGACGGGATAGATCCACATCGGGCCCATCCGCCCGGACCCATCTCCACACACCCCGAAAGTCTCAGCCCCACGGCCCGCGCCGGAGTCGGGACACCTGTCATTGATATACGACGGCTCAGAGCTGTAGGCGCTGCTGTTATGATGGATCGTCTACGAACAACGCACGGAGCAAAAGCCCGGACCGTTCTTGACTCAGTATCTTGACGAAAGTTGCATCGCTGATCAAACACTCGCCAAAATGTGCGGTATCTCGGCCTGTCTCACCCTCCGACCAGGGCAGCACTTCCACACCGAAGCCCTGAACGGATATGCCAGCGGCACCAATGGTGCGGCAGAAGCGCAGGCCAACGGAAATGTCAAGACGACTCAGGATCTCAGGGAGCAGCTGAGCAAGAGCCTCGAGGCGATCTCTCACCGAGGACCAGATGCGCAAGGGGTATGGGTCAGTCAGGATGGGTTCATCGGTCAGTACAGAGGTGTGAATGTTTGACAGCTTGTCATGATGGCTGACATGTGTCAGGACTGGGCCATTGCCGATTGGCCATCAATGACTTGACGCCCGACGGCAACCAGCCTATCCACAGCGACGATGAAACAATCCATGCCATCGTCAACGGGGAGATCTACGATCACGATCGTATCCGAGAGGAGTGCAAACAGCGGGGCTACAGGTTTAGAGCTCACAGCGATAGTGAAGTGATCCTGGCACTGTACAAGGCCTACGGCGCCCCACAGTTTCTGGAGCACCTACGCGGCGAGTTCGCCTTTGTGCTGTACGATGAGGCAGCTGGCAAGGTTATCTTGGGCCGTGATAGATTCGGTATCAAGCCTCTGCTATGGACGATTGTCCGCGAGGAAGATGGTACAGACAAGTTAATCGTTGCACCTGAGGCAAAGGCATTCCTTCCGTTGGGCTGGAAACCTCAATGGGACGTGGGTGCCATTGTCGATGGCGGATGGATGCAAGATGGCCGGTCATTATTCAAAGGTGTGAAGAAGGTGCCACCAGGGCACTGGATGGAGATTTCGAAAGACGGCGTGATGCAATTACATCAGTACTGGGATGCCGACTACAAAGACAAGGTAATGTCTGGTCAATCGGTGAAATCTTGAGCGACTCCTGCTTACATGTCGACAGACTGAAGGCGAGACAAGGAGCGTGGATGAGATGGTCCTCGGGCTTCGTGAGAGGCTTGCTGAGGCTATCCGTCTCAGACTTCGCGCTGACGTGCCGATTGGTATCTACCTGTCAGGCGGTATTGATTCATCCCTGGTGGCAGGTATCGTCACTCACCTTGTAAGAGACGAAGGTATCAAGATTGGCAACAAGGATGCGACTAGTCGGATTAGTTGCTTCACTATTCAGTTTCCTAAAGAGTCAGGCTTTGATGAATCTGGTATGTACCCCACCCACCTCGTAACCCAACCACCACTAATTGGACTTGTCGCAGACATTGCAGAGAGAACGGCGCAACATCTTGGAGTCCAGATACAGAAGACGCAAGTCAACGAGACCATATTGGCGGAGAACTTTGCCGACTGCGCGTATCACTGTGAACATCACCACTTTGATCTAAACTGCGTTGGAAAGTTTACCCTGTCGTCGCTACCAAATGAGAACGGCGTCAAAGTCGTTCTGACCGGTGAAGGTGCTGATGAGCACTTCGCCGGATACGCCTTTTTCCCGCCGGATTATCTGCGCGAGCCAGACTTGTCGATGCCAAGCTCACCTCTGGTGATCGATTCGGAACTTCGTCAGAATATGCAAAGGTCCACTGAGCGGGACATCAAACTGCTCATCCCGCGCGCCGGAGCCTTCGAGCACGGTTGGGAGTCTACACCTGCGATGAAGAAGGTCAACGACACACTTTTACCCCCGTGCATTCTCGCTTGGCACCCTAGCATCGACATCTTCTCTCCATGGGTGAGAGAAAACAACAGATGGACGGACTTGGATTGCAAAGACGTCATCGTCAAGTCTTTCAAGCCCGCCATCCACGAGAAGATGCAAAAGAAATGGCACCCTCTCCATACGGCGCAATACATCTATAGCAAGGGGCCCCTGCCTAACGTCCTTCTCAGCTGCCTCGGCGACTTGACAGAAATGTCCCACAGCGTCGAAGCTCGCACACCGTTCCTCGACCACAAGCTGACAGAGTACATCAACAACTTGCCGCCGAGTCTGAAGATGGCGTACACGCCCGACAAGATCCCGCCCGAGCGCCACCAAGGGCCATGGTGGGAGGGCATCGGCGTCGCGTCGCAGGCTCTCACTGAGAAGTGGATCCTGAGAGAAGCGGCAAAGCCCTTCATTCTGAAAGAGTTGTACGAGAGGCAGAAGCATCCGTTCACTGCACCGATTTTGTGGCCCAAGGGCGGGCCGTTGCACCAAATGTTAGAAAAGACACTTACGCAAGACAAGGTGGAAAACCTGGGGTTCGTAGATTACGCGCAGGTCAAGGACGCTTTAGATAGAGGGTTCGGAGAAAAGGCCGATGTAAAGGCATTTAGAATCTTGCTTTTTGTGGCTGCCTGGGTCACCATGAGCGAGCGCTTTGGGATTCCGAAGGCGGTGGCTGCGGACTGGTCTTGATTGAATACCTAGTAGACAGCTTAATTGACTTATTGTCCGACTTAGTTGGCATCCGAAGGTTACTGCTTTCATTTTCGAATTGCCCAATACCTCCAAGGTAATCTTCTAGGTTTGACGGCAGTGCCTTCGAATGTAAACAAACTTGGATGTATACAATACAATGCCTTGGTCTCAATCCCACATTCAGCATTCCAGCGAATTCAAATCGATTTCTTCCTTGCGTCTCCGAACCAGGAACTTGACTTTGGGGTCCGGCAGTAACGCCATGCCAAAGGGCACAGGCTCAGGGTTTCCCGTCTCATCTGACAACTTCCAGTCGTATTTGAGCAATAGATGGGCCAGGGCAATTTTGAGTTCATTCGCAGCGAAAAACCTGCCTGGACAGGCATGCTGGCCGTAGCCAAACGCGGTATGCTTTGGGCTGGCGCTCACGATATGGGCATGCTTCTCCTCATCGGTGTTGCGCATGCGCAGAAAGCGGTGGCCGTCGTATTGTTCCGCATTATCATACCATTCGTCGTCCCACATGTGTGTGTTGTTGATGATCACGCGCTGTCCCTTGCGGATGACGAAACCGCTGGAGAGCTCGATATTCTCAGTGGCCAAACGACGCCATGTACCTGCAAGTAACAAGTCAGTGACAGCTCTGCGGAACTGATTTGATGGGAACATTGAGCTTACAAAGTAAAGCAGGCTTAAGCCTCTGCGACTCCTTCAGTACGCTGTCCATGAGCTTCAGGTTGTTGAGCGCCGACTTTTTGAGTCCCTCTGTTCCCAGCACGCGCACGAGTTCCTCGCGTAGAGGTTGGAAAAGCTCTGGATGTTGAGCCAGATCCACCATCGTCTGCTGAAGCAGGTCACTTGTCGTATGAATCGCGACCAGGGAAAGAGTAATCTGCTGAGTAGCTGGGTCATACTTGCCCTTGAAGATTTGACTGAACCACTCAATCGCATCATCGAAGGTTGCAGTTGTGTCACCGGATGCGACAGCTTGTGCTTTTTTGGCATTTCGTCTCTCGATGTGGGGCTTCAAGACCTGACGTGCGTGGGATAAGAGCCGGCGGACTTCCCAGCACGATGGAAGGAACCAGTGAACCAATGGCCGGGACCATCTGGGATACTGTCCGAGTTGATACCCGACGCCAAATGCAGTGACAGTGTAGTCGGCACAAGCTCTCAACCACTCTTCATCGCGACAGAGCTCTTGTCCCATAAAGACTCTGGTGGATAGACGTGAAACAATTTGGATGATCTCCTCTCGGGGTACGAAATCATGCCAATCTAATAGTTATCATCAGAAATGTTGCAGAATCTTGTCAAAGGGCTGGGGTTGGGATTACCGGTTGCATCAGTCATGACCTGGCGCAGAACAATGGTGGCTTCGTCGGAAATGGGCTTGGTCAGCTTGGCTGAGAGGATTATGAAAGTCAGCATCAGCACATCTACGAAAGTTAAAGATCATACTAACTGAGGGCTTTAGTCAGATACTTTGTCACCATTTGTGGATGGCCCTCTTTCGCCGTAAATGGATCAAAACCCGGGATATAGCCGTGCCCGTCCTACTCAGATTAGCTGTGTAAATTGCAGAGCCAAGAACACTTACATCGTTAGATGGGGTCTTAAAGTCTAAGCGCGGGTCATTCCGAAGCTCCTGTAGATAGTCCGCAGGAAGCACTACAAGACTTCCCCATTCGGAGAGTATCCTATATGGATTCTTCCCAAAGGTGGCTTTGGCCTGAATCATGAGTCTTTTCCCATTGTGGATGAAATCGTTCATGCGGCGCCGATTCGTAACTTCAGGTGCCTTGCGAGGGTTGACTTCTGGGAGACTTTGATCATGGCCGGTGACTGTGTAGAAAGCCAACAGGAGTAGAAATCCGGTAACGATATAGTGAATAGGTTTCTCGGTGGGCGTAGACGCCATAAAGACATCTGGGATGAAGCTCGAGAAATGATTAGCTGACATCTTCGCTGGTTTGTGAATGGTTGTCATGAGTTTAGAATGCTCTGAACAGTCGTCAGGACGTTCTGTTTTATATATCTGACTCAAAGGAAAGCTTTAACCACGTGAACCGAGTTCAGCATCAAAAAGCTAATCATCACAGGCAACAGGCGAAAGTTTCCAAGTCTGTTCAACTTGAGTGATGAATGATGCGAATTGAGTTCATGCAGAACGAATCTTCAAATCCGATGCTTTGCAAAATTTCTCACTGCTAAAGTCCGCACAACATTTCCGGCACCGCAAGTTGTTGCTTCCATGTCGGCGCAAGACGGATGCCGTCAACTCCCCGAACTACCGTGGTTATCACTAATACTTCGGAGACTTTACGTCGATCGTGGGGCCGTTCGGTCGGGAGTTGCGCCGGCTACGCACGGTGCTTCCTTCCCAGGAGGACGGTAGTTTATGGGGCGAGGCTTTGAGTTTCGGCGACTAATACCAACTTCGACAGCTGAACCCCACTCTTGCCGGAAGCCTGGCCGAAATTTCCTTTCTCGGTGCCGTCGTGATAGCCCAGCTCCGCTCCGCATGCTCCATATTAGCATCCGCTGCGCAATTCCTCCGCTTTAGTTGCAGGCATACGTTGAGCGGACTTTGGAGATGTTCAGATATTGCAGAGCCGTGGCTGGTTAAAAGAATGTTGCCGCACGAGACTGTTTCTCATAAATTGACTCCCGTCGGTCCGTGTTTTCAGTTTGTATTAGCCAAAGTCTTCATCAAATTCGCACTCTTTAGTCCAAGGACCTGAAGTCTCAGCAAAGCCAATATGACTTCGTCTCCCCGCTCTCAAGAACCTTGGTTACTTGTTGGCAAGACCGCCATCGTTACCGGAGCATCTCGTGGCATCGGAAAGGCTATCGCCATTCACTTAGCCCGTAAGGGTCTTTCCAAGTTGGCCATTACCTTTGCAAGCAACTCTCAGGCTGCACAGGATACTCTGGACGAGTGCCGCAAGCTCGGACTCGAAGCCGCCGTCGCCATCCAAGCAGACGCTCTTGACCCTTCGTTTGGAGCAAAGGTCGTCTCTCAGACTCTCGAACACCTTTCCACCGAGTCGATCGATATTCTTGTCAACAACGCCGTCCTTGGCGACCCCTCCAAAGTGCAGCCAGTCAGCAACACAACACTGCCGGTCTTTCTTGAAGTGATGCAGGCGAATGTCTTCGCCCCCATCTCTTTGACCACCGCTGTCCTGCCGCATTTGCCACCTTACGGGGGCCGAGTTGTTACCATATCGAGTGTGCTGGCTTATCAGGCCAACTTGGATCCCACTATGACTTACGGAGCCAGCAAAGCTGCCCTTCAAAGCTACACGCGCTCGCTCGCTGAGCAATTCGGCAAGACCACCAAGGCCACCTTCAACAGTGTCATTGTTGGTCTGACGGCGACTGATACGATCAAAAACAGTCAGCATCTGCTTCCTGCAGGGTATATGGAAGGGCAAATTCGAGACACAACGGCGGCCGACCGCATTGGGGTCCCGGATGATATTGCCCATGTCGTGGGGTTTCTTGCTAGCGAGGAGTCCCGTTGGGTAAATGGCGCTGCTGTCAGTGCGAATGGAGGAAATCGACTAGTCATGTCTGCTCTCGGATGATATTTGTGCTCACTTTAGTACTTTCAGATGAGTAATAGAAACATGGGATCATCGCAGCAAAAAGTTCCCGCCTTCTCACAGCTTGCAGCCTCAAGATGGATTCAATTGATTGGCAAAGTGCAATATGCGCGAAATCGTTTTAGCAATTCCCAACAAGCAGAATAACCATTTGTCCCGCGTTTGGGATGTAAAACTCAAGGCGAGGGGAGCTAGACGTACTGACTTCTTTCAACTACATCTCCCAGTGCTATGCTATGAGTTGCGTCTTGACTATCTCTAGGCGTCGTTTTGGAAATCCATACTATGCTTATAACATCTAAAACAAACGTATCAGAGCAGGAATATTCTCTAGCCTTTTGAGGCCTGGCATGCATGGTGAAAGGGTCTTCTCGGTACTGCTTAATTGTTTCAATTTATGATGATAGTAATTTGTCATATTAGCCTTGTGTAAGTTAATTAGGTTTCCATAATTTAATCGCTGAAGAGCTGATAGGTGAAACATTTCACCGGTCTGTTCTACAGTAAGCCGAGCCCAACGGTCATATTCAATTCCTTCGTCAACTTTCGTCTCTGCGGCTCCAGTCTCATGATTTGATGTTGGTACCTTAGTCTGTCAAGTAAGCCTTCAATTCTTGCTCGTTCTGCTGCTGCTGTTGTTATGGTTTTCCTCTTTCCAATTTGCTCCGCTATGCATCCGCTTAAACTAGAACTTCCCGCGTCCTCCGGCCAGGAGCGCGGCACCAGAAAATCACCTTCCATAAACAGCACGACTTCGTTCACCAAGCCTTCGGACGGTTCCACTTTAAATGCCCTCAAAGATCGCCCTCTTATCGTTATCATCAACGATGGTTCCAGTGAGAAATGCCTGCCGGATCCCTGCCCCGTGCTTACTGTTTCCGTTTTTGGCGAAGCGCAATTCGCACCCGCGGAACGCGTCGCGACGCTGGCTTTTCAGATGCCTCCTGTAGGTGGTATCGCCAAGATAGAATGAACTCGTTAAAGCAACCACCGGTCGATTTTCTTCTTGTAATCTCCACCTTCTACGTTGTATGCGCCACCTCCATAAGCTCCGTATTCCAGCAAACCTGCAGCCGAAAGCAACGAGTCTGCCTAGGCATCGGGTGCTTTGGATGCCTCTTTTGACAATACTCCTGACTTCTGCGTCTTGTTGACGCCTTGTGATATAAGTCGAAATGTGGTTAAATATCGACCTTCCTTCCACTCGCACAAATGTCTCGCAGTGACTATCCTCTCACGAGCGTAAAAGAACCCACCGCGCTCTTTTATCAACATGAAGTTTCTCTTTACTATTATTTTACCTCTTCTCCCGGGGCTCTTAGCCCAGGATCCGGGTCTGCCAGTGTCTAATCCGAGTATATCGTACTGGCAACTCCCTCCTCTCGACGGTATTGCCAATCACCAGTCTCAGGATCTCCCCACGGAAGCCGACGTTGTCATCATCGGATCTGGCATGTCGGGCACCAGCATCGCTTGGCACCTCCTCAAAGACAACGCCACCAATCCACTCCGAATCGCCATGATCGAGGCTCGTCAAGCTTGTTCAGGTGCCACAGGAAGGAATGGTGGCCACATCAGGCCGTCATCTTACTCTGAGTACGCCGGTGCTAAGCAGTCTGTATCTCAGGCTGAAGCGGCTAAAATTACGAGACTTCGATCTGCTCACGTTGATGCTTTGATATCGGCGGCTGACTCTCTGCCTGAGGAGGGACGTCAAGCGGCTGAAGCTCGTGTAGTGGACAGTATTGATGCCTTCTTTGACGAAAAGGAATGGAAAACCGCTATTGAGCAGTTGGAAGTGTTGAAGAGAGAGGTTCCTGATGTTGGCAACGAGTGGACCGCCTTCGAGAAAGAAGAAGCTCGCAATGTAAGGCTAGTAGAAGATTTCCAATCCGTCGAGCAAAGGTGCTGACAACGACAGATGTCCCTGCTTTCAGAAACCGTGGGAATCCTTACCGGAACAACGAAGGTTGCCGGGGCTATTTGGCCGTACCGTTTCATCACGCATGCTCTCAAAGCTCTCATGAACGACTATCCCGGATTTTCCCTAGACACGAACACCGCTGCGGTGAATGTTTCTTCCTCTATCGGTTCTTCAGACTTTGGCTATGAGGTCACGACGAATCGGGGGAAAATTCTAGCCAAACACGTTGTCTATGCGACCAATGCCTGGACTCCCCACTTTGTCCCTGGACTGCAAGGCCTCATCAGAGGGGGTCGCCTGCACATGAGTGCCCAGCTCGGCGGAAGCGGCCTTCCTAAGGCTGGAAGCTGGCCATCATACACTGGAAACGGCAGCCTCCCTGGTGGTCGCGCATGGTCGCTGTTCCGCAACGGATTGGACTACATCGTTCAGATGCCCCGTAATGGGGAGCTGATGTTCGGGGGCGGTATCGAGGGCGACGAGCCTGGCACCACCTTTCCCAGCGACAGCGGCCCTCCAAGTCATACGGCTGTCTCGTACCTGAATGGTGCTCTGCCGAACTACTTTGGATATGATACGTGGGGTTCTGAACGAACGGATTTTCCCGAAACTTCCGATGCCAACGTCTGGCGAGGTCGGACGAAGCGTGTGTGGGTAGGAATCGAAGGCAGTTCGTCTGATTCGCGCCCGTTTGTAGGACGCCTACCAGAGACTGCGACCAAGAGGCCCGCCAAGAATGCCACTTCTGGAGGAGAATGGGTGTCGGCGGCTTTTGATGGAGAGGGAATGTGCTTCGCCTGGCTTTGCGGGCGTGCCCTCAGTGAAATGATCAAGGCTGGTAGCTCTGGCCTCAACTCGACTTCAGGCCTTTCTGACTGGTTTCCTCGGTCATTCCTTGTGACCGGAGATCGCCTTTCAGAGCGAAACATCACCCGTCGCGAGGAGAAGGCTTGGACGTACCCTCGCATGGCAAATGCTTTTCGCCGGCATTAGAATTGAATTACAGCGGCAGTGAGTTGTAAGAGAGGCGAACAGCTTCTTATGGCTGCTCCTGGACAGTTCTTGTTCTATCAATCGCGAATAGCAAATATGTCGCCACCTTATTGAAGTCGACAAAACGACTTTCGTCGGTGCTTGAGTTAACCTGTCTCTAATCGTTTCGTGCCCAAGAGAAAATGCCGCGATACATATAACAACATTAAGCTGGATTTCAATGATTACCGGAAGAGCAAGAGTGAATTTTGCTTCGATGCACTCTCATTCGATGGAAAACGAAAATTGATTTGTTGGTTTCCAAATTTCGACCGAGCCTTCAACAATGACCGATGCAGTCTATGTACTGTACACAAATCTTCAGTCAAAGGTATTGAAACGATAACGTCCCAGTCGAAAGGATGGCGTTCCTGCTAGGGCCTGATAGGATGGCGGTATCCGCACTACAAGCAGGTTGATTGGTGGTCTTCATGCTTCCCGAATTTCGCCTAGTTGACCACTTGTCTCGTAATCTCAATGGTGAATACCAAAGAAACCTACGTAACGTCGCAAGATTTTCTTGCAGCATTAGAACTCAAGGCAGCATATGTCAGCGCCTTGATATGAAGGATGCTCAGTACACAGTTCCTGACAGGAGATCAGGGGTTGTAGTTCCTGGTAAATGGTGGCGCAGCCAGCGACGCGCCTGAAAGATATCCCCCGAGACAACAAGGCCCATCACTAACAAATGTGATGACTTGCGCTTGTAATTGCTGACAGGCGCTAGACTAAAAGGCCTCGCCGCAGCACATTAAACCTGCAGTCCTATGCGACCACGATGGCGGTGTTTGCCAAGGCAGACCAATCCGCGTGGATCGAGGATGCAGGAAGTCCGGCACGTGGCACCCGGACTGGTCAAGAGACGGGCGACGACCAAGTCAGGGTCTGACGTCGCCTGAGATGGTTTCAATCCCTGCGCCGCCGACCTCATTTTTGCACCAAGTGCGGAGCCCAGCGGCTGCCAATAAGCGGTTGCCGCTGTCTCATTTATTCAGTGACTTCGTTTGTCTGCTTGTGGCTTAGTGCCCAGTGGCGTTCTGTGCCTCCCACATATTTGCCAAAGTGGGAATAGCCTCCATCTGTCTCTCACAGCGTCACTGGTGCCCAAACCTGCTATATAATTATTGCCAAGCGACCTCCAAATTCATATCTATCTGGTTACAGTCACTTCAACAAGATCACCACCACTTCAAAATCGTTCAACGCTAGACGATAAACGCGCTCAATTCCTTCCTGGAAAACGTGAAACAACTTATTCAATCAAAGTACGGCAGTTGAGACGTGCCATTCACATTATCTTTGTACGATCTCAATCATGAGCTCAGTGTCATCTGGAAACTCCGACTACGGTGACGCGCCTCCTGGTTATAAGGAGTCGCTCGCCTCGGGAAGCTTCGTGTCACCCAGCGACAGTGGTATTATCAGCCAACTTGACATCCAGGCCATTGGCTACGACACGAACCAGGCCCTCACGGGCAATGTGCTGGAAAATATCCCCGTCTACCGCGTTGGCTCTGGCGAGCTAGAGTACACATCCATCCGGATCAAAAAGAACTCCAACTCCTGCGCGCTCGTCCGCGGGTCCGACTCTAGCCAGGCACCTCTGATATCAACGATTTACCGTTGGGGTCCGGGTCGGCGTCCCAGAATGAGGATCCTGTCCCCGGGAGCTGCTGCCACCGTGGAAGAGGCAATCGAATCAGACCATCTCGTGTGCGAGGTGGTCGAGGTCAAAAGTCGCAACATGATGTCGCGCGCGCAGGAACTGAAGACGTCGTTCGGCACCTTCGAATGGCGCTATGGTGGGCGCGACGAGCGCAAAGAAGCCTCCCAGGCATCCTCACTTCTAGTCTTGGAACGCACCGACAACGCCGCCCCGGCATTGGCCAGCAATGGCAAGGTGGGCAAGCATGGCGTCCCGATTGCTCAGCTTGTGCGCAACGCGGATCTGCGCACTCCCGGCACCAGTCGCTGGATGGGTGGCAATGGCGGCCGGTTGATTATGAACCTTGGGATGTGGACGGATGACAAGAAAACAACAATCAAGGACGCCGAAGCTTTCATCGTCGCCAGTTGCATCCTAATGCTCAAGCGCGAGGCCGATCGCTTTAAGGACAACACGATTGCTGCTGTGGTTTAAGTCAGGCAAGCCAATGATATGGCTGCAAGTCAATCGTGACTTGATGTGTTCACGACGAGACAGCCGAGTAGAGATTTGATGAGCGCCAAATTATGTTTATTACGGATGAATACCAGTGAAAGCAAGCACTCGAAGAAGAGAAAATGACAGAGGAGTTAAGCTTGTGCCATTTTCACACCTTAAACAAATTTGAGAGCGAAACATGCATTTACAAAAAAGCCAATGCTGTAGGCAACGATGGTGAGGGTTGTGGATTTGAAACGCTGTAAATCCCCCAAGCTTGGATTTTAACATCCAGCTGTGTCGCCATCCGCGAATGATATTCAAAATCGCCAAGTCAGGGTGAGAGCCGCGGCCAGGTTCGCCGATAACTGCACCGAGACGCGGGGAATAGCTATCCCAATCGGGAAGCGGATAGCTCCAGCCGACGAGATCGTCGACGAGATGCCCGAATAAAATGATTACAGATTTTACCGCCAGGCACGCCATTTGACATCACGATCCGTATTAAATGATAGGAGGACGCAGCTTTTATTCCTGGTTGCTGATCACTCTCTCTGCATCTGATCTTCTCCAATCGTGTAGAGCGATTTCCCTCCTCACGCATCAACGGTATCAACATCATTATGTTATTGAGAATGCGGCTTCCTGCACTACTTACCCTTGCGTTGGTCGCCGTAGTCTCCGCCATATCCATTGAGCCTGAGTCGCTTCGTACAGAAGGCGTGACAGCGCCGCTGGGCATCCATGCGACCAATCCGCTGTTGTCTTGGCGCCTCCAATCTGACCGTCGCGGCGATAATCAGACATCCTACCAGCTTCAGGCTGCCTCGACCTCCGATGGTTTCGATGCGCCCGACTTGTGGGACACTGGGAAGCTGAGCAATACTCAAGCTTTTGCGTCTTGGAACGGCAGCACTCTAAGTTCCCGGGACCAAGTATACTGGCGTGTTCGAGCCTGGGACGCAGATGATGTTGCGTCATCATGGAGCGAACCTTCCACCTTCGAGCTTGGGCTACTGGAAGAGAGCGACTGGACTGCGCAGTGGATCGAGAACAATGAGTTTGCCACGGGCGTCAACTCCCTGCCTCTCTTTGCCAGCGAGTTCAAGGTCAATTGCACCGTCGCCAAAGCACGCCTCTACATAACCGGACTAGGCGTATTCTACGCCGAACTCAACGGCAAGTCAGTGTCCGACGAAGTCCTCGGCCCGGGATATTCTACCATCAACCGTACCGTGTTGTACCGCGCCTACGATGTCACCGATCTTCTCAATGAGGGCGACAATGTGATTGGTGTCTCTATCGGCAAAGGCATGTATAACTCAGACAAGCCCCTGCTAAACCGCTAGTAAGTGCAGCTTGATTCAGTTTTCCATCATTCTAACAAGGACTCGCAATAATCTTTCGTCTTCAGCCGAAAGTTCACGACGTCGACCAAGCCGCCTATCCTCAAATCTCAGCTCGAATACACATGCGATGGTGTCAGCAACTCTGTGGTTTCAGATGGTACATGGATCACTACCACCAACGGCCCGCTACTCGAAGCTGCATGGTATGGTGGAGAGACGATGCCAGGAAAAATATCCCCAACTGGTCAAGCTTTCATGGTGATCGTTCAAATTGGAAATCTGCCAATATTTCAACCGGTCCGATAGGGGGTGCTGGGACGCTGTACAGCTCCATCGCTCCGCAGCTCAAGGTCACTGAAACGATCACAGCAAAGTCGATAACACAGGTTAGTACTGGTCCATTCCATCTAACCCGAGTGGAGACCTGACTAACATTTAACGGTCTTGAAGAGATCATGTGGCTATCTCTTTGACTTCGGTGTCAACTTCGCAGGCTGGTATCAATTCACCATGAACGGAACGGAGAAGGCGGGCACTCGAATAGTCTTCTGGCCAGCAGAGAGGCTTGTAGGAGGGAATCCTTCACAGACGAATACTGGGAGCCCGGTGTTCGACGGATACACCCTAGCAGGCAGTGAATCTGAGACTTACGGTGTTCGTTACCGTTATCACGGGTTACGTCATGTTTGTGTGAGTCTATCCCCCCTCGTTTGGTTTGTCAACTGGACGAAACCGCTGCCCAAAATGCATCTAACTTTCAGCTACCAGGTTAACACAACGTGGGAACCGCAACTCACCGATATGGTCGGCTATGCCATTCGAGCAACTAACGATGAAGTTGGCAATGTTCAAACAAGCAACTCATTTCTGAACAAGCTTTACGAGATCACGGATCGCTCGATGAAGGTATTATCGAGGGCGTCTCCTTCCTGACTGTACCAGGGGCTAACTAGATCACTAGAGCAACATGTATAGCGTGCTGACGGACTGCCCTCACCGAGAGAAGCTTGGCTGGTTGGAACAAGACCATCTGCTTTTCGACTTACTGGCTCGGCGCTACGACCTCCAGGCCTATGGTTACAACCTAATGCACACCATCGCTGACGCGCAAGCTCAGTACGGCGCCGACTCGGAAGGACTGATCCCAACCACTGCACCTGAGTACGATGTGTTTCCCGATAAGTTTCGCGACGACCCGAACTGGGGCTCAGCCATCATGCGAGTTGCGATGCACTTATATCGATATTATGGCGATACGAGGGTTCTGAGTGAGAATTACGACATCATGGTCGCGTACATGGACTACCTCGGCCGCCGAGCGACCGACTCAGTAATTGAAGGTGTCGGACTGAGCGACTGGGGCGCCGGCGACGGGAAGACTCCCACCGTGCCTATCGGGTTGACCAATACTTTTGGCTATCATCAGGCTGCGACGGCCATGAAGCAGATTTCCGTCTGGCTGAGCAACTTTGAGGAGGCTCAGAAGTGGGAGGAATTGGCAAGCAGTATCGGTGAAGCTTTGCACAACAAATGGTTCATCGATGACACCAACGGCACCACCTCACAAGCGTACTACTCCGGAAATATTCAGGCGTCAAACGCTCTTGCACTCGACTTGGGCGTTGTCCCGGAAGAATACCAGGACTTGGTGTTTGAGTCGCTTTTGACATCGATCGAGAACACTACCTTCTATCCCACCGTCGGCGAGATCGCGCTTCCTAGCCTTCTTCGCGTACTCGAGGGCCGAGGCCGGAGCGACGTTATCTTCAAGATGCTCACCGCTCCAGGCCTTAGCAGCTCAGGTCTCGCCAGTTACTCCTATTCAATCGAGCTAGGAGCCACGAGTCTCTGGGAATTTCTGTAAGAACTGATAGTGCCATTGTGCTTCTTTCCATGTCAAGCTAACCTTGCCTACCAGGAATGGCGGCCGTGGCTCGTCATTTAATCATTTGATGATGGGGGCTCCGGGCCTATGGATTCAGCGACTCAGCGGGCTGGACACTGCGGCCGACGCCGTTCGATGGAATTTGATCAACTACGAACCAATATTGGAGGCCAACCTGACCTCGGCTTCTTCTAGCTATCTGACGCCCACTGGTCAAGCCAGCGCCGCCTGGGAGCTTGGCAACAATGTCTTAACTTATGACATTGTGGTTCCCTCAGGATCCGTTGGTGTTGTCTCACTGAACGCTACCCAAGTGCGAGAAGGAGGCCAGGATGTAAGCGTTGAGCAGGAAGGCGTCTTGGCGGTGGAGTTTGACCAGGCTGCTGAGGCCAATTGGAAGATCCGCGTAGGATCCGGGTCTTACCAGTTTTCGGCCGTCACGGCCTAGCACTCTGAGTCCTCTGCAGCAACCTTGAACCTTGTGAAAAACAAAACCACCAATGATGGTCTCTGAGAAGCGGGGTGTGAATGTTGAATGTCTTGAGTGGCTTATCATTGTGGCTATGCTATGGAGACTGTGGCTTCACACAACGGCCAAAACAGACTCGAAGATAAGAACCTCGGCAAACTTGACAGCTTGACAGCACAGATAACATGCAGAAATTTCCGGGTCATCAGGCCATTGCCACGAGAAGTCTTGCAGGCTTCGGGACAGATGCAGTTTGCTTTCTTTTTCTTACTTGCATTGCCGTACATAGACACGTGGTAAGCGAAATCCCGAGGCTTTGGGAAGGCAACCACAATAATCCCAACCAACCTATCACAGATTGTGCGCACAATCTGGCATCAAATCAGCCTCTAGTTCAATCTCTTGCTTCAAAAGGATCACAGACAGGACTTTATGTTTGAGGTGGATAAATAGCCCGCAGACTTCAACAGAATATAGTTACGTCGGAATATGCATGCTCAATTGAGCACATTTACTAATGTCAAGGCGCTGATTAGATATTTCTGCGTAATAATACACTCAAGCGCCTCTAAAAACTCTCAAATCTAGCAGCTTTACCAAGAAATTGCATACGTAGTAACTTTCTTTTTCATTCTATCAAACTGAACACATCTTCTACCTACTCCGAACAAATTGGATGCTGAGAGGAGGACTGAGCACCGACCCTGGACAATCAAATGGATATTCCCACTTACTGCCAAGTTTCTTGCTTACCTTGACTTAGGTAAACCATGAACTCGACGCTTAAAATTACTGAGCTGGTCCCAGAGACGTTTTTATCGCAGACATGTTCCAACTCGAGACCGAGTATCCGGCAGAAGCCGTTGGAGAATTTCAGCGAGGGGGAGGCAGACAACAAAACAAGCCCCCACATCTCGAACTCAATTGGGAGATCAAAGCGTTGATCTCTCCCGCGAACCCCAGAGCCAGACCCACGGACGCCTCACTCGCGTATGTACGTACATGAGTCGGGGAATGTGACAGCGGGAGCATCGACCCAAAACGGAGCGAGGTCCCAATCCCCCGCCGCCAGCCACCAGCGGCATTTGTCGTAAACTGGGATGGGTTTACCGTATTGGCCCTGGACTGTGGGCGGTGACAACAGTCGCAGGATCTGGGATTCATGGGCCTGGGCTCGAGCACGGATGGGCTTTCTGCGTTGGGGGCAGCCCACCAGGAGTGCCACATTGCACATCCACTAGTGCCTGATATGTGAATGCACAAAGGGTTTACCCCAGGCGCTGAAGCCGTCGAGATGGCGGCGGCCCTTTCCAGTCAGGAACGTCTCATTACCAATGGCCGCCAGAGGTGGGCTTCGAGGGCGCATCGCGGGTAAGCATTACCCGCGATGAACATGGAACATTACTTGTATAAAGCCCAAGCGGCCCGGACGTCAAGCAGCAGCCGGGTATCGTAGTAACTCCTGTCATTATCAGCCGATTATTCCTGCCGAGAAACCGCAACCATGCTTCGCTCCAAGTTCCCTACCGCCCACCACTTTACGGTGTCCATTTTCGGCGCCCAGTACCACGCCGACTCACCTTCGGAGGAGAAGCTTGCCCTCATCAACCGATTCGACGGACTCATCAAGGGCGCTGCGATTCATGTCGAGGAGCTCGAGCAGAATGACCTCCCCTCCAAGGTCTGGATGAGCTACTGGGCATCGCCTCAGGCCTTCAAGACATGGTGGGAGAGCCCGAAGACCGCCGCCTTCTGGTCCGCCCTCCCTGCCGATGCCGGATTCTGGAGAGAGACCGTCAGCATCCCCGCCACCCGTGGCATGTACGAGTCCAACAAGCCCCAAGCGTCCGGCTTCGGCCACTGCGGCGAGGCCATCCCCCTCACCGCGAAGACCGGCTACTGGGGTGCCTACCGCTCGCGCATGACCCCCGATTCCCCGGAAGACAAGTTCGAGTCTCCCCTTGCCGCCGTACCTACACCGAGACCCCTCACCGATAAGATCCGGTCCGGCAGAGTCAGAGTCTCCAAGTTCCCCGACAACATCAACTTCGTCGTCGAGGGCCAGGACTACAGCTACATGAACGATAACGAGCGCGGACACTGGAACGAGAACTTCGACGGCCTGACCAAGCAATGGGTTACTAACGTCATGAACGCTGGCCACGAGAAGGGCATGGTCAACGCCAGAGCTTGCCATGCTTTCGCCGGCGACAAGCAACCCGGAGCGACGAACGGCGCTGTCAACGGACACGCTACGAACGGAACGAATGGCGTGAACGGCACCAACGGTGTCAACGGTACCAACGGCCACACCAACGGCACTAACGGCGCCAACGGTCACACTAACGGCCACTCCAACTCCATCTTCCCTGGTCTCGACTACATTCGCCAGGCCCAGATCCTCTTCTGGTTGGATCTCTCAAAGATGGAGTACATCGGTCGCTACGACAAGGTCCACGTCAAGCTCAGGAAGGACTTTTTCGCTGCGTATGGACCTGGTGGAGTTATGGAGGGCGGTGATTTGTTGCTCTGGGTTGACGTTGCAATCCTGAAGGGTGAGGAGATGGACGCTGAATATGTGGGCTGCTACGACGGTACAGGGTTCCTGGCGTACGACGATCACCCGTCATTCGCTAGCGAGGTGGTGGAGGCTTCGCAGCTCCCGTCCTTCTTCGACAAGCCCATTCCGTCCCAGCCTATTGAGTGGTAACCTGGTAATGTAATACGATTAGATCTATGAAGATACGAAATTTTGATGCCTCCATTCACACTTTGTGTCGAGAGATTGTTGCTGGCACAACGCGTCATAAACGGAGGGTTGATCCAATCTATGCAACTGCAACCATGTTCATCCGTACACGTAAGTTCGACACGAAGACAAGAGCTTCCATAACAGCACTTCCATGCTTCTGGCCAATCAGCTCCCGTGTATTATGGTCGAGCGAGTCAGTCCTGGTCAAAATAGAGTTCAGCGGCTGGCGGTGTATGTCAGAAGTTTAACAGGGGCCCCCAGCAAAAGACCCATCTCCCGGCTCCCCTCCCCGGGAGAGACCGTCTCCAGCTTTCTCCACTTTGGGTATTAAAACGACGCACTTGCCGGCCGGAGTAGTCCATGACTGGAAAGATGCAGAAATGAACATATCCATGTTTTGCGAGAACCTACAAGGTAGCACGAATGCCACAAAATTAGACGAAGAGGTCAGATCACTTGACAATCACTTCGAGTTGGGGAATGGAGTCAACGGAACACGGACGTCCCAGGCTCGCGGTTCAACGGCCAACAAACATATCTAGAGCCCGCCAACTCCAGAATGCATATTGTCATTGCGTGATCGCGTAATTAGGAATGCTACTCTTGTGCAGTATCTGCAGCGGAGCTCATCTTCTAAAATGATACCACAACCTTCCATGTTCCTTGCAGCGCCGCCACTGGCGGCAACGCATTCACGATCCGGAGGTCAGTGCGAACTGGACCCCCTGACGTGACACTTATTCGCTTGATCACTGTGAGATTTCACGGCATCGCCCTTTAGGCAAAATTTTTGCTGATCGCGTCGCTTAGAAGCGTCTTGCAAAGAGCTGTTGGGTGTCGAGTGTTCCCCGGACGAAAGAGAGAGGGAAAACAGGAAAGGGGTAATACTCGCCAACGGCCGATACATTCGCTGTGGACCCTGACATTGAGCTCCATCTTCCCTCAGGAACCCCCGGAACTGTCTCCGTAGGACTTCAAATTACCACCTCAGCCCACATTCATTTCGTATTGGATTGGCCCTGCCGTAGGCTGCCGCGATTCAGGAACCGGGTGCTTGGTCGATCGCAACTGCCGAATAGAATCTGTAGGCCAACCCGGAAAAGCGTCCGAGTTTTGCAATTGCAATTCAAAGACCTTGCATCGTCCCGATTTGGACTGTTTGGAGATTCCTCCTGCTTGTTGATAAACCTCCTTCATCAGTCGGACATTTCCCCTCCACCTTGCGTTAGTCTTGGGCCGGACATTTTTAGACCTTGTTTACTCATCTTTTTCTTTGATTGTCGTGAGCAGGAAGACGGTCGCGACCGCACAGCAGCCAACATGGGATTGGTACCAGAGTCTCTATGGCCCACCGTCATTGAGATGTGGGTGGAATATGCCATCGGCATACTCGTCCTGTTTCTCCGCGTCTTCAGTCGATGCAAGATGGTTGGCTGGAAATGGCAAGGCGACGATTATTTGGCGATTTCAGCCATTCTATTCTTCACAGTATGTCACGCGACACAGAGAGTGGGCGATGCGCGACTTTGGCTGACAACCCCTTAGTTTGAGGTCATGATGTGCCAAATCATTGGTAATTGCGACGCCCTCGTGACCACCTACACTACAACTGCTCTAACAAAGCGACTTTAGTTGAAAAGGGAAGCATTACTGGTATGACAGATGCAGTTGCCCTCACATTGACTCCCGAAGAGTACAAGAGTCACGAGACCGGCGCTAAGTGGCTGTTCGCGGCGTGGTACATTTACGTCAGCTTGATCTGGAGTTTGAAGGGCATCATGCTGTTTTTCTTCTTCAGGGTCACGTAAGCCAGTCCCAGTTTGGAAGAGGTCACAGATTATCGCAGTCGCTAACACCATGTGCAGCAAGTCTCTGCCCGAGGAACGCCTGGTCAAGGTGGTTTCTGTTATCACCGTTGCCGCATACTTGGCAACTCTTGCAGTCATCACCGGTCACTGCCGCCCGATTCACAGGCTTTGGCAGGTGTACCCCTACGCTGGAGGTATGTGATAGCGTCCTTACCAATATTTCTCTTGATCAATTGTGGCAATACTAACATCTGCCTGAAGATGATTGTACCCAGAATAGGTCCAAGTACTACGCGCTGGTCACAACCAATGTTTTGTAAGATTGACTCCTGCATCTCTGATATCCGTAGTCCATTGGCTAACTTCGTGTTCCAAAGCACCGATATTTTGATCATGTACATCCCGATCCCTCTTCTGTGGAGGTTGCAAACCACGTTGAAGAGGTAGGTTCAGTTGACTGTCGCCGACGTTTTGGGGCATGCACTAACTTAGCGTACCAGGAAACTGTCCTTCGGTTTGATGTTCTGCGCCGGTTTCTTCATTGTCATCTGCACCCTTCTCCGCTGCATCATCTGCCTGCAGACGCCCGAGCGACTTGATCTGGGTCTGAACTGGTCGATCCGTGAAACCGTAAGAACTCCCCACATTGCACTTACCAGGGAGCGCTTCTCTAACATCTAGTCTCTCAGGTTATCGGTATCATCTGCACCAACGCGCCTTCGATCAAGCCCCTCTTCCCCAGCCGCCACAAGGGATCGACCGCGAACAGCCATACCCCCACCGGACTCGTCACCTTCGGCGGTACCGGCTCGAACCACAAGCGATCGCGCTTGAGGGAAGACCACGAGAGAATTCCCGACGACGGATCGGTTGGTAGCCAGGAGCACATCGTGAAGCCGAAGGGAGGAAACCAGACCAGCGCGTTCGCTGACAACCGTAGCGACGATCGCAGCTTCGACGATCAGGCGAGGTATAATGGGGGCATTCAGGTCAAGAGCGAGTACAAGGTCGAGGTTCGGTAAATCGGTTCAACATTGTGCAACAATCCAACGTCTATGTTGGCCCTCGTCAAGGAAGGCAGAGGCGCCCGCGCAAAGATGCGTCTATGGGCATGCCACGGAGAGCAGATTATGCGCGAGCTCTGGAGCTCCGCTCTGTACCCGAGTGTTGATCCGGATCAACATGGTTCTCGGTGCATTGGTGTGCGAGATTATTAGAGGCTCACAGAGGATATACCTAGGCAATACCCAGGAGTCTGGAAGAGACTGCGCGTTTGATGAGAGATATGTAAACCACGAAGATAATGTACCATAGTTTAGCAACAAAGTAATGTGGTTACCAAGACAAGGTTTCGCTGCCCTGGTTCCAAACGTCAAGTATCCATGTTCCCAAATGGTGTCTTCTTTGACATCTCGACTGGATTAATGTTGCCTTTGCCCACCAAAGAAGCTTGACAGCTGGCACAGGCTGTAATCTGGCCGTATACCTTGTTCTCTCCGTTTTGCTCCTCGCTTCTGCCCCGTTTCCACTCAGTCATTGATAGCCGACGAACCTCTTATCAGAAGAACAGACGGGGGCCATTACGAAAAATGGATTTTCCGCCAAGTCGCGGCCCTTGATTGAACCCACTCCATTGGCTAAACCGAAAACGGTTGCATTTCCGGGTTGACGAAACCTCTTCCGAACCCACATTTCGGTCTCGCCTCATCAATGCAAGCCTCGTATCAAGGCCCATGGACTTTGCGGAGTACAGAGTAGCATTCTGAAGAACGCCTTGCAGTGATGTTGTATCCTGATTTGAAAATCTGTACGGATACAGCGCCTAAGCATGCAACACGGAGTCTGGTCTGCAGACTAGGGACTGTCTGGCAAATTTGGTATCCGTACAGAGTACATAAGGTAAGAACAATGTTTTTATCTCATCCGTGCTCCGGTCTTGTATCCTAGTGATGTTACTTCCCTCATAATGTAATGGCTTTCCATCACATCACCATTTCCGTATTAGGTGCTCCTCTATCATCGACTCCAAGCACAGCCAACTATTCTCTTTTGACCGCGAATCCATTTGCCAGCACCTACTTCAGGCCGCATGTAAATGATCGTATCAAATGTCGGCGGGAATGTCCAGGCCGCTGACTAACGATACCCTCTGTTGATGAAGATCAATGTGGGTATGCTGCGGAAATTTGATTCCCCGTAAAAGACAACAGGAGTCTGGAGGGGTTCTTCTACGAGATTCGTCAAGAATTGCTCGTTGTCGCTGAATCATAGCATATACAGAAAGTCTCTTGTTACCCATGCCCGGTATGGGTAGCCCGGTATGGGTAGCCCGCTGCCATAATCGTGGGAGAAGGAGACACTGAGACACATCACACGATGTCTATCGGCCGAAACAACTGGTTGGACGTTTTGACAAGAAGTGGTGGCATGGGGAAGAACATGAAATGGCTTGCCTGATTGGCTGGAGGTCAATGTGAGACGCTTGCGTGCCAGTTTTCAACGCTTGACACGGCAATCCCCCATTCCCGCTTCTATCTTCCACGCTCCAGAACGAACACTATTGACCCGGTTTGAAACAAGCGCGGGCAGCTGAAATCTTTCAGCTGCTCAAATGCGCGCTTGGCTGAGAGTCGACCGTTCAAACCCTCACCTGCATCCGTAGATCATGGCGGTTGGCTGGCTGCATTCAGGTCAGTGAAAATAGCGGCATGAACTTTCTTCTGATGTTGTCTCATTGCGGCACGGAACGCCGCCCTTAATTGCTTGGCGGCCACGTGCCGGCCCGTCCCTTTTGCTGCACCGGTGGGAGTTGCCATGAGGCCCGAATTTCCACTTCGTGATTTCCATCCTGAATCAAGAGGACGCCTAAAGCCAATTTTGCCGATGGTAAAGATTTCATATGGTCATTTCAGCAAAGTCCACAAGTCCACAGTACCTCTGACAGCCCATGTGAATGCACTTCAAAATGGCCCTCTTTGCTCGGCTCTGAGGTCTTGATCTGCCTTCCGCCGCCAGATTGCCATCGTGATGGAATTCTGATGTCAAGCCAGAATTCCTTGGCAGCGCCCCCTCGAAAGACGGTTTCGAATGTGACGAAAAGCGCCACCAAGTTCCAGCACAAGCCCTTTCGAATTTGAGTTCGCCCTTTGCAAGCCTCAATTTGTCGTACCCAGGACAATCTCTCCCTATGTGAGAGTTCATGATTCTGAATTTGTTGAAGTAGGTCAATTAGATACGATTTAAAATCGCTTTGATTCCCCTTTTATATGAGCGTTTCCATGATGCACAGCCTGAAGAACAGGCTTTACTCCCCTCTCACTTGGCAGTTCTTTGAGCTGCATGAAAATAACCCAACATGTTGTCCCTTCGCCATGTTTGGATCATCGTCACTGATGTCGCCAACTCGCTCTTTGGATCACCCTTCCTTGGCCAAGGACTCCAATACCCCGTAGGAGCTAAGTTCGGCGCGTCTCGCCCTGACATCGAAGCCATCAAACCCGGAATTCCCATCTTTAGGCCTCCCGGGAGCAACATCGATGACTTCGTTTGCGACTATTCCAAAAGCATGCCTGGCTACGAGCCTTGCGCGACGCCTGAAGACCAAAGCTGCTGGCTGCGCAACCCAACAACGGGCGATGTATTCAACCTCCAAACCAACTACGAAGACATCAAACGTACACCCATAGGTACCACACGCGAGTACTATCTCGACATTACCGACTATGAAGTTAACGCCAATGGTCTGCCATTCAGTGAAGCGAAGGTCTTCAACCACACCTTCCCTGGCCCTCTGATTGAGGCCTGCTGGGGAGACAACGTAACAATCCATGTGCGAAACCATCTTCAGTATAACGGTACCAGCATCCACTGGCATGGTCTCCGACAGTGGCAGACAATGCATATGGACGGTGTCAACGGCCTCACGCAGTGTCCAATTGCCCCAGGGTCTGAATTCGTGTACAACTGGACGGCGATGCAGTACGGTACCTCATGGTACCACAGCCACTACTCGGTGCAGTATGCCGATGGATTACAAGCCCCCATAGTAAGTTCATTCATAACATGATCTTTATTCTCTGGGACATGACCCACTCATATTCGTCAGACTATTCATGGACCAAGTTCCTATCCATACGACATTGCCATTGAGCCGATTACAATCACTGATTGGGGTAAGTTAGTCGAAATCGTTCCTTCTTGTAGATGAGGCGTGGTTGGTGTGGCGATGCTATTTCCTAATTAAGGCCAATGCGTGAAATCAACAGCTAACGTGCCGACTGCAGCCAACAACAGCGCCTTCCAGAACATGTACAAGAACCCAGATACAATGGACATCCTCCTGGGTGGAGTCGGCAACATAACTCGACTCACAGGGGACGTGATCAAACCCACGGGAGACATCCCACCTGGCTTTGAGATCTCGTTCGACGACGCCGATACCAACCCGACGACTGGGGCAAAGCGCTATCTCTTGCGCCTAATTAACACAGCTTTCGACAACCCCTTTGTCTTTTCAATCGATAACCATGAGTTGATAGTTGTGGAGGCCGACTTCGTCCCCGTTAAGCCTTTCGTCACAACCTCGATCTTCATCGCAATAGGCCAGAGGTACAACGTCATCGTCCAGGCAGTGCCGACTGTGAACGCTTCAAGCCCCTCCAACAATCCTATTCCGAAGGACCTCAACTTCTGGATTCGGACATATGCTGTCTCTGGATCTACAATTTTCAAGTATTCACATGCTCCGTCTTCTCTAGACCGTCCTGTGGATGGGCAGAATTACATGAAGACTGGTGTTCTCCGCTACGACAGTACGAGCACGGCTGATCCCAGCTCCAGTGCGTGGGACGTCGATACCACCCAGTCCGACAAGTCCATCAATGATCAACTGCGGCCCATGCTTCAGTGGCAGGTGAGTACCCCAGCAAACGGGAATACAGGAGAGGTATTCGACGTCTTGTCCACGAAGAATGGGCAATATGCGACGTCCTTCCTTGCTTTTTATGGGGCCGATGATCAGGATGTAACGCCATTTCAAACGACATGGGGCAACCCGACCTTCTTGAATCTGGACAATGTCGGTGATGAGTGGCCAGTGGGTTGGGTGGTTGTGCCCGAGAACTACACTGACACCGACTGGGTAAGTCTCACTTTCTCAGGTGTAGTTATCAACAGCAGCTGGTAGCCCTGAATCTGTCTCTGGAAAGCCGTGTTGCTGACTCCTATTTTTAGGTGTACCTGGTTATTGACCAGCCAATGAAAGGACCACACCCAGTAAGTGATGGCCTCAGTGCAATACTTCGTGTAGGCTGAAGATGACTCATTCGTCGATAGATTCATCTTCACGGGCATGACTTCGCGATCATAGAGCAAGATGACAACGCCGGATTTGACCCCAGCAACTTTCATCCTAATGTAACGAACGTCAACTTTCCGCGCCGCGACGTGGTATCCGTCACGACAGATGGACACGCTGTCATCGCTTTCAAGACCGATAACCCCGGCGTGTGGTTAATGCATTGCCACATTGCGGCACACGCCTCTGGTGGCCTCTCTTTGCAGATTCTTGAGCGGCAGGGGGCGGCCAACGGGATCTGGCCTCCAGGAAATTCCACCGCCCTGGATAGAGCACATTCGCTCTGTGCCAACTGGAACAGCTGGGAATATGACTGCAGGAATATGTGGCCCGGAAACACCAACACTACAGATTACCCAGTCTATCCTTCCTGCATCGACTCCGCCAACATCCAGAACGATTCCGGGGTGTAAAGACAATGTAGTATCTCTAGCTGTGTGTGAAAGAAAGCATCACCTTTTGTCACTGAGCCGACTTGGGCTTGAGATGGTTACGCGTGAAGCGAGGGCACTCAGAAGGATTTTAGGGGAGACCATGCTTTTGACGAAATAGCGTAGGAAGCGTACTAAGTATGCTTATCCTCAGCTATTGGGACACCAAGAGTCTAGAGACCCTTTCGATAGGAGTGACGGAAAAATGCACCATATTTTACGTGTCAGAACATACGAATCATATGATGGATGTGACTATCCGGCGCAGCTAACCCTCAAAAAAGGTTTTCATATTCCAGAGATGTCAAAAAGACCAAACGTCCATAGTGGACGAAAGTCTTACCCCGTCTCGATCCTCACAGACTTATTTCCCCAAGTTTCATCAAGACCTTCTCTATAAATCTTACCCCTACCAAAATTCCATCTTCGTCCTGCATATCATCTTCGTCAAAATCATCGCTGTCTTCATCCAGACAAGTGAGACAAGTGATTACCACGGAAGCATATTTGTCCCCCATTCGAGCCGGCAAGCGGGCCTTCGCCAGACTCACCAGCTGATTCTTGATCTGCTGCGTTTGCTCAATATTGCCTGGCTGGAACTTGAAATCGGCCAGGCTCAACCCTAGTCCCATCCCTGGCACCTTTTTACTACTGGCCTCGCCCGCACCGGAGTTGTATTCCACAAAACTGTCCCACAATCCGAGCTCAAGAAGACAGACCCCGAGGCTGTAGACATCATGTTGCATGATGTATGCTTCCTGAGCCTGGATGCCCTGGCGAGTTGGGTGCCTGTATAGGTTCCTTTCCCACGCATCGTCGCCAACCTTCAGCGTGTGGAAGTTCACATTGCGGAAAGAGTCGAAGCCAAGGAGGTATGCCGAGAACATCTCGCAAGACTTGAGGGAGCCGTGATCAGGAAATATTAAGACAGTTTCGGGGCGGATGTTCTTGTGAACGAAGTCCAGGGTGTGGATGAAGCTAACCGCTCTAGCCAGCTGTTTCGCAATCTCGACAACTCGAGTCAAGCTAAGACTGCGCTGCTGCAGCAAAAGGCTCCGTAAGCTGATAGGAGGTCTGCGCAAATCGGTGCCGGATATCTGAAAGGCCAAGCTCATCGACGCAAGCTTTTTCGTCTCCGGGTTTCTACGCTTGACGACGCCTTTGCAGGGCAGAAGACCAAAGAGCTCTATGTCGTCTCGTTTGAGCTTCTTGGCGAGGGTCTCAGTGTCTGTTCTCAGACGAGGTAGGTCGTAGCTACTGTCGCAAGTAATGGTGTCTACTGCATACAGCTTCTCGGAAGCTTTTCTGCGGATCAAAACCGTGCTAGAATATTTGATGGCCCAGGTGTTGGCCCAATCCAGACCATCTTCTGGAAGTGTGACATGCATCTCTTTGCTTCCTGCTCCCTTCACCGTGCTTCGAATACTCTGCGCAGATGCTAGCGTGTTGCTGGATTTGGCTGCATGCAGAAACATCATTTGGTTTTCTGTGTCGCCGTGCTTCGACAGTTCATCGTCAATCAACTTGTTTCCTATCCGAAGTATCAAGTACCACGTCGGGTCAAAGATGCTTTGCCACTGCTGAAGCTGTGTAATTGAGTTGTCGATTGCCTCGCGAACCCTCGCATACTTCCATCTCTTGACAGATGACTCGGGCCCTGATTTGACCACCGATTGGATTCTCGAAATTGCCAAGATTAACTTGCTTTTGAGAACTTCTAGAACTTCCACGTGAATGCGACAATGGTCCTCCTCCAGTGCTTGGGCGATTCTTTTTACAAACTCGACTTGAATCGCAGTCTTGCTCCAGATGGCCTCTACAATGAGCAGTCTGGATTGGACAGCTTCGGTGGCACCTCGGATATCTCGATAGGCTTCGATTAACCTTTTTCCATATCTATGTTCTATGAGTCAAGTCTTTGCACTTGGGTAACTGGAAGTTTGTAACCATACGTGAGACATAGGTCTGCAGCCGAAACGGCAGCTAAAACCAACTCAACTGACATCGTTGGGCAGATTTAAGACTGGATCAGTACGCAACTGAACGCGGAAGAATAGCGGCAAGGACGAGGTAAATTCAATGCACAACAAACAGGCTGCCTTTTTGTATCTAGTTTGACTGGGGCTGGCGGGTCTGGGTCCCGCTGTAATGCAGGTGTTGGCGAATACAGATACAAGGTCCCATGCAGGCAGGCCTTACGATCAGGCTGAGGATTACGGCCAAGACCCCGCGCGTAAAGCTGAATACCCGGATTGACGATCAGACGAGCACTTCACACCCACATTCGAGAAATTTCCGAACCGAATCGCTATTTGAGAGTTGTGAGTACGTGTGCCCATGTATGGTTGTCATTGGCGGCTAACTGGTACATTCGCCGCAGAAGAGATGATCACGATATGACATTGTCAAGCAAGACTCCTTGACGACCCCGCATGGTTCAGCATGTCGCCGTCGTCGGACCTAGTACAGGATTCGAAGCTCGAAACAACGTTCTCCCCGGCCTATACTCAACATACTTTTTACAAGCGTGGGACATCCGGACGCGAATGGAAAATACGGATACAGGAAAGATGGACGCGAAAGAGACGGTTAGGTCAAGGTGCCTATGGCACAGTGTGGCTGGAAACATGCGACCGACCCGCTAGACAATATAGCCCTACTGTCAGAGCAGTCAAGGAAATACCGATTGACTCAACTATGACGGAGAAAGTGGACTACTATCGGGAGCTAGAAGCTGTCATGAAGTTTTCACAGGAGCGGGTAGGCGGTATTCATGCCGATGGCGGAGTGCTAAGATCAGTCTGAGCAATGCTGATGTTTATCGACAGTACACGCCATCATTCGTCCAGTCCTATGGATGGTTCGAGAGTTCGGAGGCTATGTTCATTGCTATGGAGTATGTGCCGCATGGTGACCTGCAAAGGTACCTCTCGAGCCCCATTCCGGAAGATGAGGCGAGGATAATTGCCCGCCAACTCGCGGAAGGTCTTCATCATATGCATATGAATGGATTCACGCATAGGGATTTGAAGCCAGGAGTATGTGACTAGCGGTGGTGATTGGCAACGATGAATCGCTGACCAGAAGACTTGCAGAACATTCTGGTGGTGTCTCGAGGTCCCGACTGGCTTGTCCAAATTTCCGACTTTGGCATCAGTAGACGCTTGCGTCCTGATCAATCTACTCTTGGCACGATGCGAAGGGGCACCTTGGGATTCATTGCGCCAGAAATGCTTGGATTCATTTCCGATCGTAGCCATCCTTATGCCGTTGACCTCTGGTCGCTGGGGACTGTCATATTCAGGATGGTGACCGAGAAGCTTTTCATGACAGACTTTGGATTACTACAAAAATACGTCGCATCCGAACTACAATTCCCATCAGAAGGTCTCGCCTCCCTTGGGGTTACGGAATCGCTCGCTAGCTTCCTGAGATCGCTTCTGGCTCCACTACCCAAAGAACGGCCAACAATCACGGAAATCATGAATCATGACTGGCTTCAACATTCATCTCATTCTTCAGAGTATGATTCTTCAGACAATAGTGCCCCAGAAGATGCTTCTTCAAAAGATGATTCTTCAGATGATGACTCCGACGATGATTCAGAGGAAGGTTCTTCAGAGGAAGATTCTTCAGAGAGTGGTTTTCAGTCCCAAGATGAGGCTGATCCATCAAATGAAACTGGAGACGTCGCATCTGCGGCATGGAGCACGGCAATAATCTGCGTGAAAACAACCCACCAGACAAACAGAGTCTCTGCAACAATAACCTCTAGGTCACAGGATGCTACAACTCTTGATTCAAGCACTTCCCTGGGCGAGAATAGTTCACAAGCGCTGGAAATTTCAGCAAAGAACCAAACCCATCGTTCAAGTCTCTCCGGATATAACTACAGACCGCAGTCAGAATATCTGCTTCCTCCAGCCCGTTTCCTCGTGGATGAAGCCGGTATAATTCGCAGGACTGAGTACGATATGATGTGGTTTGACGTCTATGGAGAAATGAAATGGCCACCGGAAAGACCACCTCAGCGGAGGAGACGCCCTCGTGTTGATCCAGAAGAGATGAACCAGCCGACACTACGTTCAGGCGAAAAGAAAACTAAATCAAGAAAACGAAGAGCGCCATCAAAAAAGTCCGCTGATCGTGTTTCGTCAAATCAGTCAAAATCACGTTCGGGTAAACAACGGAATACCTCATCTCCTGCTGCAATATCAATAACGTCGAAAAGGCAACAAGGGAGCTGGGCAAGTATTTGGCCTTGGTCGTCAACATCATCCACAAAGATATCGTCATCGAAGAAGTCAACTTCAACCTCAAAAAGGCACACTTCAAACCCCAAAAAGTCGAAGGCAACTACACAAGAGACGCTTATCATGGATGAACCAATTGCGCATGCCGAGGCCTACATTCACAAGCCAACGGAGATTACAACAGTCGTCCGCACACATCCCTATGTGGAGGACATATCAACTGACGAAAACTTCACGAAAGACGACACGAAGTCAGATGGCGAAGAGGAACGAGACCGTTTTCAGATGAACAGTGCTAGCGGGCAACGAGTTGTACGATTCGTTGCTACACAAAGCGACGCGGGGAAGTACCGAATTCCGCCAAAATACGATCTTTCCAGATGGGACCCAAGGAAAACACCTTTACTCTTCCTCTACTGCGTCTTTGACTTGATCTCCATAGGAACTTGGTTCAACGACACGATCATGAGCTGTCGACAGTATGGTCAATCAATCGGCGACAAGGACATGGAAATGATAAAAGGCCTGGCCATCTTGCTGGAGAAGCTTGACGATAAACTATCGAAGATTATACAACATTCCACCCATCTCCAAAAGGCAGATGATCGGGAGACGATCCAAGATCTCACCGACAGTGGTGAAAGACTGGTCATAAAGGTGCAAAAGTTTCTCCAAGCGTGGCAGAGCATGATGTCACACGAAGACGGATTTGAAGCCAAGGAGTCCTGGGAGGGATATCTTCTGGAGAGCGGGGCGATGAAGCATCTTGGGACTGAGAAACTGCGTTCGAGGGTGGAAACCCTTGAGCAGAGTTTGCGGGTATGGGTTGTACAGTATGATGCATACAGCTCCGAGAAAGTCAAGCACGCAAAAAGTAAAAAGCGAGCTGGGCGTAATTAAAGGTCTAATACACTCCAGTCAAATCCAATGATACAACCAGCGCGCCTAGTTATGCCGAGTTTCGCAGCCATCCCATTGAATGCTGCTGCATAACGCCAGTACATTAACTCAATATTATCCTGAAACTATGTTCCGATTCATCGGTATTTTTTGGTCCCTGGGCGAGTCAGAAATTTTCATCAGACTAGAATTGAAAAACTTCTCGACCCGGCCACACAGTTGCGTTGTGCCCATTTCCAGAAACAAGCGGTCGGCACCTATTGCCACAGTGAGTCAGATGCATTCAGCATACCGTGGAATTCCACCCAGTTCTGAAAAGTCAAGTGACCAAAACCATCTCCTTTTTTACAATTCGCAAGTAGGCCCCAGCGCATAGTTAGGCGAACGCGGAACATCCCTCCATATAGGCGTGAGCCAGGAATGTTGCCTGATGACCGCGCCACGTTCAATTCCGAATTCGGCAAAGCGGCTCCTGAAACCAGCCACACTAGGAGTGTGCCTGACGCTGACAACGCAAAACCGCTGCCCCTCCCCGGTGACGGACGGACTGAAACTTCGTATCTGACGCGCTAGGAGCGCTGCCACGCTACAGGTGTCCCCAAAACATCATTCGAAGGCAGCAGGATTTCTGGCTACATATTTGGTTGGCCCTCGCAATCCACAACACCGTTGTATGACCTTTGTTCTTCTTTCACAACGCCCGAAAAAGAAGTGTTGCCTTTTACCCGCGCACCGGTATACAGCCTAGATCACCTCATTTACAACGCGGCGTTGCCCCGTTTCATCCCCGACGATGGAGCCTTCCGTGTCTCTCCGACGACCCACTCCGGGCCCCGCAGACGCCCGAGGCCGGCACTCAGAATGCAAGGCGGCGGATAGCACTCATGCCGGATTCACCGACTTGCCTCCGGAAATCCATCTTCTCATATCGAAGCAACTCATTTACCCCGATGCGCTCTCCCTTAAGCATACCAGCAGCTACTTTTACTACCTCGTGGACACTGGTGTCCGATTGAAGGTGGAATGGCTGATGGAACGCCGGATGTTACATCTCGAGTGCCCCAACGATAAGCGATGCGATCTTGGCAGCGATCTACGGTTTTGCAGGGGTAGCGTACCGTATGCATTGCCTCTCACTCGCAAACGCTCAACCTGTTGACTAACGCTTGTTAGACTCTTGATGCAACGACGACGAGAACACATGGAATGCGAGTCGAGGCCGGGCCTTGGCTGTCTTGTGTACGGCACGTCGGTTTGCTCTCACCGCAGGAAACTTGGCGCGAGATGTCAGCGCTGGCTTAGACGACGCTTGACGATTGAGCTCTGGTGGGTGTTGATTGCATTGGTACCGATCATCTTCTGCTGGCTTTGGATGGCTGAGTTTGCGAAGTGGGCAGCTGGCTCATTGTCGCATTCTTCATCAACTTTTACAGAGTCATTGATGAGGTGAAAGGTCATCGCGGTTTCGGTCTTTGTATTCAATGAAACCTATTTAAATAGCATGCCACATAATGTCTAATTGAGGATTTACCTACTTATTCCCAACTATTAACATCGAGATCCTGTTGCAGCAAATCGACTTCAGCTGAAGACCGCTGGAAGTTCAAATCAAAATCATGATGAGAAGTTATAGGATCATAATTTGATTGCAGACGCTAGATCTTCGTGGTTTCGAAAAGCAAAAGTTTCTGTCTGTTTCAATGATAGGGCCTGTTATTCATTATGGCTGTCACATGTGGTCGTACTTTCCTCCGTAGTAGCTAAGCCTATAGTCGGGCTGCCTGCCTTCCACTGGTATCTGACAAGGCAAGCAGTCAGTAGGCTCTTGCATCTTTAAGAACATGAAATAGAATGATGGCAATTGTTAAGTTCCAACGGCACAGTCTGATGATTTATCTATCGCGCGTAAAAATTCATGGCTCTACGTTGGTATGTTCCTATCGTTGAAAAGCACGCAGCGCAGCACTTACCTTGGGGTACCTTATTTGAGTATCGCACCTTCCGCCATCAATGTAACGCCTGGTATCACCATCAATAAAAGTTTACCCGATCAATCTTCCCCTTTGCCGCCTTTCTTTCCATTCTTAATCTGGAACACGCAGAGAAGCGCGGCTCAACAGAAAACAATAAACTAGCTTCACCTATCTCGCATATAGCACAGCTTCACCTTAAACCTTGGTTAAGTTCGCACACATCAACTATGGCAATTTCCTCCTCAGCCAGCGTCAAGCCCGGCATTGCCCATTCACAGGGCCATACTCACTCGGTTTTCAAATCGAAGGTAGTTGTACCTTCCCTCAGATATTATACCACGGCTTCTAATCATTCTTTGTAGGACACGTCAGCCGCCCCGCCGAAAGTAGGAGCGAAGTCAAAAGGCGGACCATCTGCTGCGAAGCCCTTGCCGTTTTGGGCAAAGGTCAGGGTCGGAGGCAAGACCACAGAGGCATCCCTGCCTGACAAGAAGGTGAAGGATAACAGTTCTGCTCCTATTCGGAAGACGTTTGTGCCCAGCTCAGGCACCCAAATTAGATCGAAATTTGGAGGAACTCAGCAGCCCATCAAGCACCAAGCGGGGCAGATTGCCACGACGGGTGAGAAGAGGGCACATGGCCAAATAAGTGGCGAGAGAAACAAGACGTCGAACGGCTCCTCTGCAGATGGAACCCCAAAGCTTAAGAAGAAGAAACTGGAAGACCCTAGGGTGTTTGTCACCCCGGCCGTGTCTAAACCATCGCAGACGCAACCAGTTGGTACTATGCCCCACTTCAACACGGCCACGCAGCTTGCAGAATTCATCTTCAAACCCGACGCCGAGAACGGGGTACTCCCTCGCCACACCAAACTACGGGTATGCAGCATCTTAACCGTCCCGGGTGTCACGATGGACGTGTATCTCAACCGTCTTGCTTCCTCCCCCGAGTTCAAGACTGTCACCCAAAAAACCTTGAAGATCTTCCGGGGACAACTGCCCATCGATGAGATTACTGTTATCTCATTCATCATCGCGAACCCCAAGAGACTTAACAAACGCCGGGATGACTGCCCCGAGGCAGACATCTGGTACAAAGCACAGCTTCAGATGGGCCTGGAGGCCGACGAGATACGTTCATGGGAGAACAACCCCATTTTCAGGGCATACCGCCGCGTCCTTCGGTACTTGCAGCAATGCGGCACTGGTCGTCTTCGCTACGAGCCAGAGTTAGGACTTGGTCTTCTCCAAGACGCGCGGGAGATCAGTCGAATGCCCACAAACAAGGCATGCGAGACAACAGAGATGACCCAAGCTGCGGCGGAAAAGCAAGTCCGAGAACCTCCGCTGGGATTCCTCGGAACATCAGACAGCCAAGTTGAGGTGCCTGAGTCCATCAAAGACCAGGATGCTCTAGCAGCTAAAGTGGATAAGGCAGCGGTCTCGCATTCAGGAACCTCTATGACAGCAGCACTGTGATGCGCTAAGCCCAGATCAGAAGGATATCGTGCGATGAAGGATCCAAGGTCAAAGGCTAGGGCATGTCGCAGAGTCGTGGACTCGCAAAGCAACGATGCAATCACCAAAAAATCAAGATTGACTGGGTGAGTTAGAAGTGAAGAAGTGCTCTGGGTTTCTTTCTCATCGCCGGGTGCAGTTCTTGGGGCGGAACAATACGAGAAGCTATCATCATCATCAAGAAGAGATAAATCAGAGACAAAGGAAATATTTAGGATCAACCATTCAAAAACTTGAAAATGCACTTGGCCCGTCCAATAAACAACTCGTATCTAACCATCGTGTGTAATGAAGTGTCAAATCTGAGATGAAACCCACGTACAACTACTTGTGGCCATCGAGCGGGTCGAAAAGCCACGACTATAACTCTACAAATCACATCTCAAGACGCATTGTCCTGGATCATCGGCTGCAGCGGACCCAGTCGTCCTCCCTGGTTTTCAACCTCCCGCATCACCTCTTCAGCTCGAGCCAAGTCGCGTGCGTCCAGCAGCCTCAGCCAGTAGGAGAAGTAAGAACCCAAACCCGTTACGCGACCATGACCAGGAGGGCTGGCCAAACCAAGCTCTGCGAGCCGATGACGGTCCCATATGGCAAACCCCAAAGCCCTGTAAGGCTCAAAGCCCGCGTACTTGATCGGAGAGTGGGCGCCTCGACTCATGCTGTCAACAATCCAGAGGCCATCGGCTGGTAGCACAAGCGAAGACCTTCTCATGGCACTACTTGTTGGTACCCGCCTTGATGAAGGTTGGACATCCTTTGCAGGCCAAGCCAGCTGGGGTAGTCGATGTGTCTCTGAACCCGAACTGTTTCTTCTGCGAGCCCTCAGATGCCGAACGTACTCAATCGCTGTCATGACTTCGTGGTAAGCGACCTTGAGATTGCTGTTGCTGCTGTCGTAGAAACCCTGGATGTCGAAGTCATTCGCATGATCGCTTGTTCCAGGAGTGTCCCGGACACGTGACGTAGTCACCGCCAACTTCAGTTCGAATATGAGCTGCAACCGCCAAAAGGCGCGGAGAACCCGTTGCTCTTCCACCCAGGACGGCCTCCGCGCCCCTTCGTCTTCCGGAGCCCACTCCAGCCGTCCCCTTGCCTTGGCGTCAATCAGTTGTTGTAGGTTATGGTCAATGCACGACCTGGTCAAGCAGTGAACCTGCGCCGCCGTCGAGAGCACGCTGCGCAAAACGCTTAGAGATGGGACTTTCGAGGCATCGCGACTTTCGAAGTCGTAGCCCGCCTCTTCGCTTTTACCGAGCACAATACCAGCTTCCCGGTCTTTGATCTTTCGGAAAATCTCGTCCAAGCCTGTGTCCTCGTGGGCGCCGGCGCGAAGCTGTATCACCAAACGAATGATGTCCTGTGTCTGCGGCGTGATTGTGCTCTCTGAGATGGACTGCCAGAATATGTCGGCGCTGTATTGACTGAATACGCGGAATGAGGCGGGCGAGGAGGTGATGACGTTCCACAGGCAATGCACATCGTCTATGTGTGCGAGGATCTGGAGTAGCACCTCCGTGGGGAGATTCTCCAACTGTGAATTGGATTCGGCTCCATGGATTTTTCTATCTGTCATTTTATCTTGACGATTTTTCGGAATGAAATGAAGTTGGCCGAAAGTAGAGGTTGCGTGAAGGCGTTGAGAAACGGTGGTCGTTGGACCCCGCATTCGACCCCGAACTGGGTACCTCGGATTCCGAGCCGTTTCCTGCAAAAGGCAAGGTTCCCTGAACTACCGTCGATCGATTCCGGGTCTTGACGTCAAGCATTTCTGAAGTCTATCCTTATCAGACCCAATGATTAGATCTAGATTCCCACAGCATCCACATTGCCTCACTGCTCAGCCCTCGTATGTCCCGTTATTGCCTAGTTCTCTCTGATAGAGCCCGGCACCTCACACACCTCAAAGTGAGTAAACAGGGGCCTAAAGCGGATCATCATGTGATTTCAATGGCAGTGCGAGACAGCGAGGCAACCTGTATTGTCAGAAAACAACCTGCCATAATATCCTCTTTTCTTACTCTAGCACCCAGCCCATCTACAGTAGAAGCTACAATAAGGGATAATGACAACGGGGTTTTTGTACCAGAGAAAGCCCTTGTTTTGTGGCGCAGTTGGGCACCCTGACCTACTTGTAACAAAATACCTAGCAGCTATGTCTTCTACAACATGCGGTGATGATCCAATGACATCGAGACACGGCACCTGAGCTTGAGCTATGTGACATCGCATGGATTCAGCTCCAAGTGCCAAGTGCACCGAGAGTCTCTGCCCATAATAAGCTCCCCTCTGCCGAGAAGTAATGTGCGGTTCTGTGAAGCCTCCCACACATTTCAGCACTTTGGTAGGCTCTTGTGTCTCATGCTTCCACCACCGGTCCCATCATCATTCCAACAAGCGCCAGGCATTTTGACGAACGGAAGCGTTCATGGTTCAAAGCACCACCCCAAAACATTCAATGGATTCAACAACCGGTTTTCGGATTCTCGACCTGCTGCCAGCAAACTACGATGATGACTTACGCTGCAACATCCGCAATCTGGAGCTCGGAACTTGCGAGCCGTACGAGGCCCTGTCGTACGTCTGGGGAGATCAATTGAACTTGGAGCCAATCCAGGTAGCAGGAGCAACAGTAAAAATCACAAAGAGCCTCCAGGCCGCTCTCAGACGCCTTCGGAAGCCCAGTATGATACGGCCCCTCTGGGTCGATCAGCTATGCATTAATCAGTTGGATTCGCGTGATAAGACGCGACAAGTCTCCATAATGCGCCATATCTATAAGAACTGCTCGAGATGTCTGATCTGGCTCGGCGAGCTTCCTGAAACGCTCGCTGTTAGCGATGCAGAGGGAGCATTCGACTTCATTTGCATGTGCGCGGGACGGTGGGGTGACTCGAAGTTTATCCCTCTGAGTCTTTCGACTCCTGATCGATTAGCAAGGGCCCATGGCGCCTTCAAGGCTCTGGTCCTGGATGGAAACCCTTGGTGGTCGCGGATATGGACGGTCCAGGAAGTCGTGCTCCCATCTAATGCTCTGGTTATATGGGGCCCGCTGTGTCTATCCTGGGCCACGTTCAAGCGGGCAGCAAGGAGGCTGTGCTCAGGGCTCTTTCCACGCTTGCATTACCCTATCCTGGACATATTCCACGATATCGTCAACAATTTCACAGGGCCAGTCCGTGGGCTGGAGATTGCGGAGGCCGGGGAGAGCCCGCTGAATATACTCCAGCGATGGCGACACCGAAAGGCGACGGACCCGAGGGACAAAGCTTTTGCACTGATGGGCATGTTTTCACACACACCCATCCCCGGTGTGCAAATCTGCGATTACGACATGTCCGTCGTCAATCTATACAAGAAGGTTACCACGGGGCTGATACAGAGTGAGAAAGGCCTCAGACCACTTGTCGGCCTGCGGACGAACAGCATCCCAGATCTCCCTTCATGGGCGATTGACCTGTCACAAACACCTTGTGACAACACCCCACATTGGTGGTGGAACCACTCCCACCGGTACAAGAAGTTCGCGGCTGATGGTGGGGAGGATCTGCAGTTCACGTCGCCATTGCATGAAGGCAGCCTGCTCTCTCTAAGGGGCATATCGGTAGACACGGTACGAAAGGTCGGAAGCCCACTCAGAGGAGATGGCCCAGAGAGCATTTCGAACGATCAAATCATCGAATCCACGAACATCTGGCAGCAGCTAATGGAACGAGCGCTGGGAGATCGGAAGTATCCCAGTGGTGAAACTCCAGCTGATGTATTTTGGCGAACCATGATGGGAGACCTTCTCATGCAAGAGTTCCCGCTGCGGAGGACTAATGACAATGACGCTCGCCTAGCCGCTTTGCAATTCCATGGAGGCAGTCCCTTGAACAAACTCATCCGCAACTCCGTTCGCATGATGATAGTTGGTCAGACCTTCTTTGTCACAGAGAGAGGGTACGTTGGTGTCGGTCCACCGAACTTAGCCGAGGGAGACGAGGTTTGGGTGCTTTCGGGCGGGAAGGTGCCGTTCATTCTGCGGCCATCGACGGGCGATAAAAGCCCTCGAAGCGGTGCGACTCCCCTATTCTCCTTGATAGGTGATGCTTTTGTGTATGGCATTATGGACGGGGAGGCAATGGCGTTGCGCAAGGGCGGGCGGCAGGATGTGTATCTGCACTGATTTGCATGAAGTTCATGGCTTGTACTGCAGTATCATTCAGGAGTGTTTAGGCGTGCGATCCTCTATTTCCAGCGTCACCCACCTTATGTTGCGAACAGCTTTTGATGGATCATCTTGATCGCCAGCGATATAAATGATCAAGCGGATAAAAAAATGCAAAAGATGAAGTATTTAAGGCCTGTTGATGACCATGGGGTTGTATTGATGGTAGTAAAGAAGATCACCCGGGGCAAAGAGCGCAGAATGACATGTCTGTTGAGAGTATCAGAGTCGAATATGCGTTTCGTTGATCTTGCAAGATATATTGTGTGGAACAAAAGTGGCAGAACTATTGGTTTCGTTGTAGACAGGAGTCTTCAACCAGTTGGGGTGCTGGCTAACGAAAGTATATGGTGCAGACCAAGGGATGATGATCAAGGATAGCGGCTTCGTTGTTGTTGAAGCTCTTGCTTTGTGGTGCGGTCAGTTGCCCTGGTCTGCTCGTAACAGAAGGTACCTCCATTGGGACAAAAGAAAATTCCACCGGATCGTCTACACTCAGGCACCTAGGCATCTAATCTAAGTGGTAATGTAGCTCACATTTTGGGCCTGAGTACCAGAGCGTGGTGAAAGCCGACAAATTATTGATTCCGCGTAAAATATCATACTTAGTCATTTGAACTTTCAGCTCGAGATGTTCTGTAAATTACTGAAAACCATGAACCGTAACGTTCCTCAACTTCTTACTCGGCGTACGTAACGGGCTTTTCTTGCATTCATAACCACCATAATCACATACTTAGGTTCGTTATGTTTCTACACTTCCCGCTGTTATAAACTAACTCAGGAGTTTCAAACGTTTTTGAGTACGGATGAGTTTCGCCATAACAGAATTCAAGGTCGATAGTATTTACGGTCAATTACGTTGTCCGTGTTCCCAACTCTAAATATTGTGACCGCTCAGTACACGCGTTAACCGTATTGTACATCGTGTGTTGACATGTCGCGCTCCATTACTCAGGCCAAAGATTCCACAGTGATCCCATTATATCAGACTTGAACAATTATACAGCGAAAAATGTTTCAGTGGGAGAACCAAGGCGTTGACGCACAGGCTGTGCTTCAGATATGACCTTTCAAATCCTTATGCATCTCCCTACGCCTGAGTGATCATGAAATGTGGATCCTGAGCAGCGTCATTCTGGTAGAATCAAGTTAACCCTTACTCTGTGCGCAGAACGATTGGCTTAGAGCAGCGGGTGTTGGGCAACTAAGTGCAGCACGTTTTTGTTGCAATCTTTCATGGTTTAAACTGCACTTATGGCCGAGATTCCCTACGCATTTGCATCCTGCTTTACGTGACAGGTGACGATGGAATTTGTTTCGGGGACGAAGTTTTCAACCTCTGGTAGTGCATGATCCTTTCCGTAAAAGGATATGTAAGCGCCGTGCCTGAAAGACCAACTGGGATCCTCGGGTAATTCGGGTGCTCAGTATGGCGCTACACACAAGCCACAGAGATGACCAACATTTGGGTTAGTGCTCTCCTTTTCCACGGCTAAGCCACAGTCTTAGTCCGAGGGGCTCGGACTCGGACAATAATACGAGATGTACGAACATTTCGGCTTGCCCAAGTCGATGGCTTTCAATAACTTGAGAAACATGATTATTGGTATGGCTTTATACAAATGATGCAGCTGCTTCTTCCGGATTGTTTCTGTTGTTATGTTCCTCTCTGTCATACGGCAGACTGTCGGGGCATCTCCCGGGAGCCTCGTCCTCCCAAACATCGACGACCCATACTGACGACATGGGCCTTGTGCAAAATCTTCACGCTCATTGGACCTCGTTGAGACAGCGCGACGTGATTGGCGGAGCCAAAACGAATATTGAGGACAGCGCTGGGCGCCGCGGAAGCCCGAAGAGTGGTTGAAGAAGCAGCAAATGTCTGGTTTGTCGCTCCGTGGGATTCCTAGTTTTGTTCTCCTGGCCCCCTGTGCCTGAAGCATCACGGCAGTATTCTTCCCTGCGGCTTGAAAGGGTTCGAATGCGTACTGGCGAGGACCTCTTCGTGTTGAGTATCGTCAGCCGCGTCCCCCCCTGACTAAAGGATCGAGCCCATGGGTCAAGATCTCTGGTATTCTACATCCTGCTTGTTGCTGACTATTCTTTGCCACTTCCACAGATAATGTTCCGAAGTCTGCGCGGCTCTTCATTCGACCAGACGCCCCTTACGGCCGTGTATTGTCTTCAGTCCCGCGGGAATGTTGACAACGCAGCGACCTCGCGCCTCCTGTCCGAAATAGTCCGAATCTTTCTCAACGAGCAAAGCCACTCGAGCTTGAACCGACTACCTTCTATGCCTACCGTGTGGCTCTAAACGACGACCTCGAATGGCAGACGAAAAGAAAGTCGACACCGCTGGCCGTTGGGATCCAGACAGCCGAGCTACAGAGCTTTAGGGGAGTTGAGAAGATCGGGGGATTGCTAGTTCTGCTTTCTCTACAAAGTCTCCCAGACAATTGCCAAAAGGACAACAACAACAACAACACTGTCATCGAGCGCGTTAAAACCATCGATAACATCGAGCAAAGCAAAACCGCACAAGACTATGGCTGCGCCTTGCAACGCTTGGTGCAATCGACTCCCACTTTCCGGACCTTTCTCGAACACGGCTGGCAACCTTACTCGTTACAACATGCGCTCTTTAGCTTCTGTCGCTAGTCGAATCGTTGAAGTTACCTCCAATGCATTCAAGGCGTAGGCAACCCGGACACCGAACATTTAGACAAGGAAAGAGATGGCTGTCAGCCCGGAGGCCGCGCTTCCCGCGGGCCAAGCGGGCAGATAAAAGAAGCACCAATTGCTGCGGCGATCGGAAATTTTCCACGCGGCATCGTGGTATCCACATCCCGATTGCGGTATGGGCAATAAACAAGTGGCAGATCATGGATCACGTAGGGCTGGCAATCTAGACGGTAGCATTGCCACGCGTAGTAGGTTTCTCGGGGAGAGGCTGTTATCACGAACAGATGTCGCTGAATTCCATCGTCGGGTCCCTAACCCACGGCCTATGCTCGTCGTCCAACGATCCATACGTCTTCCCGTACAGGTTGTTTGACCAAGCATCTAGCCACCACTGACTAGGCAGCTGCTTCAGCAGCATGCAAAAGTACAAGAAGATCACCAACGCCTTTTGTCTGGAATCCCTCAATAACGGCAGAAAGTCATCGGCAACCATTGCAATCCAGACGAACACATCCGTGATGTCCTGTGGCTCCGTGCACTCGTAAAACGCTCCGTACGACTTGTAAAGCTCGTTGATAGCATGATTGTATATAGCAAGTAATCCATCATCTCGCTCCGAAGCATTGATGTTTGCCTCAAGATCTCCGAGGTGCGTGTGATGATACGGCCTCTCGCGCGTCTGGAAGTGCGCTAGAGTACGCGTGATAATGGGCGAGATCAGGGGGTTGTCGTTCGGCTCTCCAACTAGATACCTGGTCCCGCAGAATAGTACGATCCAATCTGGTGACTGTTCAGTGCCAGCCAGCGGAGCATCACTATGATATTGCGAGTTGGCTAGGACTAAATATCAAATCACGAGTCAATATCCCTAGTACGCTTTTTACAGTCCGTGAGAAATCACTCACCGATATAAATCGTCAACACAGAGAAGATGAACAACTGCGCCTTGTTGCTCTCTTGTACCTCCTGCATTAGTCCCACTGCTGCTCTAGACGACATCTCGTGGTGCATCATGGACTTTTCTAGCAGGTGATCCTTTCTCTCTGGGCAGAGGTGCGCGAGATGTAGAGCTGAAACGGAGAGAATACTCCGCATAACATAGTCGCACTCGATTCCGAGCTTGACGACGTTTAAACGCCAAAACTCGCGCATCAGGGAGTTCTCTGACAAAGTATATGCCGTGAAGTTGCAGTAATGATGCAAAAGCTCAAGATCGAGAAAGTTCAACCCTCCCGGGTGCTCTGCCAACGAGAATGTGGGATCTCGCGACGAAGATGATAAGAAGCCACAGGCGACTCCATGTTTGATACAGTTCTTGCATGCTGGCCTCTGTTCGTCACACTATAGTTGCTTTGTTAGTCGCTGTTTGGCTGCTGACGATGATATAGAGGCGTTCATCCCGTCAGCCTGCTAGCTGCCGTTGAGAATTAGGGGCACGGGCATGATGGATTGCGGGAGCTAGATGATAGAGCTCCATATTGCCAGGCTCCCTGGCGCAAACCACGCCAATGGTTGTCGCGATATCATGAGATATTGTGCACTCACCTTGATCTTTCTTGACTTGCAGGTTTTACAACCAGTTCGGGTCTTCGGATGCGATCGTCGAGAGAGATTCGACTGCATATTCGCGAGCTTCGTACTCGGAAGCTGTCAGGGAGTTGTTGGGCGGTGACGCGTAGAGCCTCGAGACAGTAAGCAGAACCGCGCAGGATTGTGGTTGGCATCTCGGCAGTGATAACCGTCTTCACAGAACAATCACCGAACCACAACTTCAAGAGTGCGAAGTCGTTCTCGGGTGGTAACGCAGAGGAATACAAAGGGCGATTAATAGAGGGGGACGCATAACCCACACTACGTCCGCGGAGCCCATCGTATATCGGTCGTATTCGCACTTCCTCGGGTGTTCTAAGGGGCTAGGTGTACGGACTAATTCAATTGGGCCGCCCGGCGCCACACTTGTCTTGTACGCGACCTGGATCTTCTGCTGACGTCCGCTGAGTCAGACATAACCCTGTATTGGGAAAAAAAAAAAAAAAAAAGGACCAAGTAGGATACTTTCCTTCAGTAATCTTGGGACTGTGGTTCTGGGGTTGGCGATATCTGACGGCCGCCGACTACGACACAAATGATTCTGAAGCCCCCACCCAACCTCGAACATGGCATATGCCATAGTGACGATACCCGTTGTCGGGGCAGAATTGTCTGACAGGTAGAACTTTGAAACCTAGCTACCATACCCATCCAACCAGATCATGGCGTACATACCCGTTAAGCTACGCCTGAGCAGGGTCTATTCGTGTTAGGTCGGCTCGACTATCCGATCACACCACCAACTCCCGGCAGGCAAACCTCAATGCACCAACACATCTCCCGCATCCATGATCCAACTAACAAGGCTGTGTTGTAAATCCCTGCAGTTCCCCAGACGTTCGCAGGTTTCTCTACAAAGAGAGAAGCACGCGTACGATGATCTCGGCTTACGTATGGATCCAGTCTCCATCGACTCTCCCACGGACCACGATGGATTTCTCTCCAGGGGTGGCTATGGGCATTATATTGGACCGCCGGGCCATATGAACCTCATATGCTAAACGCCGACAAGACTATTTGGGTGCGTCTAGCCCTTTGAGGTAATTGCTTGGACATACTCTAGCAATATTAGACGGCCGCTGATAGGTCGCTACAGGTGTATCGTTGACACCAGCCGAACCTACGAGTCATGGCTCTGCGTAGGCGGGGGCCCATACCGTCCCGTAATCGACATCTAACCGTGCAAAAGGTGTCTGTCCTCATCCGGTGGCCCCATGCGGCAGCTGAGCCGCCCGCACGTTTGCTGCACGGCCACGTTTTATATCTGCCCACCCTGTTCAGGGCCGACCACGAGCCACTGACATAACCTAACTCCCCGAAGGGTTGCAGCGGGCAAAAAGCTTATCCGCCAGTTGTGTAAACGGTGAGACCCGTTTGTTGTCTTGTCAACTGACATTGGAGGAAAGCAGCAGACCTACATGTTTAAGCTCCAGGAAAACTTGTCTCAGAACTCGGCCGAGACATCGGGGTAGTTCTTGCGAATGATTCAAGATGAATTCTTTACAAATCATATGAGACATGCTTAATCTTCCTATGGCGTGAACTGATGTTGGGTTTGCGTCGCCTTTGGACGAAAGCTGAAAACAACAATCGGCGATCACAACTATCGTGCCCCTCAAACTAGTGTCGACAAGTGCCTCGGCTACGGGAACTATCCCAATGGGGACTGTACAAAAGGGGAATGTCCCAAAAGATGAGGGCACAGGCGGTTCGCTGTGGGGCGCGTCATCCGCCAAGATGCGCATTGCTTAGTTTGATGTTGTAGTTCGTGGCTAGCGTGACGTTGAAACCCTGAGAGTCCGGGAGGAGTCCGGTGCGTAGTCTACAGGCTCCGGCAATCTCCGGCCAAATCCGGACGGGCACCGACCGATATTACCCACTTTAACCCGGACATCGTCACCAAAGCAAGAGCGACGGCTAAACGGCTCTATTAGTTGCCGCTAAAGTCGCCGAAAACTTGGGCACGATTCAGCCTTCGCACGATCTTGTGACTTGTCACGGCAGGCAAAAGGTTTCTGCATTGATCTAGCCCGGACTTGAACCGGAGACCTTCAGTGAAAGACGCGCAACTTCTCAATCATGTGAGAGAAACTCGGCATGTTAGACTGACGTGATAACCAACTACACCACCAGACCGTATGATTGCTCAATGGAGATGGCAAGTTGATTGTGTGGTGTTCGGTACCGCGGATGCTAGCGGATGCCCACAGAAGCGGAGCTGACGAATCTCGGGTGGGAATCGAGCCCTAGCAGTGGAGACCTTCTGGAGTCGTCTCACGCGCTGGTTGGCTTGAAGAAAGCCAAGGTGCCCGAGGTCACCGAAGATCGTGGCGGACATAGCTCAGTTGGGAGAGCGTCAGACTGAAGTGGGTTTCGATCCTGTAAACTTCAATCATGTTATCTGAAGGTCGTGTGTTCAATCCACACTGGCCGCAATCTTCTCTTTTTGTGTCATTGGATGAACGAGATTGGACATCGTGAACTGTGTTCGCTGTGTTTGTTTTTTGTTAGCAGAGAACAAACCTTTCGAATAGAAAAGCTTTTGCCACATTTACGGGCACCTACCTGTCCAATCTTCCGAAGAGTTGATAGGAGACGTACCAGTAAGGAGGGAAGGTGGCCCAACAAACACGATAATTCTGAAACATAAGATGCAAGGTAGAACATCGGCGTGTGTTGTTGTGCGCCGACACAAAACAAAAGTTCCAGCATACATGTTCATCCACCAATGTTCTTTCGCCAAGAGCGATATACGACGCGCCTCGGAATCCTTACTCTGTCCTTCGCATGTAATGAATGGATATTAAGCCGAGAATACGAGACTCGCGGAGGATGTGATGGTGCAAGTTCCAAGCAAGTGGCTGGCGTCTTCTCCCCTGTCAGATCATCATTCCATTCAAGGCTGATCAGGAGTCCCCCACATCGGCTCACCTGCCTCCAACCAACTCTACCAATTGCCGACGTGGTTCTATTGGTCCTGGCGGGGGCCCGAGACTATCTCTCTAAACCGCGATTTGTTTGTGGACTGCGATAGTGCAGTGGCAAGTACGGGATGGTATTTTCCTACTACTTACCGTCAAGCCTTGCGCAACGCGGTGTTGCTTTGTTCATCGAGAATACTTTTTGCCATCAGTCATAAGTCCTAGTTGGTCTTCCAGTTGAAACACAAGTTGATCGATCTGGAAAGCCCAAAAAGGTTGATGGGAGCGTTCAAAGTATCTAACCCTACAACCGTCGACTACCTCACGAGAGAAGTCGAAGACGCGTCATTGGCGCCAGCACGCGCGCCTCTACCTTGAGCAAATCCCAGAAGTAAGATAGAAGGCACCGAACACCATACGAGACATGTCATATCATCAAGAAATTGTCGAAACACGAGTATAGGCCATGCGAACCAATATGGGATGCGTCGAGGGAAAAAGAAAAGGGGTAAAGGAGAGTTTCTCCGACGCATTAAACAACCGGCATTCTGACTCAAATGAGACCACGCTGTGGAGCAATGTTGCGACTCTATCAATAAGAGATACGTGTTGCAAATTGCGAGAAAGACAGAAACAATAGCTCTACACCAATGTTACCTTTGTCTCAGGATACTTGCCGGATGCGAGTGCCTCCCCATCCATGACTCCACTCACGTAGGCGTCTCCGACCACCTCGTACATTCCGGCTCCAGTCGGCCTGAGGACGAAAGGCACCTCCGAACCAAGTAGAAGACACACTCGATCGCCTTTCCTTCCCTCCCTTGGTATCATGCAGAGTCTGCCCTCTGCCGTAGTCGAAAATCTCCTAGGCGCTGCCGCGGACAGGACACTCATCTCGACCGACTGTGCAGACAGAACGAACCGAACCCGCGCCCGCTCCGCCTCCTCAACGTCCTCCGAGTTGAGCCACACCTCTATACCCTTTATCATCGTCTTCAAATGATCCGACATGTCAATATCGATACGGTCGCTGAGCTGACTTCTCTCGCAAGTCATAGTCCGCCAGAAAGAGTCGAGTCTCTCGGGAGACATCTCGTCGATATCCTCGGAACCGCAAGCGAGTTTTACACATCGTCTATAAAAGTTGAGGGACCTCCATGCGTTGCGAGAATGATAGCTGCCCAGCCGATCTAGCGGGAATGGCACGCGCTTGGGCTTCGACGGGAACGGCAGCTCTGGAAAGAAGATACCGTCTTCCTTAACCGTGTCGATGAACATACCCGTACACTCGAGGATTTTCTCGTCTACGATTTCGACTCTCCCCGGCGTAGCCCCACCAGCAGAGAACTTCCCATATCGGACGGTGTAACTTGGCAGTGTGTCAATCTCCTGGTTTCGCAGGTCAGGAACCCACGAGGGCAAGCCTGGAAGTCGCCTCTTCTGCCACCGGAGATACGGGCGAAGATACCAAGGGGCTAGTGCGTCAGTGATGCGCCTTTGCGGCGCCAACGCCAGGACGGCGAAGTTGTGCTTCTCCATAAGCTGGGAGCGGGCGAAGCGCAGATAGCACTCTTGCACTGATAGCGAGTACAGATTGTCTTGGGAGATGATGCTGTCTTTTTCGACATCTGATGCGTGCCCTAGAATACCAAGGATGTGGTCTCTAGGGTTGCTACAGAAGAATGACCTAGTCGCTTTGACCCCGTCCATCAGCGTTATCGGCTTGGTTCCCCGATACCAATGGCTGAGACGCATCATGGAGAGGTTGTACAATCGCCCAGGGATGAAAGCCACCGTCTGGTCCGAGAGCGAACCATCATTCGGTAGTGCCTGGATGCCAAACGTTGCCATGCGTAAAGCAAGCTCTGCCACAGGCTCGAAAGGCATCTCAAGCTTGCCGCAGTACAGCCATGTTCTGTCGTTGAGCACCGCCTCTTGATAAACCCATTTCCGCTCGAACCAGCTGTGATTCAGGAGCGAGCGAAGAGGCTTCCAGTCAAGATGTTTCGGATTGGACTTGTCCGCTTCTGCCCCCTCAGCGTTACGATGCCCAAGTAGTTCCGCGCTCTCTCTGTTTGTCTTTGGGTCGTCTACAACTTCAGGTATGAGTTGCAAAGCCTGATCGACGAGTTCCACTACGCCATCCACGTCTCTGTCGTCGCTCCCGAGCCAGATCAGAACAGAGGCAGCTCTCGAGTAGATCTCCGTCATGCGCACTATCTGGTGCGTTTTCTCCATTGTGTTATGCTGGTCGATGCAGATTGAGTCTGCCCAGAGCGTGTACACCTTGTCGGGGCGACGCCATCGCTTGAGTGCCTCAAATAGCGTTTTCGTGATTTGTATCTCGATCCCATCGCAGGTGATGTATGCGTTGTCCCTGAGATCTCCCCACGCATACGATACCGCGTGATACTCCGGCGGGTCAGATATCGAGGCGACGCTTAGTTTCACTTCAACGGGATCGCCATCGCGTCCTGGAAGAAGATGAAGCAACCGCAACGAGCCTTCATTCAATTCTGAGTGGATATATCGGGGAGCTCGCCGGACGAGTCTCTTCAGGGATGACAACAATTCGCGGTCACCGACGCGAATGAACGCGTGATAGCCGATCGGGGCTGACAGGACCAGTGTCACCCCAAGCGCAGCAAGTGTCAGTGGACCGAACTTGAGGCTGTCAAAGAATAATAACATTTGGGCTGACACAATGAATCCGGCAGGCTGGAAACCAGCTCGGGCCTCCGGGAACTGTCTGTTTGTGGAAGTGCGGCTTGTGTGGCTGGAAGTTTGTGTCTGGTGGCAGAAACTTGAGAGACCCCAGCAGATTGCGAACGGGATTGAGACGAACGGACGTGCATGCGGGCCCGAATCGATGATTATCTCGACCAATCACAAAGAAGATCATTGAGTTATATCCACTTTCCGCATTGGTAATGATGTTAGAAAATCGTGTTCGGCATCGCACGTTGGAACGATCTAGCCCGTGCCGATTCGGTTTTGGCAGCTTAAGCGCTAGTGAAGGACAGAACGTGATTCTAACTTCGAAAATGGCGTTATTATCTGCAAGTAAGGTTCCCCTCGAGTTCAGTTGAAGTTGACTCTGTCGGGCAGTAATCCAAACATCAGCAGCCATCGCATCTTTGAGTTGCGATTGGGCTGTCAGATTTCCATAGGGCTGTCGAGTCCGGAACGTGGGGCGCAACGTCCCTCGATCCCTCCACGTTCCGCTGAAAGTATGTTCGCCGCTGAAAGGCAAGATCTCTTGAATCAAGCTTCTGCACAAAATCTTGCTGGCCGACACATCCGTTGGCTGTCAATTGATTATCATCACAGCAGACGGATGACTCAGCGGATGAAACGGCAACCCAAAATAGACACCCTGGTAGCTGCGTCGCAGATTCATCAATAAGGCACGTGTTAACGGGGAGGTATGCCAGGGCATCGTGTCTCACCACACCACACCACACCACAGGTCAGTTACCGACAGCGAGAACCTGCCTCAATTGTTTGTAGAAGGAAATTCTCGCCAGGTTTACTGCAACTAACACGTGGCCATGCGGCACAAGTTGCGCATGAAATTCTGCATGAACATGTCGCCGATATTTCATCGCATGTTCAAGTACTGTGGAACATAGTGTGTAGGTTCTCTGTTACTATGGTTACAGCTAGAATAGTCAATAAGGAACAAGAACTCAAGTCCCCAGTAGCGAACGTATCAGCACCGGGACTACAAGCTAGCTCCTGACCTTTCGGAGAATTGACTGATTGAGTACTCTCATAGCTACCTGGTGCCCTTCCACCTGCTGGCCATAGCTCCAAGGGGTGAACAGGCAGCATTGTGCTGATGGCGAGTTTATTGTAACGAAACAATACGATACGACTGTGATTTGAGCTTGTTTGCATTAGAAGAAGTTTTCTCATGTTTGGAACATATCGCCATATCTCGTGCTGCGTGAGGACGTGGGGTGGCAGTTTTCTTGTGTTCCACGGTTGAAGAGAAAGCATGCAACTCACCGGAACCCCGCAAAAGGTTATTTTTGGGTTGGCTCAGCTCTCCGCGTGGACATGGCCTCTTCTCCAGTGCCTCGGTAGCCTATGATTTGTTTGGGTAGCATGACCCTGCATTGATGCCCGTCAGCCGATTCCTGTTCTCGGCCAGAATCGTGCCCCACAGACCCTACCCTTGACAGGTCCAGAAGACCATGTTCGCTCGGTATCAATCCGTTGGTACGAACCTTTCAAAGTAGTATGAAGACGTACGTGGAGTTCATGGAATCGGAAACATGTAGGATAGTTATCCATCAGAGCCCAGTCTAAATGCCCTGTCCTTGGTCCTGGCTTCAGCTCAGGACCCACCCGGGCAACCTGGTAGCCATCGAGAGAAAGCACCGCCATGAAATCTTGTCAATCGGTCGGGATAATGATGGAGAATCAGTGCCAAATCAGGGAACTTGCAATAGAGAATTCCCTCTCCTCCCATATCGCTTATGAGTTCGAGAACAACGGGGGACAACAACATGGTGGGGCTGTGTTTCACCATCAAGCGAGCTCTACCACAAACATTAGCAAGCACCAAGCCATATATATCGCAGTGGCTTCTCTATTATTTAAGTTGAGTTCATGTCCCTGTACACATGTTTCCACACTGCACAGAGATACAAAGAGCAGACGAAAATGGTGATAACAATCCACAATAGCTCGTATTACCGATCAATTGAAAACCGAACCGAGCTGCCTTAGCCCAGGCATAGCCATTAGACCCTCATGGTTAAGGTCTCATGCCTGGCTATGGCTCGGAATGTCATCCTTCAAGATCCCTAAGTAGTCAATCCTCCGATCTGGAGTTCCTTGTCCTCCAAGGTTTAGCTCCTGTGATTCGCGGTGTCAGGAGCAGGTTGTGGGTGTAAGGACTCCATCAGTACCTTCAGGTACACACGTCCTAAACTAGTCACCAGCCTTATCACGTCCCTTTATCAAAGCTCGGTGATAATGGATACGTATGTGTCATCCACCTGCCGTGGGCTAGAATACGTGACAGTACCCTCAACGTGAAAGCTGAGTGAGAGTCCGATCGCATCTGATGTCTGTCTTTCGCTTGGCTCGTCACTGCTGTAGTTGAGCAGCATTCATCGGTCTCTCCAATAGAATACAAGTCTCTGTGGCCCCATCGCGTCTACCGCCAATGCCTCCCTGCCGTATCACGAGCCCCCTATTTCCAGCATATCATCCCCAAAGAAGATGATCTTGCCTAAATGACAAAAGCGGTCTATTGGCACGTAAATAAGTCAACCCTGTCGGGACCACAATATTCTTAGTCTGCCCTGGTCTTTATACTCATCATTGTGACTACATGTGTTCTCTCCTGATTCTATGGACAACATGATCTGGCTGAAAGCGATGTGGGGATCTACTTCTATTCGAGACTCCATGGTGGGTAAATGATATCTTGGGGCCGGCGTCAAGTTGATATCAGCACCCAACGTTGATATCGTAAAAGCATTTTGGATTAGTTATAAAACGGGTTGAGTCTACACCATTTGCTTACATCCAGAGCATGTTTTGAATCATTACTTCCTTCCCTTCAAAAAGTCCATTCTCTTTGTCCTTCTTTTGGAATCAGTCAGTCTATTGTCAAGTCTTTCCTTTTAAAAATGCTTTGTATTATCTCTCTGAAGCACCTTGTGCTGGGCACAACTCTCCTCCCAGCCTTGGTTCACACTTCTCCTGTTCCCCAACCCGACAGAGTAACCGTCCCAGCTTCCTTGCAGACGATTGCACCCAATATTGTGCAGCATGGGCCCCTCGATGACGCCGCTCTAGCACGTCTACAGAATTCATTGACCGCATCCAATCGACCTACGCCGTCATCAGAACCAAGTAGAGCCAAGAGGCAAGCGGCGTCATCCGCGACCGGAAACACGCTCACCATAGCTACGAGTGACGCATTTGTATCTGTTGATGTTGGCGACATCAATCTCATCGACAACAACCCTGCGGACTGTCATTCTGAGACCCTCAACGGTCCTCTGCAGGCATTGCAGGTCTTCATGGGCGCCGCCAACATTCGCGCTATGAACATTACTGCCTCTGGAGGAAATACGACTTCAATAACAAGTGTAAGTTACTTTAAAAAAGAGCTGTCGTTCATGGCCACTCAACGCTGATATGATTCGTCGTCTTTCAGAAGCTAGATGGCAACGCAGATGCCGGCACCTTCACCTTCGAGAACAACGAACGCATCAAAGAATTTTGGATTATGGAACAGACTGGGACCTTCCTGGGCTTCAATTTCACCACCGAAACTGGCAAGACCTACTCCGCTATGGCCCAGACTCTCCGTGACCCGCCACCGATGACCAAAGTTCCAGTTGGGTCTGGCATCCTTGGTCGCATCCGCGTCCAGTGGTGCGACATCGGGCTTATTGGCCATGTTGGATGGGATTTTATCGATGATCTGCAGTCAGTCAGCATCAGCAACCTGGCCTATTCTGGATTCACCGACAACATCATGCCTTCCGGCCCCGGTACCACCGTTACCGTTGGTTCTCAGATCCTCGACAACCGCAACTCCAGTACAGAGCAGATGATCACTATCATGACCATGGACGCGGTTACGAAATCTCACACGGTCAGCGTTGCGAATATGTGGACTGTCGGCGGCAAAATAGGAGTCGAGACCGAGGCCGGCATCCCCTTCATTGGGAAGTCCAAGGTGTCCACTGAGTTCAACTGGCAGGTTGGCAGGACCACCACCGAAGAGGACACCCAATCTGAAACGTTGACCAAGTCTTCAACTGTCAATCTCAAGTGCCCTGCTAAGAAGTACTGCGTCGGTTCTTCCTTCTATACCAGCTTCAAAATGGATGTCGACGTCACGGCCACCTTCCGCGCAACAACGAAGACTGGAAAGAACTTCTTTTGGGAACAAAAGGGCAAGTATTCTGGGGCGGACTCTCTCGCTCTCCAGCTGCAAGTAGACGAGGCCAACGGCGTGATCAAACGCTCGACCGCAATGACCAAGCACTTTTGATATCGCCACAATGGTGATGGGGACTGCTGGCAGATATGAGTGGACCTACCTGGCGTAGAGATGTGTTCATTTCCTTTTTTACAACAGCTTGCCGGACGCCAAACGACGCCAGTCGTCTTAAATTCACTATTTGCATGAAACCTGCTTTGTGGGATACAAGTATCCATTTCTTTGTGAGCGTCAGATAATGCTTTGGAGAGACTGGCTACCACAGAATGTGTACTGAATCTTAGTTTTTCCTGTCTTCTCAATTTTTAGATTCTGTGTTCCTTCATGCGTACCCAATTGCTCAGGTGGAACCATTAGTCGTAGTCGTGGTGATTGACAATCGGATTGGCGCTGACTCATCTGAAGCCGCTCGACCCCTCTCGGCCAAGATGTTCAGCTGGTAAACCACCCCAATCCTCTTCCGGCCGACAGGCCCAAGAATGCAAGGGGATGACAGGCGCCGTTCCACCGCATGCGGCTGTTCCCACGGACACCAACCAATTTGCAGTCTTCCGGGCTGAGGATTCCATTTTGAAGCTCTTAGAAACATGCCAAGCTCACTTTCCATCTTTCCTAGTTCATTGCTGATGTGACTGCAAACTGTTCGAATAACGCCACAGGCTTGGGACCCTGTGCAACACCGCCGGAGACGCCACGATTGAGAGCTGACCCCTCTCTTTCCTGTCCTCCAAGAATTTTGGACTACGTTTCCTCATCTCACATCTCAATTAACCCCGGCACTGCAGTTCTCGGCAAAGATCTCCGTAACCATGTCCGACTCCACGACATCGAGCCCCGCTCCGGCGAGTGATGCAGGGGATATGGACTTCGAGCCACCCGCCAGCTTTACCGATACCTACTTCTTTCCAGCCTTCGCCCAGCTTCAGTCAGAATACCACCTCGGTCAGCCCATCTATGAAGAGGGGGAGACGTGGTGCCTTCTCGCCGAGATTGATGCCGCGTCTACATCGGCAGGCAATCCGTTCTGCCTAGTATGCCATGACCGTAACGGAGACAATTTCATCATTGGATTTGACCTCAGCAAAGGCCTTCGCTTCACGCCGAGTCAATTCAAGGTTGGATACACCATCGCGGTGGTGTATGCGAAGAGGGTCAATTTTGTGGATGGCACCAAAGGTGTCCGGGTTGCGGATTTGAAGACTTGCCATGTGAGTGGGCCCTGCCAAGAGCCCTTGAGAGGAGCAAGGAGCCGAGACATGGTTCACCTGTTGACTTCATCAGGCATTTCCATACAAGTTGGATCGGGTGCTCAGTATGAATGAGGCCATATGTGATTACTGGGAAACACTAGACGAAGAAGGCGCGACAAAAAGATGCCATGCCTGTGGTAATGAAGGGAAGAGAATGAAACAGTGCGATAGCTGTCCCTGGTACTTTTATTGCGGAAAGGTAAGTTCCCAGCTGCATGCTCGATTTTCTTGGAACGACAGTCGTGCTGAAAGATTTGCCAGAAGTGTATGAAAGCTGGAAAGGATCGCAAGAAGCATAATGACGACTGTAATGCACTCAAAGATCCGAGTATGGAGGCTCTTCTGCGCATTAACACAAGGGACGCTATGGAAGATACTCCGTTCGAGTTTCCAGGTTAGGTGATGCATCTTTCATTGCCGCATATAGCACAGCGAGGTTTGCATAGCTTGGCTGTACGAGACATTCCGTTAGGAATGTCATACTTTAGTTCAAACGCCTAGGGCTGGCGTTCGAGGAGGAAGCAAATATGACTATGCATTTAAATCATTAGCCTTTAGATTGTATTCCTCAAGTTTGATGCGTGCATAGACGTCAGAAATCATCGAGGCCAGCCTATGTAGGCTTCAATGGACTCGGCCGAGAAATGATGATAGCCCACAGCTTCAAACCATACACGTCGCAGTAAAGTAATTACGAAGTCGCTAGCATTACAATATCTTGGGAGCCCACGATAACGCTGCCGTTTTTGGACACTTGTCGGCATGCTGCGCATCGACGCTCCACAACTGCACCCCGCCCACATTGCGACTTGGCCCATCTAGCAACCCTTGCCCGAGATGTCGAGTCAGAAGGCACAGCTCAGGTACTCTCTGGAGCAGAATTTTTAATGTTGATGAATTGCAGAATCACCCAGAGGAGACTTTGGCATCGATTTGAGTTAATATCGAGTGAATATCAGGCCCAGGACAGATGTCCAGAAGCATCGTGAACCGGACCTGACCGCAGTCTCCGCTTCACACTTCATGCCAGCCTCAGGTAATGAGTGAGCAGCGACCGAGTGCAAGAAATGATAGGCGCCTTGCATAATGTGCTTCATTGCTTTTCAATACACGCCCGTTACCTTCCCAGTAACGATGCGGTACAGGTCCGCAAGCGAAATTTGAGCCCTCGTAACTCAACAAAGTCACCGGACGACGTGTTGTTCAAGAGCAATGTTTTTGACATATTCTAACGGTACTGAATACTGACATATTTCTCTGGATGCATGAGCTGTGTGGGAACGAGCCAACATTCAATATCAACTCTACCTCCACGTGAGAGCCTGTGAGTTGCTGTTTGCCTGTGCCAACAGCGAGAGGCATAGCATCATGAGATTTTCTTTTCCTCCTCACTTCCAGTCTCCGCAGACAGAACCACTGAGACTACGATTTACAGTGATCATATACGCCTATCCGCAGTCCGAGAGCAGTCGCTGCCTGGGCAGCTGAGCTCCAAGACACCCGTCTCTCAGCTTCGGCTATTGCTCTACCGAGCAGAGACCGGGGCAATGGTTTGGTGCTGCAGGGTTCCCCACTCTTGTTATTTTGCCCACGATCTGGTCCGGAATTGGGAAATTGATCTGCTTGTGCATGCGTGTTTAGGATTAGCGCTGCTGAGGCGCTAACCCATCCAGCTCAACGACGGCTACTAGCCTAGCTCGGCTAAATATTCACACTCAAGTGGCTCTAGCTCAAGTGCAACGGTCTCCTAAGCCCTGCTACTTCAGCTCCAGCTGCTAAGACATGTCTCTAGCTTCGCAGCTGACAGCTTCTCGTCTCCACCGGCTCTGAGGGATTGGGGGCCACTGGACCTGACAGTTCCGACAATCCGGAGAAGAAATCGAAGTTGATGTGATCATGTACCAAGAGCTTCTGAAATCATTTTGCTCGTCCAGGAAAATGACTGGGCGTTCAGGTGAACGTAAGGCAAGGGGGGTGGTGATGCAATGGACCCGTGTCCTTGAGAATCTACATGTATGCAGAGTTGGATATCGCCCCACCAATAATGCTGGGAAATGCCTCTATTTGGCCAAGGTTAATGTCACAAAAGGTAGGGAGATGATCGGTAAATGAGCCGGCACTAAGGACAAGATCAAGCATTAACTCAAGCCATTGGATGTAATTCATCGAATAGGGAAGGCTCAGGGTAAAGACTGATGGCGATGTTTTTCTCGTTTTAGAGATATTGAACACGTGACACACACGGCAAAGATAATGCGGTATATTATTTGACACTATAATGAAAGAAATGGATGATAGGCGAATAATGCATTACAAAATGTGTTTCCCCCCGCGTTGAGATAGACCAACAACAAAATCCAGCGCCCCGATCATTTGATTCGATGTTATGACGAAGGCTTTGCAGAAGAGGTCTTATTGATTAAACCAGTGTACCGACCAAGATGAGTGCGACCGAGCACAGCAGGACATGTACGTTCCAGAGCTTTCCGATTCCGTGAGAGGCGGAGGATACGTGGACGCGGGTTGGCTCAGGCTGGCTCACATTGCTCGTGGCAGACGTCGACCAGACCGAAGTCTCAACCGAGGGCGAAACAGGGTTGTTATAAGTCGCAGTGTTGCTTGCAGCGGAATCCGGTCCAGATCCATCCACAGCGGGTTTTGTTGTGAGGGCATTGGCAACGCCAGATGTCGATGTTGGCTGACTCGTCTTTTCGATTCCGATGGACGGACCCGCACCAATGGAGATACCCTGCGTAGGTCGTGCAGAGGCGTCTACACCTGGGCCGTCCTGCCCGGGAATCTTAGACGGCTGCACAGCTCCGGAAGAAGAATGTGGGCTGGGAGTAATGGAGTAGATGTTGGTGGGGTAAGTCGTTAGACCCTGGCGGTGGCCCTCATCCCCTGCCCCAGGAAGGGGCGCAGAGGGAAGAGCACTCTGACCAGGGGCATTTGTCGGTTGAGTGGCCGGGTGGTCGACGCAGTTTGTGCAGGGAGAAGTCTGCGCAACACTGTCAACGGCCTCATCGGTGGAGCTGTTGGTTGACTGGCATTGCGCGCCCTTGCAGGTGCCTGGGAGCCCGTTGGTGCTGGGTTGGCCGGTGGTGCCTGGGCCTGCAGGGGCGGACTGGGCTGCAGACGGTATAAGAGCAGGCAACTGGCACCCACCACTCTGTGCCGCGTTGACCACGAACGTCTTCATTGGGGCGAGAAACGTGTGAGTGATTGCGGGGATCGAGGTAATTGTCAGCTCGCAGCCCTGTTCGTTGGGGCTTGCGCGAGGCGCTGCGAGTGCCGCAGGCAGCAACAAAGCCAGAGTGATGGAACGCATGATGGGAGTTTTGAACGAGTGACGGGGAGTAATACTGAAGATGTCAGGGAGGTTGGGGATAACGAGAGAACGAGCAGTGTGATGAGATGGCAACGCTCGCGTTCATTATATACTCCGTGGAAGAGGCTCTTTCCACTTTCACTGAACATCAGTTCTTGTTCCGAATGCCGAAGAAAACATCTTGTCGGCAACAAGCATGACTCAGTTCAAATCCTACCTTTTCCATGCTTTGGTGCTACTGGAGCTTCCTTCATCCTTTCCAGCAATCAAATCACATTCTCCTCGCGAAGAAGGAAATCTGAATGATCCAAAAGCCGTTTGCGTTCATCACCATATCGAACATCGTACCATTCGGCATCTTGAAGGCAGGATTACTGACTCGAAAGTAAACGGGAAATTCAACAAGATCACCGAATCTTGGCCCATTCCGTTCAATGCCTGTAGCTTCTTCAGCTGGTTCATCTAAGTTCAACTGTTTATGGCTGAAAGCGGAACATCAACATAACCTCAAGGTGTATTATTCCATGATGCACGCCTACTTCAAATGTGGGAGAGCATGTTGTCTGTTGACCAAGTACGTTGGTGCTGATTCGGCAGTACCCACTCTTGATGAATCCTATCGACTGCCTGCGTTCCAGCCCACGACTTCAATTACCAATGTGGGCTCATGAGTAAACCTTCCTCGATGAGGTTGATTTTCAAGAATGCTGTTTCTTGGTCTAGATCAGCTTTGCGGAAGAGGCTCGCCATCTGAGGGGACATAAAGGTCGTCTTAGACGCCCGTGTTTGCAGAAGAGAAATAACCAAGCACACTCGTTCAGTACTCATCTTCTCAGACGACCCCCTCAAATCGTCACAATCACTCACATTCGCTTTCCACCTTTAATTATACCATCACTGTGATCATGCGTTCCCGACGGTCTCATGTCACTTTGGGCGCCTTATCCGCACTGCCTTGGCTGGCATCCGGAACTCAAGGTTGCTCGTCGGCTGACAATACAGGAGCAATCACTCAGGAGGTTGTTGTGGTCGATCACGTTCCCGTACATCTCAGCGCTGCCGTCTGCCACAACACTGTCATCGATGTTGCTGGCACAGTTGTATCTGTGACCAACGCTCCTACGGTGCTTGTGTCCGACTTCGTTGTCCAGAGCACCACGACGTTCACGTCTACTCTGTAAGTCAGCTGCTTTTCGCTCATTTTATTTCAACGTGACCCTTCACTCACTCAAACCAACAGCCATCCATCTGTGGTCTTTGAAGGCCCCTGCACCACTCTCTTTAGAGATGGCCCTCCCGGTTCCGAACCCACTACTCTAGTCTTTCCTCCTCTCGGAGACGGCGTCAACGGAACGAAGATCATCTGCGTTCCAGCCGATCCCAACTGGTACGAGGGACTGGGCCCATTCAAGACCGGTGGTAGTGACCCCTGGGGCATCACTAGACCTGCCCCTACCGGAACGGACTTCATCGACCCTGCCACCATCACGCCTCCCACTACCGCCTTCACTGGACCATTTACTACACTTACTGGCGCTTGGACCGGTACTGTCCCGACAACTCTCATCTTGCCTCCCGCCGGCACCGATCCAGTTGGGACCGAACTAGTCCTCCTCCCCGCGACCACTCCGCCGTCTTTCACCGGGCCTTATGTGACGATTTCGGGACCTTACACCGGCGCCACACCGACTACTCTGGCACTGCCTCCGTCTGGAACCGATACTGTCGGAACTCAACTGGTGCTGACACCCAGTCCCGTGATCACTTCATTCACTGGGCCGTACGTGACAGCGACCGGGGCGTACACCGGCACGACACCCGCTACTCTGCTTCTCCCTCCATCTGGTACGGACACTATCGGAACTCAGCTCGTCCTGACTCCTGCCCCCAGCATCTTCACCGGGCCTTTTGTCACGGAAAGCGGCATCTGGACTGGTACCTTCACCAACACGCTCTCTCTAGCACCGGCTGGAACTGATGCTACCGGCACTCAACTCATCCTGTACCCGACAACAAGCGCCGGTCCGTTCACTGGTCCATTCACCACTCTTACGGCCCCCGGCACAGGCAGTGTGGCAGCAACTTTCACGATTCCGCCTAATGGAGCAGATGGCACTGGAACTATCATCATTCTAGCCCCCACAAGCGCGGCACCCGGTACCTTTGCCGAGTCTGTTCCGAGTTCATCATCAGCGTCTCCTACTAGCGCCCCTGTCCTTGGCGGAGTTTTCACCAGCACGTACGGCGGCTCGACTACCTCAACCTCGGTCCTACCTTCAGGCCCCAATGGAGAGCCAGGGGCAACCATAATCTTTGTCCCAAGTCCCGCGGCAACAACCTCAGCTCCCGCTTCTACCATTTTGCCTGCTGTTTACACCACCATCACCAGCGGCTACGACGGCACAGTGACCTCCACCTCTACCATACCCCCAACAGGCACCAACACCGCTGGAACCATCGTCATCCTGGAACCCACAACCGTACCAACTTCTGCGGCGGCAAGCTTCACGACAGTGACCAGCGCATATACCGGCTCAGTCACTCTGACCTCGACCATTCCTCCCGCTGTCTCCGGTCAACCTGGCACAGTTGTCGTTCTGGACCCAAGTCTGATATCATACTCGACGTTGACGAGCGGTTACGATGGTTCAGTCACCACGACTACCACCGTCTTTCCTTCGGGAGGTGGCACTGCTGGGGCTGTTGTTGTGCTTGTGCCCACGGCTGCAGCGTCGACGACTACCTTGTCAAGCACTGAGACGTCAACCTCCACCCTGGCATCTACTACAACAACCTTTGAGTCATCGTCTGCCTCCGAATCATCGTCTGCCTCCGAATCATCCTCAACCTCTGGGGTTTTGTCAACTCCTACGGTGTCTTCTACTTCTGAGGTTTCTCCCACGTCTGAAGTCTCTTCCACTTCTGAAGCTTCCTCCTCATCTGAGGTCTCCTCTACGTCCGGAGCTTCTTCTACGTCTGATGTTCCTTCTACTTCTGATGTTTCCTCCACTTCCGAACTGTCTTCAACTTCAGAAGCTTCTTCTACTCTGGATACTACTTCGGCCTCAAGTACTGCCCCGACCTCGACAATCGCCAGTGTCTCATCCACGACTTCCTCTCCATCATCGTCTAGTTCAGCACCCCCTTCCGTCTCAACCACACTTCCCGGAACCCCAACCACACAAACATTCCAATCCTCCACCTTCACAGGCTGCCTCGTCACATCCTCAGCCACAGCCTCCGCCTGTAGCGTCTCCCTCACCGACTCCTGCGCCCAGCTCTCCTCAACCAACGGCCTCGCCCTCGCCCCCGTCATCGCCGCCTGCACCCTCGAACTCGGCCCCTACGCCGCCGGCAACGTCCTCACCTGCCTCTCCACTACAATCTCCCTCACAACCACCGGCCAAAGCATCGCAAACTGCGTCACCAACGCCCTTGCCGCCAGCTGCCCAACCACCCTCCCCGACGCCTGCGTCAACCTCCAAACCTCTAACGGCCTCGCCCTCCTCACCGACATCCCCCTCTGCACCGCGGCTCTCGGCCCCTTCGCCGTCGGCACCGCCGCCACCTGTCTCTCAACCGGGGCCATCAGCGCCCTCACCCAGGGCTCAAGCGTCTTCGAATGTCTTCAAGTCGCCTTCGGCCTGGCTCCCTCCGTCGTCACGGTGACCAACCCCGCGCTCTGCCCGACACAAGCGCCGACGGCCACCCCTTCCGTCTGCGCCACGGTTCCGGCGCCGTGCGAGTCCCTCTCTACCGTTGACGGTCTGGCACTGATCCCCGCGATCCCGGCTTGTACTGCGGCTCTCGGTGCGTACGCTGTTGGCAACGCCGCGACGTGCCTCGCCACGACCGCCATCAGCGTGACGACCACGGGCTCCTCGATCGTGTCCTGCCTGGAGAATGTGCTCAGCGCCGCGTGTATCTCGACGCTGCCGCAGGCCTGTCTCGATCTCGCGGGCGACGATGCGGTGGCGCTGGCGGTGGACTTGCCGCTCTGCGTGACAGCATTGGGGCCGTTTGCAACTGGGGCTGCTCTTGTGTGTACCACATCCGGGCTGACAAATGGCGATTCGGTCGTTCAGTGCTTGAACAATGCTCTCTTTTCTACGAGCTAGGTGGTTGCGGGCTGACGTTGATTACTGGTTGTCCTTAATCGGTTTTCCTTTTCCTTTTTTTAGTCTTTTCACTTATTCTTTTCTCCCTTCAGTCCGTTTGTTCTTGATATTCTCCCATCAACCTCCGGTGGTCACTGAAGTGGTAGGTCGCCGCGGGAGCGAAAAGCTTAATATGGGGGCTCACGATGACTTTTCTGTCAAGGAGCTGTTGGCCATAATACAAACTACAATGGTGTTCTACAATAATTGATACATACTTAATTCATGTTACGGAATATTCCATCATTTGATCCTGATGATCATCTCGATGCAGCTGAATTATTCTTACATAATTCCCAATGAAGGCCATCTGAGGCTCTTTGCCTCCAGAAACGCAAACAGCTTGGCCGCAGCATCAAAATCATTCATTGAGAGGCCTGATTCATAGGATAGACTGGACGTCTTTGTCCCTCATCAAACCTGTACACTCAAATCTTTCATCGTTGAAATGTTGTGTTCTAGCCCCCACAACATTTACAGTTGGGGGTCAAGAACAGCGCATGACATCATATAAGGCCAAAGGACCCACGTAAACAGTCACAATCACCTTTAAATGTCGTCAAATTTCACTCAACCCCATGACCAAGATCGGAAGGTCGATCGAAGGAAACAGAAAGTCGCAGTCGCTAGACACCGCATGCAGTGCGTCCCCCGCTTGTTGCTCACCGGGCCCGGGGCTCGGCATCCCCGACACCCACATCCCGGCAAGCCGGCAGACAGGGCAGACAGGGCGGGCCAATCTGCGTAGGTTAAAGCTTAATAATGGCTGCCTTCCTCCGAGCCAGAACAACCGTAAAACCTTCGTCCGATGATCCGACCTTCCGCTTCAGGAGGCGAGCAGACGGCGACTGGTGGCCCCGGCCCGGCCATCCTTCTCGTTGAGTCGTTGTATGTACGGCGCGGACCAAAAAAGGGGGCCGTTCTGCCCTTCGGTTTCGGTCGGCGATAAGTCAGAAAAGTCTCAAAGAAGAAGCCCGGCAGGGATCTGCAGCAGCCCTCCCCGCACCTGAATCTGTCTATCTGATCCTCCACCTAAACAGCTTAGTACAGATAGCTAATAGGCCCCCGGCTAGTGCCGACGGTGCCACGATGCGCGCCCGCCCCTTAACAGGAAGCTCTTACGCGTCTCACTGGCTGAGCGAGCTCGCATTTGCCCCATAAAGACAAACATAAGACTTGCACCATGCCCCCGTCTGTTCCGTTGCGCCCCCCTTGAACTGGCAGGATTTTCGAACCTTCTTGTCCTCTTACTCAATCTCCCCCAACGACAGAGTGCTCTTCTCTCTCCTCCTTTACCCATCCCGCCGGCCGTTGCAGCTCGTTCTTGCCCCTCTTTCCTGTCAGATTCGCTGTTCCATCTGAGGCTAATCCCTTGAAGGCGCCAAGTGTTCTTGCTCCTAGCCCATCGTACAACCCTACCTGCCTTGCCCAGTCTTGGTCAATCAGGAGATTTTCGGTAAAGGAATTCGGGAGTCTACAGCAGCCCGACGGCAATAGTCAATTGAGAAACACAGAGAGAGGTGAGAGTGACGCCAATTAGAGATTTGATTCACTCCCCGACCGCCACCAAAAAAAACGTTTCGGTCTCGCCCCACTCTGGAGACTCTCCCACGATCTTCGAAGGGGCCTCGGCGCCGGTTTCCAGTCATTGAACCGCTGGAACAAGGCACATCAATCATCCCAAAGGAAGCGAAACCTCATCCAACACGGCGCCCGTCTCAATATCGCTACGCCCGATAAATCATGCCGCCCCGGAAGGGCAGTCCAAAGGTCAAGACGGGCTGCCGGACATGCAAGTGGGTTTTCCCCTCGAATGCTGCCGCCGCTCCCTTATCTGAACTTTACTGCCAACGCCCTTCTTCTTCTCCGTCCTCTCACACCCCCTCCCGTTCCTCCTTTTGTTTCTCCCCGACGTCGAATTAGTGTTCACATAATCACCTCGTCACACCCATATCAAGATCCCACAAGCCCGCAATGGAAACAAGACCAAGAAAACTGACCCAGGCGCCCTTCTCCCGCACAGAGCCCGCAAGGTGAAATGCGACGAGGCCAAGCCGAAATGCGTGCGCTGCACATCCTCCGGCCGCCAGTGCGCCGGCTACGAGCCGACCATCGAACACGGCCTCGCCTGGTACCGCCCGCAGCAGCTCACGGCCCACGACCAGCGTGAGGGCCGCGCCTTCCAGTTCTTCTCGCACATGGTCGGGCCCGTCCTCTCGGGCCCGACGGACTCGTACTTCTGGACGCACCTCGTCGTCCAGTTCTCCCACTTCGAGCCCGCCGTCCGCCACGCCGTGCTCGCCATCAGCTCGCTGTACGAGGACTTCCACGAGGGCGAGCGCGTCACCCGCCAGAAGAAGGGCAACGCCTTCGCCATCAGCCACTACAGCGCCGCCATCGAGCGCATCAAGGGCACCCAGGACGAGCAGCTCATGCTGCTCGTGTGCGTGCTGTTCGTGTGCGTCGAGTACCTCCAGGGCGACGTCGAGGCCGCGCTGCGCCACTGCAAGCACGGCATCCTGATCCTGAACAAGGTCGGCTGCCAGTCGTGGGCGCGCGAGTACGTGATGCCCATCTTCCGGCGGCTGAGTTTTATTTCCTTCTTCCTGGGCGCGAAGCCCTCTGAGGACGCGCTCGTGCCGGGGCTGATCGGCTTCGAGGCGCCGATGCCGCCGCGCTTCGAGAGCGTCGAGGAGGCGCAGAGCGCGATCGACGACATCACGGTGCACGCGATCGAGCTGCTCGCCAAGGGCGACGAGAGCGGCAAGCAGCCGCTGCAGACGCGGCTGCAGGAGTTCCACGGCAAGGTGTGCGAGCTGGACGCGACGGTGCCGCCGCAGGAGTCGTCCAAGAAGATGGCGCTGTGCGGGATGAAGATCAAGGCGGAGATGGCGCGGATACAGGTCAACACGATCGACGGCGAGGGCGAGATGCGGTACGACGAGTGGGCGGACAGTTTCCGGCGGATCGTGGCGCTGGGGAAGCAGGCGGCGGAAATGAAGGTCGCGTTCCCGAGCGAGCGGCCGCGGGCGAGTTTCACGTTTGAGCAGGGCTTCCTGTCGATGATGGGGTTCGTGTCCATCAAGTGCCGGGATTTGCAGACGCGGCTGGAGGCGATTGACCTGATGACGAAGATTCCCGCGCCGAAGGAGGCGCTGTTGGATGTTGGCACGCTGTATCGCGTCGGGAGGCGCGGCGCGGAGATTGAGCACGGGGTCCTGCTGGATGACGGCGTGTTGGAGCGGAATCCCGTGGCGATGGCGAAGCTGTCGTTCCCGCCGGAGGAAAAGAGGTTGATCGGGGCGCCGATAGAGCACGAGCTTGATGTGATTAAGAACGAGGACGGCACGACGTCGTATCGGAGGACGGTGCATTTCTTGAAGAAGGACGCTGACGGGGTGGTTCACGACCAGACGGAGTACCTCCTGGACCAGAAGCCTGGCCAGATTGTGGTGCCGGATCTGCCATGTATGAGATGTTCGAAGCCTTTGTACGTGTAGTTTTCTTAGCGATACTCTAGTTTTTTAAAGATTCCCCATTGTCATTGTAGCAGTAGAAGCACCAGACGTGCATAATCGGGTGACGTGCATGCAGGTACTGTATGTTGGTTGCAGCAGCAGAAGCACCCCAGAGGGCCACAACTTGCAAGGTCCCCCGGAGCTCCATAGTCGATTTAAGTCTAAAATCTAGATCAGCCCGGTGGGATGCGAGATGTGAACGGACCCCACAAGGCGCTCGTCGGGTCGTTCCTGAATGTTTGCTGTTTCTTGGCGACCTTTGCCCCGGGCTTCTCCCGATGTTACACTGTTACGATCAAAGACACTGACACCCCCGAGCCCTCGGCCGAGCGTCACGCAGCATCTTAACGTCCGACATCTCGGTCAAACGGCGCTGATGAATCGTCCAAACATTTCCATCAGTAGCAAACACGCGATGACACCTCGACGCATCTCAGGACGGTCCCGGTCGGCCGGGATGAGACGACGGGGCGGGGCGGGGGCGGGTGGGGCCAGTCCGACTCGCGCTAAATTGGATCCCGCGCGTTCGGTCCGGGTCCACAGTGGGGCTAACCCGAGGACTATTAAACCCAGCCGATCGCCGCCCCCAACGCGACCTTCCACAAACACTGCGCAAAGGAAGTTCACTGCAAAGGGGCCTCGCACTTGGCCCGCATCGCTCAACACCTCCCAGACAGCGGCGTGCCGAGAAGTCAGACACGGCCGCAGCACTCGGGTCCCGACGTCGTAATGCGCGTCAGTTGGGGTGCAGAATTCGCCGAGATTTAAGGGACGATCGAAATGGGGAAAAATATCCAGTGCCATGGCGAGCACCTCGGAATTCCCGGTGGTCGGTACACGGCTTCCGGTTGAGGCAAGACATTCAGATATAAACGCCTCGCCGCTGCCACTCTCACCGTCCTGAATATCTCTCGACTTCAGCCTCTCACTTCCCTTCTGTCTCTTACATCTGGTAGCCAGACAACCTCCCTACCTCATCCAGGCCATACTGTCCAACATGCCCTCCTCCCTTCGGGCCCTCGCGGCAGCCATCGCACCGGCCGCCGTCTACGCGGCAACCCTGCAAGATGTCTGCACCACAGAGCACGCCCAGCAGGCCCTCCCCGCCGCGGGCACCATCCCCGGCGTCACCATCGACTCCGCCTCCGTCCAGACCGCCGTCGTCACCGGCGCCAACGTCTCCTCGGAGTGGTACCCCTCCGCCACCATCGACTACTGCAACGTCACCTTCGCCTACTCCCACGACGGCCTCACCAACGACGTCGTCCACGTAACCTACTGGGTCCCCGCCCCGGACGCCTTCCAGAACCGCTACGTCTCCACCGGCGGCGGCGGCCTCGCCATCAACTCCGGCTCCCAGTACATCCCCACCGGCATCATCGCCGGCGCCGTCTCCGGCATCACCGACGGCGGCTTCGGCGACTTCAACACCCAGTGGGACGCCGTCTTCCTCGCCGCCAACGGCACCGTCAACTGGCAGTCCGTCTACATGTTCGGCTACCAGGCCCATAACGAGCTCGCTGTCCTCGGAAAGCAGTTCGCCCGCAACTTCTTCGCCGTCCCCGCCGAGACCAAGCTCTACTCCTACTACCAGGGCTGCTCCGAGGGCGGCCGCGAGGGCTGGAGCCAGGCCCAGCGCTTCGGCGACCAGTTCGACGGCGTCGTCGCCGGCGCCCCCGCCTTCCGCTACGGCCAGCAGCAGGTCAACCACCTCACCGCCAACGTCATGGAGACCACCGCCGGCTACTTCCCGCCCTCGTGCGAGCTCGAGAAGATCCTCAACCTCACCATCGCCGCGTGCGACCCCCTCGACGGCAAGACGGACGGCGTCGTCGCCCGCTCCGACCTCTGCAAGATGACCTTCGACTTCAACACCACCGTCGGCCAGGCCTACTCCTGCGAGGCCACCTCCGGCAGCGGCACCGGCGGCTTCGGCGACCTCGCCAAGCGCCAAGGCCCGCCCTCCAACCCGGCCCCCGCCCAGAACGGCACCGTCTCCGCCCAGGGCGCCGCCCTCGTCAAGCAGTACTACGACGGCCTCATCGACTCGCAGGGCAAGCGCGTCTACCTCAACTACCAGCCCGGCTCCGCCTTCACCGACGCCAACGCCAAGTTCGACTCCGCGACCAACACCTGGGGCGTGAGCATCTCCGGCCTCGGCGGGGAGTGGGTCGCGCGCTACCTCCAGCTGCGCGACACCTCGACCCTCGAGTCGCTGACCAACGTCACCGCCGACACCCTCCGCGACTGGATGCTCTACGGCATGAACAAGTACGCCGACTCGCTGCAGACGACGCACCCGGATCTCTCCGCGTTCCAGACCGCCGGCAGCAAGATCCTGCACGTCCACGGCGAGCAGGACGACTCCATCCCCGCGGCCTCGTCGGTGCACTACTACGAATCCGTGCGCAGCATCATGTTCCCGGGCCAGGGCTTCAACGAGAGCTCCGCGGCGATGGACGAGTTCTACCGGCTGTACCTGGTGCCTGGCGGCGCGCACTGCGGGGCGAACTCGCACCAGCCCGGCGGTGGGTGGCCGCAGACGACGCTGCAGACGGTGATTGACTGGGTTGAGAAGGGGGCCGCGCCGGACACGCTGAACAGCACCGGGGAGGGGATCGGTGAGCTGTGCAGGTGGCCGCAGCGCCCGCTGTGGACGGATAATGGCGCTGGGTTCAGCTGTGTGTATGACCAGGCGTCGATTGATACCTGGAAGTACACGTTTGATGCGTTCAAGATGCCTGTTTACTAGATGGTGAAGCGGGAGTATCTGCAGTAGATGAGTAATCTCACTGAGTGGTGTAATTTCCTTGTAAATATTGGAGGATACATAGCTGTACAAACGCACTTGACTCACCTTTATTAATCTCGCTGTGAGTACCTTGATATTCGATTCTGTAACCAGGACTGGAACCTTGTGGGCTCATATTTAGTGGCTCAACACGTGGATGGTCTTCTGCCGTAGAACAAGAAAATTTTAAACAGTCAAAGTTAGCGAAAAGACCCGCAGTAAACAGAAAGTCCTCGGTCCGATGCTGATGCTGTGCATATTGACATGGTCTCAATGCTAGGGTATACTTCGTATTACAAAGCTATCATTGTTCACCCAACAGGCCACGATGTTCTCACTCTGGCTTCTGTCCGTAAACAACATAACTAAACCCAGGGTCAGCCTGCAAACGTTCCACGTCAGCTGAACGAAAAATATGGTCACTCACATGGGCCAGTACGAATGAATCGCAGTGTTCTTCATGTCCTTCCTCACCTCCGCCAGAAAAACGTCCACACTCTCCTTACTCCACCCAAGAACGCGGGTATATACCGCCACACTCAATGCCTCCAGTCCCGAAGTGATGTTTTCGAGTGTCCACAAACCTGCGTCGAAAACAGTCAGTCAGTTACACCAGAATCTCACCGTAAAAAGGGCCTCCTCCAATCAACGACTCACCAAGCTCCTTGTATCTCGGATCCCTAGGCCACCTATTCTGCGGCCACTTGAACACCACCTCCCTCACATTCACAAACCCCGCCTCCTCAAGCTGCTTCTTATACAGCTTCGCCCCGTCAAACGACCGCCCCACCGCCTGCGTGCCCTTGAGCAGCTGGTCGCTCCACCGCCATAGCGCCGTCTCCTCCGTCAGCGTGCCGTCGTCCGACGTGATCGGTGTGATGTCCGTGACCTCGATCCACCCGCCGGGGTTCAGGTTCTCGTACGACTGGCGGAACATCTTCGGAAAGTCCGCAATCGCCGAGGTCATCATGCGCGAGTACACAAAGTCGAACTTCTGCGAGAACGTCCACGGCTCCTCCTCGATGTCGTCGATCTGGAAGTGCACGTTCGGCGGGACGAAGGCCGGCTGGATGGGGGACAGGTCGACGCCGATGATGGTCGCGGACGGGTGCAGGTCGCCAAAGTCGGCGGCCCAGATGCCGGTGCCGGTGCCGATGTCGAGCACGCGCTGCGGGGGCTTGGCGGGGTCGAGGGGCGCGAGGTGCAGGCGCTCGTCGAGGGTGAGGAGGAAGAGGTGGTGCTGCAGGTCGAGGCGGTCGGACTCGGTCTCGTCGTTGGGGATGAGGTAGGCGCCGTCTTTGTAGGCGTGGTAGGTGCGTCCGTTCTCGTGGCGGTATTGGAGGATGGAGGAGCGCAGGGAGGCGGTGGAGGATTGGAGCTCGACGCCGAGGGAGGAGTCGGAGTCGGAGGTGTCGGGGTCGTCGGTGTTCGGGTCGGCGGCGGGGGTGCCGGTTGTGGGGGCCGGGTCGGCCTCGAGGGCGGCGGGGGGAACCGGGGCCGGGGTCGGGTCTGGTGTGGGAGCGGACATT
>JAKMXA010000093.1:0-171306 GCA_025328625.1 Colletotrichum sp. SAR11_240 | reverse complement strand
GGGGCGGCCTTCTCGGGCGGGGCGTGGTCACCCACCCCCGGGGCTTTTGGGCCCATTTTTTGGGGGGGGGGGGGGGGGGGGGGGGGGTGGTGGCCCTGGACCCGGGCTGGAGGTGCAAGGAAAATAAAAAACAGAAGGCGGTGGAGACGTGCGGTACAAGGTACCGCCCTACAGCAGCCCAGCAGCCCAGCCGTCATCATGGAGGGGCACCCCCTCCCACCCAATGCCAATGCCATGCACCCCTGCTCGCCCATGACCATGACCATGGCCTTCCATGTTCAAATAAGGACTTCTTGCACCTACGCCGCATCTTCAACGCCGCTCCCCAAAATCCCACCTTCCCCCTCCCCGCCTGACACCACCAAATACCTTACGGATACCTGCCTGCGCTGTCTGTCTTAAGCGATCTCACCTCGCTCGCGCATTCACTCGATCCAGCCGGTCCTACCTTGCCAACCGCTTCCGTGTCCAAACCCGTCCGCCCAGATTCCCGTGCCTTCCACCTCCACTCGCAGGCATCTCACCTTAATTGACATCAACGCCTGCTCCCCCCTCCTCCACCTGCCACGACCACTTGGAACTCGCCTCAAATTTCGCTCGCTCTGCCAAATCTGATCTCAACGTATCAAGTCAGCATCGCAACTCGGGATTCGATCCACTGGTAAATCAGCTCTGTTGGCTGTGACGATTACCGCCAGTGTGACCCAAGCCAACGTCCCGACCCAAGCTGAGGGACCGAAACGTTGCGCAAGGCTGAGGCGGCCACACAAGAGACCGCATTACGACGCTCCCGCTCTCGCCGAGCCGAGAGACACACGATGCCTTCAAAGACCCCGACATCTTCCTGAGATTCTGTACCTTTTACCTTGGTCATACAGATAACCAAACATGAACGATTCACGCAATATTGAAGATCTTCTACAGACGGGCTATTTCACCACTACTAGGGCCAAGACTCCCAAGCCGTAAGCCGAGCCAAGACCACACATCTCCTTTTCAATGCGCAACCAAAGTTCTGACCCAGACTACAGATCCACGCCGGAGCCCCCGGCCGTACCGCCTCATACATCTACCATAACCCGCTCGAGCTACTACGCCGATGCCGTCGTACCGCCACCTCATACATCTACCATAACCCGCTCAAGCTACTACACCGATGCCGAAGTACCGCCTCAGTCATCTACCATAACCCGCTCAAGCTACTATGCCGATGCCTATGTCCCCCGCACATTCGATGCGCCGACAAGGACTTCCCGCCGCAGGAACTACCCGCCTCCCCCAACCTGTGAAGATGAGACAGAGTCACTTCTCAAAGAGCACGGCAGCGTCGTGTCGGCGTCTGACGATGAGCCTCCTTCACGAGGAGACGCCGAACAACACCCCATTATTATGGAGGTACATGAATACAACCCTGAACGCCGTTTCGTGATCATCCCGAAATCCGACAGTGAGGGAGGAGACGGAGACTCCTCGTCAGACGACGCAAAATCGCGTTCCTCCGGCGGCTCGCGTTCTGCCAAGACAAGACTCAACGGAGATTATGGCGCGAACACATCAAGGAAATATTATGCGCCGCGAGTTGATGACCCGGACACCGCCAAACGGCCAGGCATTGAGAAGAGAAAGAGCAGACAGGATTTGCCCAAGATCGAGACCGACATCAAAGAAGAGGAGCCGCGTGTTCGGAGACACGAGCGAACGAAGTCAGGCACTCGTGCAGAACAGAAAGCCGACTACTTCTCTGCCCAGTACGACAAGCGGCAACCGAACGAGACATTGCTATCCCCCAAGGTCATCAAGCACGCAACAGGCGGTCGGGAAAAGGTCTACTACGACTACTCCCAGGCCGGTCGAAACGGTGTACCGCGGCCCCAACGAAGTTATTCGAACCTCGCGGACCAAAGGCGATTCGACGACAATTATGGAAGGCAATCGTCGTCGAATCCCCCACCAGCTAGGCGCTCGAACACGAACTTTGATTCTCCCAAGGAGCCCAGGCAGTCTTCTGGGGACAGGGTCCCTGAGACTCCTCGTCACCAGCGTGAACGCATCGTACCCCGTGGTGAGCGACCAGAGAAGAAAGATCCCACCACGCCATACGATCGATCGGAGCAGGACAAAGAGCGCGACCGAGATCGCGAGCGGGACCGTGAGCGAGAACGGGATCGTGACCGTGACCGTGAGACGAAACGGACTCCAACCTACAAGCGCGACTCGCCACGCCGACGGGATGACAGCGGCTCCAGCAGCAGCGATTATTCGCACACACCGCGGACGGCCAATGCCCGAAGGAGAAGGTCAATTGTGAACCAGGAGGGCAGAGAGAGCAGAGATGTTCTCTTGAGCCCCGAGCAGACCCGGCCGTCTCAATCCGGCAGATCTAGGTCTCGTGCGCCAGCTGAAATTGTCAACCCATCCCCGCGGGTATCAACCAAGTCTTTCGCCGAGGATCTCCCTCCTGCACCTCGCGTCTCGGCAACATTTCCCATCATCAAAGACCCGAGGGAGAGTGGTGATGTGCGGGAGAAGCCCACTACACCGTATCCTGAGGACGATATCCTGCCCAGCACGAGCCGTCTCAGCACTCGCGAGCCTGAACCTGTATCTAGAGCTCGCTCGCGCTCTCGTGCATCTACTTTCAACAACACCGTAGTGATGCCAGCAGTCATGCCGCCCATGCCTGTTCCTGCTGGACCACGAAGCCCAAATGAGAAGAGGAGATCGCCCGAAAGAAGACCTATCACGCAACCTGCTGCGATAGTCTCACAAGCAGATGTATGGCCACCGGCCAGGTTCGATCCTACAAAGAGCGCGCTTGCCCTCGATGGACCAAGAGGCAGCTATCGGCGGTACTCGCATGACGCCGACAGAGGGGGCGTGCCTGACTTTCCTGAGTGCCCTCGGAAAAACGGCGTTGTTGGTTGCGCCGACTGGCTTAGTCTGCCACGTTGCGACAATTTCAACATCTGCCCTGACTGCTACAACGGAGTTTTCCTGAACACGGAATTCCGCAATGACTTCATGCCCATGCTGTTTCGGCCAATGGACAAGCCAATTGCTTGTGATTTTGGCTCGATTGGGTGGTACCACATTGCGTGGCTCCTTACATTGAAGAACCGACATACAGACTTGCGCCTTTTCTACCAAGTCGCCAATGTCGCCAGCAAGGTGACTAGCAGCAGTCCCTGTCCCGGAGATCGTCGCGTCACCCGCGTCTGGTATTCCCTGAAGAACCCATATACGCAGACGACCATGCCGGATTTCACCGTCTGTCACGAGTGTGCCAAAACAGTCGAGGGATTGTTACCCAATCTGCTAGGCGTGTTTGTCACTTTGCACCCATCAGCGCAGCCGACCCGGAGCACATGTGCAATGCACTACAATCCTGATCGGAAGCGTTTCGTGATGTACTTTGACGCATTGGAGACCACGTCAGATGTGGCTCTCGCTACAGCACAGCCGCCAAACATTGCCAAGCTTGTGAGCGATATCGAGAGTCTATCGGTTTTCACTGAGTGCTGCAAAGACAACCCAGTTTTTGACCAAAATTGGCACATCATGCAGTACCTCCCGCAGTTCACCGTATGCGGTGACTGCTTTGACGAGGTGGTGGCACCTCAACTGAAAGACGGCAACGTCATTGCGCGGAACTTCTACGTGAAGCCCCAGCGCCTCGAGGATGCAACGTGCCAGCTGTACTCGGCTCGAATGAGAGCCGTATTTGACAAGGCTTGCCGCCGTAACGATCCAAAGTACCTTGAGGTCAAGGTGCTCGAGCGGCAGAAGATGTTCGTCGAGACGTACAAACGATTGTCCAAGCTGGAGCAGGAGAGGTCCCTCTGGGCAAGGGAAGAAAGCAAGAAGCTGCTACAGGAATGGGAAAAATGGGAATGATAACATGCACGAATGAATGAAATGAGAAACGGACGAGTATTATGATGAGCTTATACACCACGGCTTAGAAGCCGATAGATGCTATGAGATACTTAGAGACTAATTGTCTGTACGAAATGGAGTAAATTGGAACAACCTCATCGAGTGCCCTCTTCAGCGACACAGGAGTGCCGATTCAACTTGTGTTTTATTTAGTGAGCCAGTGTCGCACCTCTTTCGGTCAACTCATCAACATAGGGAGATCAAATTCCTGCCACACCCAGGCAGCCAAGCAAGTATACCTTTGAGGCATAAGACTATTAGACATAGCGGTTCACCCATTTATTCCGTTTTAGGTGCCCAATTAATCAAAAGGCTGGTTCGTCCAACCCTTTTCGAGGAGTTCAGGGTGCGGAAAGTGAAGAGCAGGATGCTTTCACGAAGCTACCAACATTAAACATTAGCGGAAATCTACGTCGAAAACGGCTGCAGCGGATGAGCACAAAGTTTTCAAAGTTTTATTTAGTGTTGAAGACACGTTGACGGGACGTCAATGTGGTAGCTCCTGTGGTGCTGTGGTGTATGCTTTCGCCAAAGATGCTATTGGTATTGAATAACACTTCGGGGGCTCGCATGGTTTCCCTCTATTATGGTATAGTCGTATCCGAAGGTACGAGAACGGGATAAAAACGACGCTTCCTGTGGAACTGAATCTTGGCCGATCTTTGCGACGCTGCTGCGTAGTTGTTTATGGAAAAGGTTCTGGTGGATGATGTACTTGTCGTGTTTTCTGTTGCCGCCAAACACGACTGACTGACTTGTCATCGAAACCAGTAGTCCACTAAGCCAAGGACTTGGTGGAACAATAGACCTCTCTTTCACGAAAGCTTGATACAAGAAGTTAGTAATGGGTACCCGGGGATCGGCCTTGGGGCCAAGATGATCTGTCTTCTCTCCACGTGCAAATAAGTCCACAAGCAGATCTCGCACGACACCGGGTCCGCGGCACTCATGTGCCTGGGAGATGTTTGGCTTCGCCTCGGTCGATCAAGTAAAATTCAGAGAATCTTTTAGCGCGGAAGGGGCGGGATATTTGAGATTTTCATGCCCTCGCAACCTTAAACGCACCAAGGCCTGTGGGCGTTGGCCTGTGAGGCGCAGACGTCACCCTCAATCTTGACATGATGATTGAGTTGGTGATGTGTGTGTGTGTGTGTGGGTGGCTGCGTGTATGGGTGTTCGGGCTGAGGAACACCCGCTGCGACCATCCCAACCCAGGGGCTACCTAGACGAAAATAGTCATGCAGCAGTTCTTGTGAGAAGCCAATCGATGGATTGAGGGAAAGGAGGGGAGACATGGACGAGGGCCCTGGGCATGGAACTGGGCGGGAGTGTGGGGCACGGACCAAGAGCCTCCAGGGGTTTCGACGCTGTGCGTGCAGCATGACAGCAACTCTGCCGAACATCAACTTGGCAACAAGAAGCAACATCGGATATGGACCTCGCTTTCGCTGCAAGGCGCTGCGAGTGCATGCTGATGCAGAGATGCTTCGTCCATTGTTTGCGCTCTCCGGACGAGACATGTGGCAAGCGACTCCACGGCGTTCGTGGTCGTGTCATTGCCCACTGAAATTTTCCAAGTTTAGAGAGAGATGTTCGTTCCCCATACTTGCAACACGAGAGTTGTGTCGGCTACTGTTGCCCGGGCGGTTCGTGAGGGAAACACAACGCAAAAGCTAATTGGAGAGAGAGAAACAGGCGAGGAACGCAAAGAGCCTCTTTTGTGTCTCCTCTCCCGCCAGAAAAGATCCAGATCTTCCAAAGGCTTGGCATACGAGCTTAAGTTGTTTACACGTCCCTTGGTCTTTCCGGTTACACGTCTTGGAGCAACAGGGGGCCTGCGGCCCATCTTGAGACGGAGAGGCTGCCAAGTTCGAACCGCAACCGTTTCACCTCTCCCAAACCCGACCGCACCGCCTCGCTCGCCTCGCCCACGCATGCCCACGAGATCCCGGTTTTTTTCTCACTTGTTTTTCGCAGTCGTCGAGGAGTCTCGCTGACTGTCGTGGACTCGTGGGGCTAGGGGCCCCGGTGACTTGCACGGCTATCAGGCACGCAAACTCGAAGGAAAAGGAGGTGCGGTTCATGGCGATGCAACACGATGCAAGGGCTACCAGGTCTGGAAACCTCGAGGAAAATACGGGGTCCGCGGTGCAAGAGGCGTCTCGAGACTCGAAGAAAAAAAGTCGTCCAAACTCGGCTACGGCGCTCGTTCCCCTTCCCGCTGCAAGACAGCCAGTCAGTCCTGCAGGTCTGCATGTCTCTCTTCCCTTCTGGTTCCCCACGTCATTCCATCTCTCTTTCCTTTTACCACCTTTGGTGCACTCTCATCTGGGCTTCATTGGTTCCGTTTCCCTCTGGAGTGTTCCTTTCTTTTCGTTTAACGAGAAATCGTTTACGACTTCTCTATTCCATTCTTTACTCACTCCTGGTCGAGTCTCGCTATTCATATTCTTGTTTCATTGTTTCTCTTCTTCCTCGTACAGTCCAGGCGACCCTATTTCGAATTTTGAGTTTGTCACGAGTATCTATTATTACTTTCTTTTCTTAGCTGGGCCCAACGGTACATTCGATATAGTCGCCTCGGGAGGAAGACGTCGATGAACAAATACACTTAGGATTACCAAAGGAACAAGGAAGAACGACGATAGCCACGACGGAGCCTTCGACGAGCCTGTTTCCTCTGGTCGCCGACCCCGACCTTCAACTCGGTCATCGCACACATCAAATCACATCCAACCATGAGGGGGCTTCTCAAGTTCGCTAGTGCGGCATGCGTGCTGGGCCAGCTGGCGGACGCTGCTGTGACAGTCAATTTCAACAGTGATCAATCGATCAAGGATGGAGCGAGCACGATTGCTTTTGGTCTGTTGAAGTTCTACACAGGAAACAACACTGGCGACGTACCAGGAAACCTGCCAGACCCTTATTTCTGTATGAGCATACTCAACCATCGGCTAGGATTCTCACTAACAACTCACAGGGTGGGAGGCAGGAGCGATGTTTGGAACGATGATCGACTACTGGCTGTTGACTGGAGACTCAACCTACAACGACGTGACAACGCAGGCCATGCTTCACCAGGCTGGAGAGGACGCCGACTTCATGCCACGAAACCAGACCAAGAGCGAAGGAAACGATGACCAGGGATTTTGGGCGATGGCGGCGATGAGTGCAGCAGAGAACAAATTCCCGGACCCGCCAAAAGACCAGCCCCAATGGCTAGCGCTCGCCCAGGCCGTTTTCAATCAATATGTCACCCGTTGGGATACCGAAACATGCGGCGGCGGATTGCGGTGGCAGATCTTCACTTTCAACAATGGCTTCAACTACAAAAACTCCATCTCCAACGGCTGTTTCTTCAATATTGCTGCTCGACTAGCAAGGTTCACGGGTAACCAGACATATGCCGACTGGGCGGAAAAGATTTGGGATTGGGAGACGAGCGTTGGGTTGATCACGCCGGACTTCAAGATCTACGACGGTGCAGGAGTCGACAACGGCAAGAACTGCCAGGACAAGGATACGATCCAGTGGTCTTACAACGCGGGTATTTTCATGCACGGTGCTGCCGTCATGTACAACCATACCCAAGACAAGAAGTGGTTTACCCGCACCGAGGGCGTCCTCACCGAAGCGACCACGCTTTTCTTCAACCAGAGCGCCATCAGCGAGCAGGCTTGCGAGCCATTCACCCTATGCGACATTGACCAGCAGACTTTCAAGGGCTATTTGGTTCGTTGGATGGCTGGGACCGCGCAGGTCGTACCTGACTTGTTCGACAAGATCATGGGTCTCTTGAGGCCCAACGCCGAGCTAGCCATGTCGGTCTGCAACGGATCGCCGGCTACTGGATTCAAAGGCAAACCCGGAACGGCCTGCGGCTTCAAGTGGAACCCCAAAGGCCAATTCGACGGTCTGGTTGGCGTGGGTCCTCAGATGAGCGCTCTCGATGCGGCCATGTACATGCTGGTGAAGAAGTCCGATGTCAAGACCGCACCGGTGACGGCCGATACTGGAGGAACTTCAGTCGGCAACCCCAATGCCGGCATGAGCTTGCAGCCTAAGATTCCCACATTACCGCCAATTGAGACCAAGGACAGGGTAGCCGCCGGCTTCGCCACGACAGCCATGGTTCTCAGCGTCGTTGGCGGATGCTTCTTCATCATGAAATGATGAGTGTGCATCATCAGTAACTGTCTTTGGGTTTCGCTGGCATCTAATTCGGGCTTGGCATTGGACACGGCGTTGAGGAACAAACCAGCTTTGAGAGCGGTTTTCGCATGGTATGGCCGGGGCGGCAGCAATTGATGAAAATATCCCTCCAGAGAGGGCTTGGGTTGATGATATACCCTACATACATATATATACATATTTTATTCTTATTTTGAAATCTGTCCGCCAGCCACATCTTCGCCTAGACTTCCCTGTCTGCTTCAAGTCTTCGGACCTCGCATGAAGTTGTCGAGCGAAAAGTTGAGTGAGTGTTTGTCGGAGGGTCTTTGCAAGCGACATGCGCTTAGCATACCTCAATTTTTGATTCATGGCTAGCTCCAACACGGCAACAGTTGCTGTCGTGAAGGTTGGGAAATGTCTCTTCATTTCTCTAGCGCGGAGAGCTTAAAATCTCCCAATTTTGACCATCGGCGTAAACCCGAGCGCTTACACTTTCCCGAAGTGGGTGCAACCTCCCCCCGCGGCCCCGCTTCACCCCGCGGCACCTGTACAGGAGGATGGGCGCGGGTGGGACGTCATGGTCGTCCAGTTCCCTCGGGGGCAATCACCCGACTTACATAGAGTCGGGTTCTTCCCGGTGCCATCCAGAATCCTTTTCGCGGGGTTCTGTTCTCATCTCCCCTCATTTGCTTCGGTAGCCCTCGTGTATCCCGAGGCCATCTACATCGTCGTCCGTTCTTCCGTTGCGTGATCCTTCCTCTTTAGAGCTTCAGACTCGTCTAATCTCGCCTCACTCATCTCAACTCGACGGACCGGCCCTGAAAAGGAACAAGATCGAAACCTCCGTCAAGATGTCAGCCAAGCATTTCATCAATGATCCCACCAAGCTGGTGAACACGGCCCTTCACAGCCTCACGCTGACGAACCCGAGCCTCGCCCTCGACAAGACGAACAAGATCATCTACCTCAGACCGACCGCCAATGCCGCGCCCCAGACCTCCGTGATCAGCGGCGGCGGCTCCGGCCACGAGCCCTCGTTCTCCGCCATGGTCGGAAAGGGACTCCTCTCCGCCGCCGTCGCGGGAACCATTTTCGCCAGCCCCAGCGCCGAGCAGGTCCGCACCGCCATCGCCTCGCGCGTCGACACGTCCAAGGGAGTCCTGGTTACCGTCATGAACTACACCGGCGACGTCCTGAACTTTGGCATGGCCGTCGAGAAGGCCCGCGCCCAGGGGCTCGAGGTCGAGATGGTGGTCGTCGGCGACGACGTCGGCGTCGGACGCGCCAAGGCCGGCAAGGTCGGTCGTAGAGGTATCGCCGGCACAGTGCTGGTGCACAAGATCGCCGGCGCGCTGGCGGCCCAGGGACGGCCCCTCAGCGAGGTAGCCAAGGTCGCGCGCCTCACCGCGGACAACCTCGTCAGTGTCGGAGCCAGTCTGGAGCACGTCCACGTCCCGGGCCGCGCGATCCCCAGCGAGAAGGACGAGGGTGCGCTGCAGCTCGGCGAGGCGGAGCTGGGCATGGGCATTCACAACGAGCCCGGCTCCGGCAGGGTGAAGGCGGATCTGCCGGAGCTCGTAGCCAAGATGCTCACGCAGCTGCTGGACCAGAACGACAAGGACCGGGCGTTCCTCAACGTCAACTCGAACGAGGTCGTTCTGCTGATCAACAACCTCGGTGGTGTGAGCGCCCTGGAGCTGGGCGGCATCACGGCCGAGGTTGCTTCGCAGCTTGAGGGCAGCTACGGCATCCGCCCCGTCCGCATCCTGAGCGGCACTTACATGACCTCTCTGAACGGTTTGGGCTTCAGCATCACGCTGCTCAACGTTGTCAACACGGATATCGGCGGACCCAGCATGATCCAGCTTCTGGATGCCCCTTGCGAGGCTACCGGCTGGTCGTCTCCTATCCTCAAGGAGACCTGGGAAGCTAAGAACACTGCCACGAGGGAGGATGGAAGCGGCGCTGAGCAGGCCACTAAGCCCAGCGATCTCAAGTACGACGCTGCCTCCGCTACTAAGACCATCACCAATGCTTTGAACCGCATTATTGCTGCCGAGCCCGAGATCACCAAGTACGACACAATTGTCGGTGACGGCGACTGCGGCATCGGCCTGAAGAGAGGAGCTGAGGGTGAGTTCAAAACCCAGATTGAGACATCGCACGGCAAGCTAACATTCAAAACCCAGCCATTCTCAAGCACATCTCCGAAAAGCCCCTGACGGGCGACGCTGTCGTCGACCTGGCTTCCGCGGTCCCCGTTGTCGAGAACACAATGGACGGCACCTCGGGCGCCCTCTACGCCATCTTCCTCAACGCCCTCGTCGGCGCCCTCCGCTCCCTCGCCCCCGGCAACGCCGACCCCAAGGTCTGGGCCGCCGCCCTCAAGCAGAGCAGCGACGCCATGTCGCGCTACACCCCCGCGCGCCCCGGCGACCGCACGCTCGTCGACGCGCTGTACCCCTTCGTCGAGACCCTCGGCGAGACGGGCGACGTCAAGAAGGCTGCCGAGGCGGCGCGCGCCGGCGCCGAGAAGACCAAGGGCATGAAGGCTAGCCTCGGCCGGACGGTGTACATTGGCGGTTCCGGCTTCGAGCAGGTCCCCGACCCTGGCGCCTGGGGCCTGAGCTGCTTCTTCTCCGGTCTTGCTGGCGAGGAGGATGGGTGGGAGAAGTTGTAAAAAGAGGGAGCTATTTTGTGATATCCTGCGTTTAGACGCATCTTGTTATAATTTTCTTAGTTGGGAGGGAAAAGCGATTCAGGGGCTGGAAGGGGCGGTTGCACATGTGTTTGGAAAGCGGTAAAATGCAGCAATGTCGGGAAATTGACGGCCATGGTAGCACAGAGAAAAAAACACCAATGATCCTATTTGTCTCTTCAACGCCAAATTTGTCCCGTTTTTAAAGAAAGCCACTCTACCGTGGGTATTTTGACGCAATGTCTCCGCCCTCATTGACTCGCCCGTCGCTCTTTTCTCAAGAGGCGACTATATCTCAATTGAACAGCTCCTTTCCAGCAGCTTACATTTCCGTATCGCTTGATTTTGATGCGGGCGTAGGGCATCGTGGCCCTATCGCTCTCTTCCCGGCGACGCGTCGCGGATGATGCAGGGTTCGTGGACGGTCGTAAAAAGACTAAGATTCTGAACTCGTTCGTAGATGTACAGCTCCTTCAGCTCAGGAGAACCAGGATGACACTATCACCGCGGAGGAACCTGCAACGTATGTTAGCTTGCGATGTTGTTATGTCGGGAACGGGGGCCGGCGCGTCGTGTTGCCGGCGAGTGTGTACTGACATTTTGCTGATGAAACGGTCCTTGTTGACGGGACGGCCCTTCTTGCCGTTGGCCAGACGCGGGGTCTCTGTCCACATTTCCTGCGATCCAAAGTCAGCGCCTGTGTTCCTTGATGCTCTTCCGTCTGATGATCCACGGCGGGTTTAGATGGTCGCACCTTCACGTTCTCGAGAACCATATTGCAGTGTCTGTCGAAAGCCTTGACGCGCGCCAGGAGCTTGCGGTTGTTTCTGATGGAGATGAGGACCTGGGTGTGGCTGCGGACGGCGGTCTGGAGGATGGAGAGAGGTCCGGCGCTGAACTCGTGCTCCTCGAGCTGGGCGATCTCGTACTCGGTGAGCTCGTTACGAGGCTTGGTGAGAAGCTCCCTGCATTGCGCATGTCAGCGTCACAATCTTTTCTTTCAGCTGGAGAACAGGGAGACGCACTGAATCTTGGGGTCGGTCGACATGATGGACGATTATGGCGTGGAGATGGTCGTGGTGTGTGGAAGTGGGTAAGTAACGTCGCGAGTGATACTTTTGATGTAGGCCACAGCAAGGCTGAAAGAGTTTGGCGGTGCTTGCTGCTCAGTGGATGGTGCGCTGATTGGCTGCACCTGTCCAGTGAAGTCGGCGCTGGCAAAAAAGTGCTCCCGTCCATCTACAGCGCGGGCACCCAGGCAAAGCTCAAGGTGCGCCAGCTTTAGTGGAGCAGAGTGGCACCCGCACGCATGGCCAGTGCACCACCCCGGCCGCTGGAACCATCCAATTGCCTTATGATGCCCGTGGGTATCCTCGGCCTCAATTTTTGGTGGTGAGGAGCATGGAAAATCATTCCCGCGGCGTCGTCTAAATCAATCCTCGACCAACACCGCCCCTCCACCCCTCCGTTCCACGAGCCCGCCAACCTCCAGTCGATGCGCCGCTTGTCCTAGACGAGCGCATAGGCAGCTGGCACACAAATAAATGTTCTCCAGGACGATTTCAGTACGAGCCGGGTCGGCAGCACTAGCTGCTCCTTGCAGGAGCTGCAGCAGAAGCTTCGGCATGCCTCTCAGAGCAAAGATTCTTGGTGCGCAAGCTTCGTCAAGCGCACAGGTCAGTTGTTCTCTTCAATTGAGAATCCTCCCAGAAAGTGAGGCGCTAACTGCATGCCCGCATAGATGTCTACGAAAGTCCCAGCCGAATTCCAGGAGCGCCGCAATGACGATCCCGATGATGTCCTCTTCAACAGTCTCTACGGTCTGCGGACCATCCAGCTCAATCGCCCGAAGAAGCTCAACTCGTTGAACGCCAGCATGATCCGCAAGATTCTGCCGAGGTTGGTGGAGTGGTCGAAGTCCGACATGGCGAACGTGGTGGTTATGAAGGGAGCTGGTGAAAAGGCTTTCTGCGCCGGCGGAGATGTCGCCGAGCTGGCCAAGTACAATCTGGAAAGCAAGGACGGGTGGAAGAAAAGCTCGGACTACTTTGCGCTCGAGTACATGCTGGACCACTACATCGCCACATACAAGAAGCCATACGTCGCTTTCATGGACGGCATCACGATGGGTGGCGGCGTCGGCCTCAGCGTCCACGCGCCCTTCCGTATTGCTACCGAGCGCACCGTCTTCGCCATGCCCGAGACGACGATTGGTTTCTTCCCTGACGTCGGTGCCTCTTTCTTCCTGCCTAGACTGCAGGGCTACATCGGCACCTACCTCGCCCTCACAAGCGAGCGACTCAAGGGCGTGAATGTGTTCTACTCGGGTCTTGCTACGCATTACCTGCACTCGACTTCTCTGCCTCAGCTCGAATCTCGTCTGGCTGAAATCCACTTCCAGGACCAGGATAGCATGGACAAGCGCCTGAAGATCATTGCAGCGACGCTCGAGGAGTACGCCACCGGTCTGCCGTTCGACGAGCCCATGCTTATCGCCGGTGAGCTTCGCGAGGCTATCGACCGCTGTTTCTCAAGGAGCAGCCTTCAAGGGATCATTGAGTCGCTCAAGGCTGAGGAGGGTGAGACCAAGGAGTGGGCCGAGAAGACGTTGGATACGCTGCACAAGCGCTCGCCCACGGCCGTCAACGTCGCTTTGAAGCAAATGCGCGTTGGTCGCGAGTGGGGTATTGGGAAGACATTCCAACACGAGCACCAGATTGCGACCAAGTTCATGAAGCACCCCGACTTCTCCGAGGGCGTGACTGCGCTGTTAGTGCGCAAGGAGACCCCCAAGTGGCAACCAGCCACTTTGGACGCCGTCAAGACCCAGGATGTCGACGCGTTCTTCCAGAAGGAAGGCGACGAGCTGGAATTGCTGAACAACCGCAACTACTCTGAATACCCCTTCTACTTCGGATTGCCAACCGAGAAGGACGTCAAGGAGGTCGTCATCGAGGGTCAGTACTCGCCTAAGCAGGTGTTGAACAAGATGGTGAAGGACAGCAATGGCCGCCAGGGTGTCAAGCAGGTTGTGGAGGACATCTTGGCCAGGAACACGTCTGTGAACGACAAAGGCCGTGCGGTTTGGGAAGAAGGGGGCTGGTAGGCGTGCGAAGCGAATGAAGGTTCGCCGATGTCTCTCTGGAGCGTAGGTGTGTATAATACTGTAGATGCTTCATTATGTGTCTGAATAAACAAAAAGAAGTCACTTTTGCGTTCAAGTGCTGAAATGAACGTGCACTGATTGCCGGAATAGCTTCATCTCATTGGGGGCTTGGTTTTGAGCGATAACAAGCTAATCGTAGCTGATTGGCCAACTAGGTTTTGAGATGTTTCGATAACTAAACTTCATCGTGGACGAGGTTGAGAGAAAAGTTGGGGTAAGAATGGCTTCATTCTAATAGGTCCGGGTGTTGGTTGCGGTAGTGTTGCCTGCGGTCGGCAGCCTCATGAGACGTCGGAGTTAACGCGCGAACCATTTGACGGTTCGGACGTCGCCATCACAGTCATCACTTAAACCTCGGAAAAGTGGCAAGATGGGTGAAGAGATTGGCGCAGGATGGCTTCACTTTCATTGGGCCGGTGACACTGGGCTGGCCAAACTCTGTTGCGGATAGCAAAGGTAGGTGGAGATGAGTCATGGGTAGAACGCTAGCGACGAAAAAAAGCATTGGAACGGATGGAATGGGAGTGATGAATGATGAATGGGAAGAGAGCAAACCAACCTACCCAGCTGGCCCGTGGGATTGTACAGACAACGCAGGCGAGAGAAGAGGGGGACCAGGAGAGACCTCAGGCTTCAGGGGGGACAAGTATAAAGAGGGACGGGGCCCCGCCGTCTTCGGTCAGGGGAAAAGAAGGAATCTCATACAGAATTTCCCTCCTGTTTTCTTCAATCTTCAGTTGCAAGTTCGGGCGCCTGGACCTGTCTCCGGAGAAGGCCCCGGTTGCAAGCACAAAGTCCGACCAAAAGAGAGGTGAGGAATCGGCTGACCAGGGCCCCCACCCACTCCCGAGAAGCGAAAGAAGGGACCCACTTCCGGCATTCACTCAGCAACCGCCCGCCGTTCCCATCAAGGCTCCAGCAGAGCAGAGGTCTTGATCCCAGCTTTCTTACGTAAGGTAACCCATTTCGCGCACGGACCATTCGGAGACTTCGAAGTCTCAGTCGCGGGACAAACGAGAAAGCGTGCCTGCACGTGTTTGGGCGCGTTCTGGATTCGGCTGTCCGCGCTAGGAAGCCAGGCGAGAGCAACCCCTGGTCCAACGTCACAGAGCGGACCCGCCTAACCCAGTTTGTACCGTGACCTGCGACTCGCTGTATCTTCAATACACGCGACACAACTGCAGTCTTTTCGTTGTGTTATTGCTGCCTCTGCGTACGAATACCTCTGCCTCAACATCTTAACCCAGTCTTTTGTACCTCAACTTGGAGTTTGGTTTGCCAATTCCTCGATTTTCGTTTTCTTTGTTCGTTTGACGCCTGCAAACAAGCTGCTGCAGGTTGTCTCGGACGAGTTTCTGTCCTAAAAGGTAGTCGCGCAGGGGGTCTAAGTGGTTGATCCACTTTCTCAAAAACGCGACTTACACCAAAGCTGGACCCAGGACGCGACTACTTCACGACCACGGCCATGATACCCGCCCCGCGGTTTCTTACGTGACGCCTGCACTTTACCACTTTACCACTTTACACCACTCTACAAACACCAATTGCCAACCCACCTTCCACCCAAATCTCTCCTCCACTTTAAACTTTCCCTTTTTCCTTTTTCCACCCTTGGTCACCGCCCTTCGATATCGTCGACCTTCCCAATTCAACCTTCCTCTCCTCTATACACGGCGACACCCACCAAACTGGACCAACACACGATCCGGCACTGAGAGCCTCGCCTACCATGGCGTCGCCAATGCCCGTAGCCCCCATGGGCAATTGGGGAGGAAACGGCCAGGCCAGACCACCACCGCCTCCGACGCAGGAGGCCGAGGAGATGGGGGTTCAGATCAAGACTATGGGCCGTAAGGACTTTCTGTCCTGGTGCTTTGGAAGTGTTACTGACGCGATTCCATAGTCAAGGTCACATACACATTCGCCGACAATGGCGAGAGTTTCCTGGCGCGGCATCCCCAGCTACTGCCTATCCAAACAGTCCCAATCGACGAGAAGCGTACTATTGGCATGGTCGACCTCAGCATATGTGCTCAGGCGGTTGCTAGGTGCAGCCCCGAGCTTCTCAGCGACAGCACCCGCGACTTTGCCGTCTACGCATACGACTACTCGGAACCGGACGAACCCCTTGTTGGTCAAGGCCTGCTTGGCTGGATCGTTAACCACGCTGACGACAAGAGAATCATTGGGCGTGCCACCAGGAATCCCCTTTCAGTCTTTAGCGGAGGCGTGAAGGATATCTTGGAGATCAAGTTCAAGTTGAAACCCGTGGCCGCCATGGCACGACCGCATTACGAGCCCGAAATGAAGCCAGACTTTCGACACACCCTTCAGCGCTCCGAGAGCCACATGAGCGTCGAGATGCAGCCTGCCAGACCGGCTGAGGGCGCCGTCACGCCATCGAGCCATGCCGAGTGGAACGCATTCATGCAATCAAATCCTCAAATGGCCAACCAGCAACATCCTGCCAGAGTTGCATCGCCTCACCCACCCCCAAACCAACATGAGTACCAGCCGCCGATGCAGCGCGACGACTCATTTAACTACAACACACCACCACCACAACAACCGCCGCCCCCGCAGCAACATCAACAACGGCAGCAGCAACAGCAACAAATGCCGCCGCAAATGCTGCCTCAACTGCCTCAGCCACCTCAACAGCAGGTCCAAAATTCTGAAGGACCCAACCGGGTTGCCCCGACGCCTGTTGACACAGCAACCGAGCCCCAGGCCAATCCACCTTCGAGACCCTCATCCAGGGCATCCAACCGATCCAGAAAGTCAAAGCCTACCGGACGCCCTCGTGGCCGACCTCGCAAGCAACCACGAGCTGAGACCCAAGGCAACACCTCCGGATACGAAGATGGAACCGATGGCGATGAGGGTCCGGCAAAGAAGAAGAGGGCTACCACCACTCAGGTCAACAACAACATCAACACCCCATTTGGAGGCGGTCCAGAGCTACTGCGAGTGGCTGCCAGCACATCTGGCTCTTTGCGGAGCCTGAGGCCAGCGGGCAGCCCTGCTGACGCTCCCATGGGCTCCCATATGCTGGAGGTCCCCAGAGCCCCTACGCCAGTCCCCGACAGGGGGCCGTCGAAGCCGGCTGGCAAAGCTGCTAATGGTAGCAAGCTCCGTCGGCAGTCGACTCTGAGCCAAGCTGCGACACCTCCAAGTCAGCCTGTTTTTTCTGAGCCTCCCTTCGCCCTGTCTCCCAGTCAGCAAGATGGTCGTTCGCCTGTGGATTCTGAAGCTGCATCTCCGATGTACTCTGAAGACAGTCCTGCCGCTATTGGGTCGTCACCGCCTGTCCCTCGCACAGTGAGCTTCGTGCGTTCGAGCCCGCCAGCTTCCAGCCCCATTCTTCCCCCAATGCCTATGCCCATGGGCCAACCCGCTGATTCTGGATTCATGAGCGGTAGCGTCGATGACCTGTTTGAGGATGAAGCAATCAAGCAGCTCCCCCATCCAGTCGCCATCGCACCAGTATTCAAGGCCAATGTCACAAAGGAGAAGCGGTCTCGCTCTGGTATCCCTGTCCAAGTCTTCCAGTTATCAACCCAGCCATCTAGCGAAGCAGACTTTTCCAGAAATATGCAGCCTATGCCATCCCGCCCACCAACTTCAACACCTTCGCAGGAGCCCCCATTACCTCCGCCGTCGCGGAGCACTAGTGATCCAAGAGCATCTATGGCTCCTCCGCCTGCCCAGTTGGCGGAAAAAGAGCCTTCGCCACAACAAGAGGAGCCGGTTGTGGCGTTTGAAGCAGACGCCGAGAAGGACGTCCAAGCTGCTCCCAAGCCAGAGAACCCGCAGCCGATCGACACCGTCGACATTGCGTTGGAACAACTGGCCCAGGCATTACATGGCTTGCCTGAACCGGCTCTCCCAGAGCCATCAAAGGACGCAGATGAGGCTGATTTGTTCGCCCGGCCTTCTGCACCCCCCTCACTGCAGCGCTCCGAATCCTCGGGCTTTTCCCTGGCTCTACCCACAGTCCCTGCCAGTGATCCGATCGGTCCACTGGCTCTGCCTGCCCTTTCTCAGCCGGATATTACTTCCTTTTCGGAGGCACCTTGCCCGCCTAGTGACGCGCTACAGGCTCCGAAGTCGCCTCAGCAATCTTCAAGGACGAACAAGAACTATGTCAAGAAGCAGGCTATTAGAGAGAAGTTATTGCAGGCGATTGAGAATGGACAGACTCCGATGTACTGCACAAACTGCGGTGCCATTGAAACTCCGACTTGGCGGAAGATATGGACTCAAGAACATGAAGGAGTGCCGGAGTTTACCGAGTTCTCCGACAAACCTGGAAGAGTCACGGCTATCTTGGTGCTCGACCGTGATGCCGAGGAAAAGCCCACGAAATACCAGGTCATCAAGAAGGCGCTGGGCCGTGACGACAGCAAAATTGAATGGAAAGGACACATGCTTTGCAACCCTTGCGGCATCTGGTTGTCCAAGTGGAAGGCGCATCGGCCGCAAGAGAAGTGGGAGAAGGATAGGGGTCGCCTCAATCAGCAAAGGCGACCTCGTGGAACTGGACGAGCCCCACGACCGCCCAGAACAAAGAAATCCGGGCCAAACCAAATGAACCCGACATCTGAGGCGTACTTCCCGACTGACCCTCTTGGGCCTGACGACCAGGAAATCTCACCGATGGATGATGAGAGCAGATCTCGAGGCGCCTCTCAAGTCAGCAATGCCAACGAGTCTTGTGATCTGTTCTTTCAGCAACCAGACCAACAAGACTCCCGCCCTGCGTCGCCTGGGAATGCCTCCAACGCTGGCTCTACTCATTCCAGAGGCAGTGGCACGGCTAAGAGCCCAATCACGCTTGATAACAACGAAGGCCACAGCAATATGGGCTCAACTCGACGACTGCTTTTCCCCTCTCCACGAAAGGAAGGCGCTCCGAAGATTTTGGGTGAGCTGGCCATTAACATTGTGCAAACCGCACCGGCGTCTACGGCCCCTGCCAACTCAGCACAAAGCAAGGTCTCTGAGAAGAGTCCTGGCAAGGACAACATGCCTGAAGCCACTGGTGCCAATAAGGAAAATCTCACAATTCCTGACGATGATCTCGAAGATCTTTTCAGAAGCCCCATGATTCCTCGTCCATCTACGCCCCCTCCTCGCGACACGGCCCCTAATAATGGCCCTTTCAAAACACCCACACGGCCAACCCCCAGCCACCGGCCGATCACCAGGAGCGTCACTCGAAGCGTTTCTCGTTCTTTGGATCTGCTTCGGTCTCCTGCGGCCGTTCGACGCACCCCTACGCGGACACCTCGATCGGCTAAGGGCCCAATTCGAAGAAGTCCTCGCCTGCATCAAGAAGACTTCTCTCAGATGGAGATGGCGCTTGAAGAGTACCTCCAAACGCAGCCAATGGATCACCAGTACGACTCTGACATGCTCGAGGCTATGAACCGAGCGCTGGCAGAGACCATGAATGCTTCTGGCAACTTCGACATCACCAACATGGAGCTTGAATTTGGCGACCTGTTGGGCACGCCCTCTCGACCTTCTCCAAGGGCTCGGCAGCAAACGGATTACGACGACTGGAACACGTGGGAAACCAACATGCGCGCTCGTCAGGCCGCAGAAGATGCCAGACGGCAATGATACCCCCGATTTAATGGAATATTGTTTTGTGCATCGACCTAGAGATAGGAGATTCGATCACGCAACAGCATCGCGAGGACTCGCGTGATTTGTTTGTTTTTTTGGGACTGCATACAAGAGCACAAGCATGTGATACTCTAAGGGAAGGCGTTGCAACGCATCACGATGATGACGTTTTGGGTGTTATGATTACTGCATTGGGTTTACGACTCCAGTAGTATTATGATGAGTTGACGTTCCATCAATGGGCTCAGAACTCTTCTGCTTTCACATTTTACCGTTATGAAGCATCGCGTATCAGCAACACAGCAGTTAATGCCACAGAATTACTTTGCTATTCTCAAATACAGTGCCCAATCAGTGACATGTGACCGTACAAGTACCGGCTCTAACGGTGCTTCGCTTGCTGAAGCCATGTTTGTGGCATTAATCGCAAGGAACTCATTTTCAAGGTCCCGACGACAACTGTACACAAAATGTGGCCAGTGATCCGAATTACCTATCTTACATGAGAGGTCATTCATTCTGGTCCCTTCCTATCAGAAAGAGGTGGCCTCTACCAGATCAATGAAACAGCGTTAATGCGCGCAGCCGACTGATTTGCTTCACCTCATCCTGTGACATACTCCGCAGCGAACCATCAAGCACAATGTAGAGTCGATAGTAGGTGATTTATACCAACCGCAGTCGTGGACCGCTTCCATCTACAGCCAGATGATGACACATAGAGTACATATATTCTACACTTTTTAATAACGTCCACAATGGTTTCAGCATCCGCTGCGTCATATCTTCCTGGCTTGCCCTCGCCAGATGCACTTCCCGCCTCCTCACTCTCCCCGGAACATCCGCGCCCCTCATTTCTTCCTGATGAGACCCTTGGCGTTGGAGTATCCCTTGATACGCTTGGTGTACTTCCACAAGTGCTTGTACTTGGGACCCTGGCGCTTGGCTTCCCAACCGCGGGCCTTCTTGGGCTCCTTGAGCGAGTAGACGCGCGTCGGGCGGAACTCGATGTCCGCTCCCGGAACACCCGCGCGCTCCATGACGCCGGCCGTGTTCTCGTCCCAGATTGTGCGGAAGATGTTGAAACCCACGGGGTTCAGACCGAACTTGTCGCGGAAGGACTTGAGGGAGAAGCCGTCGCGGCCGGAGTAGAGCTTCGCCAGCTCGGCCGTGTCAAGACGTTTGTCGCCCTGCTCGAGGATGAAGATGGAGAGACGGTGGTACGGGCTGCCCTTCTGCGCGAAGGCGGGCAGGTAGGGGACGGCGAGCTGGGAGGGGTCGCGCAGCTTGGAGAGCGGGATTGAGGTGTTGGTGGGGGAGACGGGGACGTTGGCGGCGATGTAGTGGACGCGCTTGCTGAAGCCGTCCGTCTCGACGTTGGGGACGTCGGAGTCCATGATGACGATGGACACGAGGCGCTCGCCGGCGGTGAAGGGGGTCACCCGCAGCTTGGGGGCCACCTCGGTGACGTTGCTGGGGAGGATCTTGCCCGGGGGCACCTTTGAGCGGCGGAACCAGAGCTGGACGTCGTAGGAGGGTGTGAGCTTGGGAAGGATGTCGGGGACGATGTTGAACTGCTCGATGCGCTGCTCGGTCAGCTTGGATTCGTAGCCGCGCCACTTGCGCTCGGCAAGGTGGCGGTAGATGGGCTTGCTCATATCGCCTGTTCAATGCCATGTTAGCACCCAATGCAACGCATAGAGGTCCGATATCAATTCGTGAGCCGTACCAAGACCATCTTCGAACCGCCTCTTGACTGCCGGGTCGTTTATATCCGCCAGAATCTTGAGCTCTTCAACGTGCTTGCGCAGACTGCTGAGCTTCATCTGGCGCATCCGCTCCCCACCCCTGACATCCTTCGGGTCCATGGCCTCCAGCCTCTTGATCTTGGCCGACTCGGCAACAATAGCAGCCAGCTTCTCTTCACGGTCCGCCGCCAGAATCTTGCGCGCCTCCTGGAAAGCCTGGTAGGGCAATTGCTCGAAGGGGAGGTTCTGGCTCGTGCGGATGGCGTAACGGCGACGTCGCGAACCGACGGGTGGTGTGCCTGCTTTCCAAAGGTCCTTCTCGGCCCAGGGGGCTACCGCCGTGTTGGGATCCAGCTCGAGGGGGTCGGCCGTCTCGGGTCTTTCGCGCACCACCTTGTATACTTGGGCGGCCGGTGCCGGTGTCGTGGAGATGCCCCTCCGTATCGGCAAGGTCGTCGTTGTGGCGCTCTTCAGGCATCGCCGCAGCGGCCGGACGGCCTGCCTACACGACGATGACATTGTGCGGGCTGTGTGGGCGGTGGAGAGTGGATGTGGGTGGTGATTTGTCTCGACGACAAGGCGCTCTCACGGCGAAGGAGGTTTTTCACCCAGCTTCGGCGGGATGGCACGCACTTTGCGGGTCTCCATAATTATTTTTCCAATTGAATGCACGGAATATCCCGCCCCGGGGAGGACAGCCCAGCGGGCAGAGCTCCCACCTCCAACGGCTGTACGTACCGGCTTTTAGCGCTGTCTGATTGGTGAGGTGCCGACAGACGGGCCAAATTTTCGTGCTCCTCCAAAGGGCCATCCGGTCGAATCTCCAAATTGACGACGACGGACGACCACCCCGCGGAAACGGATCTTTGATCAATCAGAACCCCGAGTCTCCTTTCCATTGCGAAGCCGTCGCCCGTTCGCACAATGGCCGGCAGGGGAGTCAGGAGCCTCACCGAGGCCATGAGAGGCCTGGCGGTCTCATCGCAGGCTTGCAGAGCGACGAGGCCAACATCTTTCCTCGGCTCATCCAACTTTACGAGATCAATGGCCAGCGAGGCGCCATTGCCCAACATTACGACGTCGGCGATCTCAAAGCCCAGCGATACTTGGGCACCAAGTACGCATTGCCCGCTCACCCCTCGCTCATACACCACGGAAGCAATTGCTAACAAGGCTCTCTGCAGCCACCTCCGTCCCGGTCACGATCCACGCCTTCCCGGACCTCGAGCCCCTAACCCTCGACGTCTACTCGCCGAAGCACCTCTTCCTCCCCCTCCGCCGCGATCTCCTCCATCTCGCCGTCGTCTACGAGGGCGACAAGACCCGCCAGGGCACGGCCAGCACCAAGACGCGCTGGGAGGTCCGCGGTTCGCATCGCAAGGTGCGCCCCCAGAAGGGCTCCGGCAAGGCCCGTGTCGGCACAAGGCAGTCTCCCATCCGCGTCGGCGGAGGTGTTGCCCACGGCCCGAAGCCGCGCGACTTCAGCACCCGCCTCAACCGCAAGGTCTACGACGTCGCGTGGCGCACCGCCCTGAGCTACCGCTACCGCCGCGGCGAGCTCATCGTCTGCGAGAACGGCATGGACCTGAAGATGCCGTGGGACTTCACCTCATTGGTCGAGGCCCGGTGCATGCCGCCCAAGCTGGACGAGGAGTACAGCCGCAAATGGATCTTGCAGCTCCTGGAGGCCAAGCAGTGGGGCAAGGAGCACGGCCGGACGTTGTTTGTCACCTCTGGAGAGAAGCCGTGGCTCTCCAGGACCATGTTGGCGGCGGGTGACCATGGACGGTGTCTTGATGTCAAGGACGTGGATGTGAAGGACCTGTTGGAGGAGGGACGTGTGGTGATTGAGAGGGAGGCGCTGAAGGAGATCATCGAGGCGCACCAGAGCGACCTGGTCAGCAAGATCTTCATTAACGGTATCACAAGGTCAGGCCCAGAAATTATCCAGTACTAAAGAGGGCGACGAGGAAGGTGAGAGGAAGAAATCTGTGGATATCGTGTAACACCAATCACCCAAGCAGCAGAGATTGTCTGATCAAAAGGCGCCTCTTCAGCGTGTAGCAATAGAAGGCATATCCTGCCATTCACTCTGTAAATGTGTCTGTAAATGTGCGCTTAGATGTGTGATTACGTCGGTCTAGAGTGCAAGGCCATTATTGAATCGGCCAAAATCGCACCGCTATCCAAAGCTGGATGATTTCATAAATGGTGTGCGGTTAGGTTCGAGAAAGAAAAAACGAAGTGTACAAGTCTTGCTTCAGCTCACTGAATAAATTGAGAACATCATGACAATGTGCATAATTCCCCTGAGGGGTTGTGCAGAAAACTCATGGGATCCTGTGTCGCAAAATGGGGCGCCAACACGTTCAACTTGCCTCCATTCGGAAACCTCCTACGCCATACCGCGTCAAATTCCCTGGCAGAAACGGGTACTTTGCCCGGGTACCAACCCACCCACACCCAGCCAACCATGTACCGAACGACTCGTAAAACAACACCCCATGTTTTTCTTTTACTGTGATGTCGAAGAAAAAGCTGCAAAAGCACACAATAACTGAATACTCGTTAGATCCTCTGACAGTTTAATTCAGTTTGAACCCCGTCGTTAGGGGTTTTACAGGGCTCGCCGCTCCCTACTCTCGCCGGCGATGCAACTCTCAGCTCCGGCCCCATATTTCCCGTCGGCTTGTGGAGCGGCGGCCCGGCATGCGAGCCCGGCCCCGGCGGCTTGCGCGCACGCACCCTACGTCATTGCGGGCGGCACAACAGCTTGGCTCGTCATTCCCCCCCTTCGACATCCATCGTCAGGGCACTTAGAGTTTCCCGACCAAGGACAACTCCCATGCAGGATGTTCACTTATACCCAAGTTCTCCACTGAAGCAAGTGCTTTTGGGTCCTGGGTATTGACGAAGCTTCGTCCTGAAAGAGGAGGGAAAATAATAGGCATGGAGTAAGCTTGCAAGCGTAACCATCAGTAACCTTTCAATGGCCTTCAAAATCATACAAGACCTTTGTAGCTGGGCAATCAGAGGAAACAGGACGTCAGATGACCTCTAGTACCCTGTATACTGCGTAGTAGGGCTCACCACATCCTTGTTTCCCGCCCAGATACATGCAGTAGTGGAAGACGACATGAATGACACGACGGGAAGGAAACACCTAACCCAGGGTGCGGGTTCAAGGATGCAGTTTACACACCCCTCCCCTCCATTTTCCAACTCCCATGCGGCACCATTAAGCGCGTTTTACCTTTTTCCAGTCACGGATACGCGACCCGTTCAAGGGGGGTGTTTTCGCTGTCGCCTGCCGGAACGAGGACTGGTGACGTAGAGATGAGTTAGACAAAAGGGCAACATGAGGTAGGTAAGCTCATTCACACAGCTTATAGCTTCGCCAAATACGATGATCCCCGTGCTCTCCTGTCAATGGTAATTTCCTCCCTATATGAACTGCTCAGGACGCAATGCAATGCATACTCACTACGACGCGGAAGCGGGAAAGACGCCCCGAAGCGAGCAAAGCCCACCCAACGACGTTGCAACTGGGGCCCAGGGAGGAGCTGTTCTGACGTAGTAGTACAGCCCAAGCTCCTAGCTCCCAGCTCCCAGCTGGGCTACGAAGGAAAGGGTAGCTAAGAACCCGTCACTTCTCGTACTTTATTTCATTTCTTCCTACTCCTACACGATAACTCGCTTCTGTCTCATGCTATGACTTTCATCCCGTCTGCAACGAATCTCTGGATCCAAGAATCTTCTGGTGTGAGCTTCGCCGTGAGCCACACCCTTGCGAACTGAGCCCGCTCGCCATCGTCTCAAACTCAAGCACGAAACACGTTTTTCCAACACAAAAGAACGAACGAGTTCTTATTGAGGACAACATCGTCAACGGCAGTCATCGCATTGGAATAGACCGATAAATACCAGGAGGGCAACTTCATCGAGAGGAACGAGGGTGAAGAGAGCAGCCGCCGGTCCCAGCGACGACATGAACAGTCAAGCATGCACGGCCAGGTCAGTTGCAAACCATTTCTTCTCATTCAATCGATATCGTTGTCTCATCGAATCTCTTTTTTGAATTTTGATATGTGTACTGGGAAGAATCTCACCCGGAAGCGAATGGCTCCGCTCCGGCAGTTGGCCCTTGATAAACAGCCTTGAAGCCCGGCTAGTGGCCATCTCTATAACTCGTTTCTTGGAGAACCCTGTCCCGAGGCTCCATTCCGTGGCATTTGCATTGCGCCCGACGATCCACCAGGGTATTCGATCGCAATCCCAGCTTTGCCTTCTGTTATCTGCTTCCAACCAATGACCTTTTGGTTATCATTATACCCGTCCAACTCATTTCTCATGGTCAAGCCCTAAGCCCAAAATCTCTAAAACGCCAGTACATCAAGCTTGTTCGAAAACACTATCTGGCATGTGGTCATAGTTGAAGTCCATGCTGCTCGCAGACCTAGAGGACATGCTCGTCATGGCCCTCTCAGATCTGGTAGGGGAGATCAGAGACATTTGACCTACATCCTTGGTTAATTTCCCGCAACAAACATCACAAATCCATGAACTCACTGTCGATTGAGGGCCTGTATCCTGGTCCCATGTCGAGCGGTCTATCACCAACCCCTCGACTAGCGTCGATACTTTGCTTCTTAACACGTTCCGCGCTACTCTGAACAAATCGTCGGGCCTCATTTTCAAGCCATAAGTTGATGTTCGGGTCGTTGCAATTAGCGTGGGACATGAGCTCATTCTTCATTCGTGTGACTTGGTCCACCAAACCGTTATATTCCATTTGCAGCTGAGCGTGCTGGCTCTCCAGGCCTTGCTTGGTCTCCTGCAAGTCAGTTACCCACTCCTTCTTCTTTTGTCGACACTTGCTTGCTGCTATTCGGTTTCGTTCCAGAAACTTATTACGCTTTTCACCGTCGCCGTCGCCGTCGTCATGAATGATGTTATTGTCTTGCACGGGCGCCTTTCCCTTCCTTCCCCTCTTTCTCGGAGGGCTGACATCCGATGGCATCGTCGTCCTGCTCGACCTGGACGATGTCTGGGTGAGCATCGAGCTGGTGGAGTCTGTCCTCGAGCTTGACTTGGAGGTAGATGGCACATGCATCAGCGTCGGTCGGTCGTCCACGGGTTCTTGCTTGGTGGTGTAGTGCGCCTGGTGATTGCCATACATTGCGGGCATGCTAGACATCATTGGGTCCCATGCACTCGGCATGGGCATATACACTGAAGGATTCTGCGACATTGTTGGTGAAGACGTGTGGGCTTCTGGGGGCTGTATTGGAAGCGATTCCGGAGGCAGTAGACTCCGGGGCTGGTCGCTGTCGAAAGACTCGTTAGTCGGTGTCGCAAGATCAACCGCGTCATTGAAGAAACTGGGAGGGGTGTTCATCGTGGCGACGACAATCGGTTCCGTCTAGGTGCTAGATGTTCTGGTCGTGGGGAAGGTCGAAGATTACTGAGTTGATGAAATTGTGGTCGTTCCCACACCTACCCGATACGAGACGCTCCGAGCAAAGACAATGGCCGGCAGGACAAAAGGACGAGAACGCTAACCGGGACGATGGTGAGGACGATGGTGGAAGTTCGAAGCGGATGTCGGAAGTGCGATGAGCGCGGAATGCGCGGGAATCGGTGTGGTCCTGTCACAATCTCAACGCCTCCGTGTACTTGGCGATGATTGAAAGTGCACAAGCCGTTGCGCTGCCTCGAGTCCGGTATGTGTAGGGAGCGACGTTTTCTAAAAGCGACAGTCGCTGGTTTTCAGTGACCAAAGCGTAGGTGCGCTTCGATGATTTGGGAAAAGATGGAGCTACAAGCACCAATTGGTCAGTCTTTACCATAAAGTATGACGTCTGGGCAGATCAGGTTGATGTGCAACGGGCTGATGGGGCAAGCTAGGAATTATCGATGAACAGGAGGCGGTGCAACAGGCAATGCCATGTCGATATGCATGGGCAGTCCGGGAGTACGACGGCAAGAACAAGAGTACAAGTAAAGGACGAAGAGCGGAACGGCAGGACGACAGTAAGAACGGCAGCAAGGATGGTATAGAGAGCATCTGAGAATACCTTGACCATCAAATGCTCGGAAACGGAGGGCCCGCTGTCATTGTGGATGGGGCGACGTGGGTGCTGCCCGCAGGGCCAAGAGAAAGCTCAAGGGGTGAGCCGGAGCGATCAGGCCGCTGCAACACTCTCCGGTGAAGACGCCGCCCACTAGACGGAAACGGCAGAGTTTGGGGGCGATGTTGGAACTTGGAATATCTCGCGAAGGGATGTGACGACCTGGGAGAAGTGTTCAGTCGGCTTACCTGAGTCCAGGACCAGTTTCCTCAAAGCGGGTGTGATATTGCCGCCGATTTCAATGAGAGTCGTGCGAACTGGGTTGCGATACAAAATGAGAGAAGCCAGAGCTCTGGCAACGGTAGCGAAACGGAAGAGGGCCCCGTTTCGAGATGGCGCACGATGTGGTCTATCGTCTAGGGTAAGGTAGCCCCTGTTGGTTGACGAAGCTTTGATATGGCTAGGCGAGCGGTAAGGAGGGCAAGTCAATCGACGATGCGACTTGAATGCCTTTGTAGAATCTGGCCGTAACTCTCGACAGTGGCCAGTATCATGGCACGCTGTCACGGTGTTGCCGGACGCGGTACCAAAATGATGAAAATGCGGCAATCTTCCACCAAGCCAGCAAGGATGTTCAGGTAGTGGTGTGGGTGGACACTGCTAGTGCTTGCAGTGCGATGGAGCAGTCCAAGTCGCACAAGCAGACGTCGCCGGCTGGGCAGGGATAAGCGGAAAGCGACGCAAGACCGGTTGTATGTGTTGAAGATGAAGGACGACGACGGCGGCGAGGTCAAGATCGTTCTCAATCGGCAGATGTTACTCAGAAGGACGACGAGGATGGAAGAGACAGCTGCGGGAGACGGAGTGTACTCCGGTCTTCAATGACCTGGAAGAATGGGGTTGACTCAGGAAGGGAGCAAGCTGTGGCGAGAGGAGTCGGTCGGTTAGATGGAGCTCTTGGACAGTCGAAGCACCGATCAATGAGCAGCAGGAGGGAGGAGGCCTGCAAGGGAGGGTGACGAGCGGATGTCGTTGGGGTAAGGCACGCAGCCGGCAGGCGATGAACGTGGGAGGGACGGATGCGTGAGTGTGAGGTGAGATGAGGTGAGGTGAGGTTCAGGCACGACGGGGTAAGGTAAGATCAGGGCAGGTCGTTGTGGGAAGCCGAGGAGGAGCTGCTTCCGCTTCCACAATTGCATTACTTGAAGCACCCGGTTTCTACGTTTCTGCCTTTCTGCAAGTGCAGGTGCTGGCGGAAGTGCACTTGCAAGCAAGCGCATACCTCAGACTGGAAGGCAGGTGGGAGGCAGCTAAGGTAGGTAATTAGCTGTACCTCACCTTCCTTCTCTGCACACATGGCAACAACACGACTGCCAGCGGTGAGTGCTGCTAAGGATGTTAGTGCGGGTGCGGGTGCAAGTGCAGGTGCAAGCGTTGCCAGACACGGGATGGCTATTTCCATCCCGCCTTCCTACCTACCTTCTCAACATCGCACAGAGTTTGCGGATGCTGCTTCTGCTTCGCAAGGGCAGAGCTGTTTGTATGGCTGCACACTGCACACTGCACACTGCATCCAAGCTTCGCCTTCACCTTTTCTGTGTGTGTGTTGGGCTGTCAGAGCCTGCCTCGGAAGCTGCTCTGCCAGGATGCCTACACGAAGCTACCCTGCCCGAAATTCCTCTTGCAGGCTCGCCTTGCTGCGCAAAGGGTGAAGGGAGAGGGGCCCAGTGCTCTCGACAGGAAACGCTACCGCTGGGCCCCTGTTCCTTCGGATGAAAGTCTCCGAAACTGTACAAGACCTGGCTTGACGCTCTGGTCGCCGCTCCTATCGTTTGCTGAGGTGCTCTGCTGAGTCTGCTCTTGTTTTCTGCTGATTGCCTTCCCTTTCCCTGCAGCAACTCAGCCCGCGCAGTACGGTACACGATACCAGATGCATGTGTGGGATGCGAGCTGGAAAGCTACACTACCTTGGCTGGCTAGCTGCCACTGCGACTGGGTATCTGGGCCTTGCTTTGCTTCTCTGCGGCGTTTTCGGCATTAGGACATGTGCCAAGGTTCGGTTGATCATGTTTGGTAACAATTCCATGGTGCAAAAAAGGTTACCACCAAACATAGCGCGCCACGGCCCAGATCAGTCTCAAAAGCTCAGTGCGCTACGCAGTGCCTATCTGCTGCAACGTGGGCCGCTGAGGTTTCTGACGCTAGAACCAGCCGGATGCCGGATGCTGGACACCAGATATCACCTCCCGGTCGACCTTCCGTGCTCTCTGTCCAGCACCAAGCAGCCACAGCCAGAGAGGCGTGAGACGGTTTTTGAGGCCAGGGAGTCCCTCATCAACTCTCCCTGGAAGGCTCGAAGCCCTTCCCACCCAGGCTCCCACACGACAGATCCCTAGCGCTGATGACTGGCTCGGTGAGCACAGGCCAGCAGCAGGACAGTGACTGGCAAGAGGGCAGGTCCGGGAGGTGACACTGACATTGCCCGGGAACCAACGCATGGAGCTGGATGGCCCGGGTCTTGTTCCCTTTGGCTGAGGGCCTGCGTGGCATGCCTAGCTTGGCTGGCATCCATGGCTCTTTGGCGCAGGGGTGAGAAACAGGGGGAGCTCGGGAGCGCTAGGTGGGGAAGTGAGGGGCACCTCACACCTCACACACACACTGCCCTGGACACCACAAAGCCCAGCTCACCACCACCGAAAACATGCCCCTCCGCCTCCTACCCAGCTGAGGTGCGCTTGAGCCTGCCTTCGCCATTGGCGCACCACATTCTGCCAAACCTTCTTAACCCCGCTGCTACGATAATTGCGACCTGCCTCAACCCATGGAAACAGCATGTCTTCTGTTAGTGTTCTTCCCTGCAATCCCCTGTTTGCCTATTCCCGCTACCTGCTTACGCACTTACTAAGTACGTGAGCCTTTCGGCCATGCCCCGTTTCAAGCACAACTTCTCACGTCTGTCTACCCGGTATGCCCGGCTTGACTTACCGAGAGACTACGGGATCGCCATCACTCTCAAATCGACATCGACCGATGTTCTGGATCGTCAAGATGGGAATACGATGCCAAATCGTCGATGAGAAGCTCCGAATCATCGCAAACCGGGGCCATGACTAGCACAAGCCCCGTCCGCCCGCTTCGACCCATATCGCGGCCCGAGAACGAAGCAATTCCATCCTCAGTTTACCCGATATGGGAGCATATCCTGCTGTACTGTGTTAGTTGAATGCCTTCTCAGCCGCCTCGAGCAGCAAGACGCCGCCCGTTAACATCGAGGCAGAATCCGTACCTTTCCCCACCAGACAGCCTCGCAATACGGTGGCTCGACTGGGCCAGACGCAAACAAACAAACAGATCAACCGTCGGCGTCACACAACAAGTTCGTGGCTGTCGAAGTTTCCAGAAATCCCCTGTTTTTGTACCATGATCTCCTTACCCAGCCCCAGCCAGGTACCGGGTCTGTACCACCCAGTCCCTGCAAAATGTGATACTAATATGGACCCTGAGATTGTCACACGCTCGCCTCAGTCTTTTATCAGCTTAGACTGTCAAGTGCCGAACACATCGACGAACGACAGATGAGAGATGCAACTCAATCGGCTGCCGTTTGTTCAGATGGTTGCGTCGCGTAACTAACTTTGGGTCGCAAGGACGGATTTGGTAAACGTGATGGAGTGGGAGTGGTCACTCAGCCAGTATCAATGGTGGGGTGATTGCGGCACCCATCTCCGACTCATGTCCGGCCCTGAATCGGCCCCGGGCCAACCGTCGCAATTCCATTGCCTGCCGTGTCCAACATTCCAGGTTTCTTACCAGCCCGCCTTGCACCGCCGAGACCGTGTGGTCCCTGATCGGGAAAGAGATTTACGTCCCCTGCTTCGACTGCCCTCGACACGTGTATGCGCTTAGAAATGTTCTGCTAATAACGAACCACCCAAATTTTTTCTTACAGTAACTGAGGACCCTTCATGCATTCTTGACCTCAGCATCGACGAAGCATGGCGTCAGAAGCCCGCATTGAAACCGGTTGGACCCCAACAGATCCGCACGGCGCAACCTCCGAAGTTCAGAGACCACTGATATTTGAGCTTCATCCTTCGCACTCGTGGCTCATTGGCATTGAACCACACTTTCTATGTCCAGGAATCCAGGCTCGATGTCTCTGTTTGCTATCTACGCGTCTCAGATCGGGTTATGTTGTTAGTGAGCCATCACCATGTGAGGAGCACTGCTCCAGTGCTGGATCCCAATGATCGACCGGGACCTGCACGCTCGTCCATAAAAACAGGCTATAGGGCTTTGAGTGACGTCATCCCGGTGAACTGAAAAGTTTTCGAAAAAGGCAGCGTCTGATGTGGCAGCCAAGGCCCACCAGATACCACTTTGGCGAGTCGTTCAGAAGGGGAAGCCATCAAGATGAACCATCCGGAATCAGTGTTCCTACCAGCAGCTGACTAACCATTTGAATGCGGACCAAGCCTGATAAAGCGGTCAATTGACTTTCGACTGGGGCCACGTAATTCTTGAACCATCTGCACCGATTCCCCCTCGATGGGAGCATCGAAAAGGGCATGGCAGACGGGGATGGGATACGCGATCCAAACCACCGTTAACATAACGTTTTGTCGATCACTTGGAACGGTCCATTCCTTGATGGAACCCTGAAGGGTCCTCCTGCTTATCTAATTCTTGTAATTCGACCCCGCTTTTCACCTGACAGCGCGATAAGTGTTGGCGCGAAGGGGGCCAAAAACGCGAAGGCGAATCACCCCCTCCCCGCCATCTTGACACGACTCTACTGCGTCCCTGTCCTGCACGATCCCGCTGTCAGCACAAACAACCTGTGGGCCAATTACTTCTCTACCTTGGGGCAGATCAAACCCTTGCTTTCTCGTACCGCAGCGCACCAACAAGAACGTGGCATCCGCCAACAAAGCCAATCCTCCAAGATGGCCGAAACTACCTCTACCCCGCGTATCACCGCGCAGTACCTTGACAACTACGTCGGCAAGAACGTAATGCTCGTCGGCAAGGTCGTCCAGCTGCGCGGCGACTCGGCGGTCCTTGAAGCCGACGGCAACGTCACCGCCATTCTGAACCGCGTTTGTCCATGCCGTCTCTTGTAACTTGAAGCATCGAGATATTAACGCGCTTTGCTCAGGACGTCCACCTCACCAATGGTAATGGTGCTCAGATCGTCGGCAAGGTCAACCCCGACCTGTCCATCAAAGTTCTCTCCTCCAGAGACCTGGGACCTGGCGTGGGTAAGTCGGCCTCGCTTCTCAACCTTTGGCTCCATGTCTCGTAGTCGCGGGCATCAGTACGCAGGCATTCACGTCTAGCTTCTGCTCGTCCCGAGAATCTTGTTGCTTGATATCGCCCAAACCCCCAGTTACCCAACGCTAACATCATTTACAGACTACGCACTTGCCTCTGCCGTTGTAGAGGCAACTCACCACCACAAGCCCCTCTTCGTCTTCGACAATTGACCGCCCCAGCCGTCCGGGCGCGTGTACGGGAGCAAACAGGTCACTATCCCGGCGACGCCCCGTAAATCTGCACCCGCACCCGTGACCCGGCCGGCGACGGCGACAGCTACAGCTACAGCATCCGCCACGCAGCAGCAGCAGCAGAAGCTACCGCAGAGAGAGTTACGATATCATGAACCGCCACCCACACCCAAATCTCCTTCTTCTGATTTCACACCAAAGCATCACCAGCATTCTACCCCGCAAACGCCCTACTCGCAAGCACAGAGACGCTATCCCGAAACGCCTCCTAGATCATCCCAGCGTCAACGTCAACATCACCAACAAGAAAGCAGTGATGCGGGAACATCAACCACTCGACCACCGTCCCGCCCATCAGATTTACTACCAACTCCACCATCCCCCGAACCGTCTAAAGCTACCACTAGGTCCAAGGACACGACTTCGGGACGTGGCCACAGGGACGGAAGGGAACGCAGGCACCGCAGGCATAAATCACGCCCAAAGGAACCCGAAGTCGGTGTGAATGAGGTTGTCGACGACTCGGAGCTTTTGGGGGCCATCCTGGACGGCATCGGCCGAATGACCGTCGGCACTGTCGCCATGCGTATGGACGATGCTGGAAGGTGGAGGATCCGTCGCGACTCGGGGGATGATAGTGCTTAGCATCTGCTTTTGACTGTGTCTAGATCACGAACACAAAACGTCTTGATGATAATGAACAACCTTCTAACCTCATATTCAGGGGCTGAATATCCTATTCAAGCCCGCGTTCATGCCTAACTGACTACTACAAGAAGCTCCTTAACACCAGGTGACCAATATCCTGACACTGCCGGCTATGTTTACCTAACAGCCTTTCTCGTCCGCCATCAATTCGTGGACTGCTTCCACAACCCTGAGGAGGGCTGTGTCAGTCAAACTAACTTTAATCCCTTCATCAACACCGTTCCTTGTATTCCACCACGCAGCGGCTCTACCATCGCTGCTTCTGGTGCCATCCAAATTCCTGAATGCCATTTTGATTCTCGATGTCACCAACTCCCCATCCTCGGTTCCGGTCGTGTCGGTGCTCTCTCGCTCCCTGGAAGACATATCAGCCGAATCATATTGCCCGTCTCCCCCTTTGAGGCACCGAATTTTGCGTGTGAAGCGTTCGAGCACCGCGACCCGTTTCTCGGCAGCTTCTGCTCGCCCCTTCCACATGGCACACTCGCGTTTTGCCGAGCGTAACTGTTCGCTGAGCAGGCCAACATCCATTTCGTCTCTCGTCTCCAACTGACGACGAAGCGAGGCAGTCTCCTCCGTCTTGGCGTCTACTTGCCTTTGCAAGCTGCGAATTTGCGCGTACAGCATCGAGTTTCCTTCGGGGCTTTCCGGGCGTGGAGCCATTGTGTATGCCTCAAAGTGGCGCAGTGATGGCGTAGATGGAGGCCGAGGAAAGTTGACATGCTGGGCAACAGGTGGCTGTTCAAGATGTCGGGTCATCGTACCCAAACTTCGTAGGCCTCTATCATCGTTCAGAGGCGGGCCTTTCGTGGCAGACTTGTGGTAATTTTGGAGGTCGGGGGTTTGTCGAAGCTGACAGAAAACGGGGTTTTCTGGGTGAGCAGGCGCGTGTTCAGGCCGGCGGCCAACTTGGCGGACACTTCTGGATCGACTGCTCAAGTTAACGCTCTGACGGTTTTGCTCCTCTTTTTTCTTTCCAAGGCTCCAAGATGATCCCATGGATGCCAAAGACTTAGGAGACGGTGTCTCAAGTCTAGAATGAACGAGATTTGGCGCAGTCTCGCTTACTCGAGACCCCGTCATCGGCGAAGGTGCATATGACGAATCCATAGAAGCCACTTCAAACATCGCGGCGATGGCCTTCACGCTGTTAGGCTTGGAGGTTGATTTACGCGCAGGCGTGGACACTCCAGATGGTCCTCCGGATGTCCGCGCTGGCGTCACCACCGGTCGCAAAGAAGAGGCTCGGGACCGCTGCGCAACCTCCTCCGCTTTGGACGCCAAGCTTTTCGGTGACGACTTTCTCGTATATGATTCATTTATATATGGTAAGCCAGCATGCGATGCATCCCCCTCCGAAGGTATCCCGACGAAGCCACTCCGGTGGTGAATGTTGATGTCCTTATCTTTTTGCAAAATCGTCTGTAAACCTTCCTTCGCGCAAGAATCGTCTGCTGGCAGCTTATCCTATAACGCCTTGGCCGAGTTTGCGCCGGTATTTCGAGACCTCTGAGGGACTGTCATTTCAGCGCAGTATTCCTTCGGAGTGATTTGAATGGAGCTGTTGTCATTGAACTCCATGTCAGTCTCGTCGCTATGCCGCGGGGTACGAGGGTTAGGTTGCTCGCGTTCGACATCCGACTTTGTAGGCCGACGGACGTCGCTGTCTGATAAACATTTCCACCCTGCCACTTTCTGGAAACCACCCGTTTGGGTCCCTGCGTTCGCAACCACAGCCTTCTGCACTGGAACAGGCTTTGAATTTTCCTGAGCCAAGTGGGATCCACACAAGCTCCTTGGTGATGGGGTTAAAGAATCACTCCCACTCAATCTGATGATGGTTCGAGGACTCATGTCATCAGGCACGATGTGTTTTCTCTTGGGCGTTCTTGGTGTTGAGCTGCCGGACGAACCACCGCTTCGATCAGTTCCAACGAGTCGACGTAAAGCTGTAGAGACAAATCCAGCGTCTTTTCCTCCGTTTTCCTCCGGGACTTGCTCCAAGGATCTCTCAGACAGACGGGTCTTTTGCCCATGGCCAGTTTCGCTGGCTTCCTTGACGTTCATGGTATTTAACGGCTCGCTTGACCGGTGGACTGTCGATCTAGACGAAGTTCTCTCCGGAATGAGCACGTCATGTACCCGAGTATTGTTGTTCGGGTGCTTGCCGTGGCGTCCAACCCTCGTAAGTAAGTCGGGAGTACTGCCAGATGTAGGATGAGAGATTTCGCAGCGGTTCCCCTCTGGAAGACCGCCCGTGATCAACGATGTAGAGGTTGCTGCCTGACTTGCTTCCTCAGAGGCTTGCTCCGCCTTTGTACCTCTGGTCCTCATAGAACTGGTCTGGGAAAATCCTATCTTGACATTGCTTTGCTTGCTCCCAATTCTCTTGACACCATGATTATTTGCCGTGAATTCTTCTGCAGTAGGCGACAACGAGTGGAGTGATTGTTGAGGCGGCAGTCGGTTCGAGGATGGAGAAAGAGACACTTGGTGTCGGACCTTTTGGACATCAAGTTTGTGCGTCGGACCGTCGAGCATCGCCGAACGTGCCAGTGTCCCTATTCGTGTTATCTCGTTAGTCCAAATTTGACCCAGAGAGCAGGCTGGCCTACTGCAAGTTGGTGTGGGAGAGTCTGGAGTCGGAGATCCATCCCGATCAATCGTGGCTCCTGGCGTGGCCGGCTTGCTTTTCCAATCTCTGGGCAGTCCAATTGTAAACGGGTCGGAGCTGGAAGACCAATGGGATTTGTGACGGGCCTTTTTGTCCACTCCTTGATCAATCCTAATAAGTATTCTTAGATCCCTCATGTTCTTGACGACCTCCCTCCAATTGGTGATGAGCATCTCCGCAATTTCGTTCGCGACATGTACCTTGTTTATGGCTGGAAGTGGTGGTTCGTCTTGTGCTTTCGCTGTGCGCTGTCGTTCTCTTTTTAACTGCGGCGGCGTAAGGGGGAAAAGTAGAAGACCAGCAGACGGGGTTGCCAGTTTCATGGTATAAGAATCTAGAAGATCACCAACAAGCAGGGGTCCGAAGACGATGCCTAATGCGGTATATCCCATGAGATCAGACGTGGGAAGAGGATGACCCCGCTCGTCTTCGCGGGCTGCCGTCTCCCCAGCACGGCCGATGACAGAGAGCAGACCAAATACGGCGCATATCAGTTCTCGCTGAAATTGTGATTTGACGGTACCGATTGCTAGCGCGATGAGGCGGGCTCGAAGCTTCGTCTCTTTCGTTCTGCTTAGCTCGGGCTCACCCCGAAGCTGGCATTGTATGGCCACCAGTGCATCGAAAAGCGAAAGTGTGCCCAGGATACCGCCAGGGAGAACGGAGAGGAACTTCTTGAAGGCTGACGCTATGTCGTGTATTCCGACGTTGATATGGGTCGGGAGAGACGCGCAGCGAATCGTATTGGTAATTTCTTCACCAGCCTTCTCGTCGCAGTAGTAGTCGAAGATTGCATTGATTCCACGGATTGACCCTGGAATACGAAAGATTCCGCGGGTTTCCGGTCCTGTTCACTGTAAGGTTATGATCATGTGCAGGGAGCAGGAGGAAGAGCATACCATACTGGACCAGATATTGAGCAGTTGCCCTGAAGCAAGTCGGCAACATGAGAGAGCTAGGGGCATACGGCTCTGGCAAGTAGAAGAAGTTCTTGCCGCTGAGCCTAACCATCGTCTGAAGATCAACGATTCTGCGTTCCGGTCTTCTATGCGCAACCATATTTAGAGCAAGGTCGCTGATACTTCGCCTGTGCTTGATCGACCTGGATGGTCGTCGAGAAATGGACGGCTGTCCAGATGAAGGTGAACGAAACATTCGCGACCACCACCTCCGCTTTTCTGACATGGCCGCAGGTGTCGTTGGTCGCTGGAGCAATTAGCCTCTTGTTGTCACACTTGGTAATATTCACTTACTCCTTCAAAATCCCCGACAACAAGAGCTCGGATTCCATGCTGTCACATCGCATTAGCGATAATCGACCATCGGATGCCGATGAAGGCACTGCGCTAAAGCAGACAGGTTTTTTATTACCTTTTTGGCCAGACGATTGTACTCTTGAACAAAAAACTCGCGGCTCTCGACCACATCGGTGTCTGGGAACAAGGCTAGGTCCGCGGCAGAGGATGTCCATGTTGCGCTGCTTGGCAGAGCCCGGTTGCGACGGTTGTCCCTGCTGGCAAGTGCGGGAACTGTGGTCGAGTTGGGTACGCGCTGTCGATCGGGGCCATCATGTGTTGAGAAAGACATCACTGGCAGTTGAGGAGGTAATGTGCTCGTAGGTGCTGTGCTAGGCTTCTTGCTCGCATGAGTCGCAGTCTCTGCATCGCGAGACGCGGCCGAGGATATCGATGGGTCGGGGCGGTAATGCTGCATCGCAAAGGATTTGCGTAAATGAGATGGAGACTGAGCAGGTGACTTGGATGCAGCCAGCTCGGCTCGGGATACAAGTTATGTTATGCCAAACCGCTGCAAGCTTGCGAGTGAGGTCGGAGTGGCTGATCAAGTTTGATGGGGAGGCGTTTGTGCCTGGAATCAGGCTGTCCAAAGCAATAAAATGGCTGAAAGAAAGTTATCATCAGTCTGCTCTTGCCTCGTATCCCGAGAAACGCAACAGCCTCAACTGGATCGCACCTTCCCGGCCAATCCTACCTGGATAGCAAGATGACATTGTGAGCCAGCCACTGGTGACATTGCCTGCGCCGTTGGCCACAAGACGCACCTTCCCGCGCAAACGACAAACCTTACGTAGGGTGCAAGTTGGAGCCCGGGGCGGCATGAGGCCAGAAATAGAAAGGTACGCTAAGGAGTTGATATCGACATGTTCTCATTGCGTGATGCATCCAGGTAGCCGACTGCTCCATATAGACCTTCCAACCCTCTATAATGAAGTGAAAGAAAATGTTAAATATGCGCACCATCTGGTATTCCTCCCAGTTACGCCCCCATACGCCTGGCACATGCTCATTACCATGTCTACCGTGTCCCATGTCATTCCAGCGAGGATCCGTCGCTCTTTGGTTCTATGTAAATTCCATTTTTCTTTTCCAACTTCATGTTCATTTGGTGTCGTCCTCCTCCCCGTACAGAAGAACGTACTTGAGGATGTCGGACAGGGAAATCACGCCCACGAGCCGGTTTTCATCGTCCACTACAATCAGACGATGCACTCGTGACTTGCGGACAGTGTCGAAGATGGAGTCTAGTCTGTCGTCAGGGCTGCATGTGTAGATTCCCGGGGAGTCATCGGGTCTCCTGCACAAGGCCTCGCCAACACTGGACGACAGCTCCTCATACGCGCCACCCTTGATGCATGGAATGATGTCGACAGCCTCGAAAACATTGAGCAGCCGGTTGTGCTTGTCGACTATAGGGACACATGAGATGTTGTACTTGACCATCGAGTCTACAACGTCCAGGACGGAATCGCCCATCTTGGCCGTTGCCAGCTTCTTGTATGTGCCCAGACCGATCTCCCTCAGCGACTTCTTCAGCAGCACCGTGTTATGCTCGTTGTTGACGGCGATAAACTTGAGGATTCTATACTGCGTAATGACGCTGACAACCATCTCGCGGCCGGTTTCGTCGTCGACGTCCACGAGAGGAATTCGTCGTGCGCGGGTCTTGAGCATCCGACGGCAGGCTTCGTAGAGTGGTCTCATGGGGTTGACAGAGACTGTTTCGAGCGGAGACACGCCGATAGCCTTCTCGATATCTACAAAAAGCCGTTGGTTAGTGGTCCCCAGCAAACGAGCTTGTCCTTGTCACGAACCTCGCAGGCTACTCAGGCGAAATTGTTCCAGCTTGCTCATCTCATCAGGAAATTGACAGTAGTACTGAATGACATTGATGTAGTCGGTAGCTGTCAGAAGACCAGCGAAGGTCGAGTTGTGCGAGTCCCATAACGGCGCGGAAACGATTGCTACGGCGAAGGTCAGAATGGACAGCTCGGCGCATTCAGGCGGCATGACTCGTACCATTTTGAATGAGGATGTTGAGACTCTTCTTGATCAAGAGGTCATTGTCGAGGACGATGAGACGGAAGGATAGCGGCAGGACATCGTAGCTGGTCCGAACTTTGAGGAACTCGCGGATCGCTTTCTGGGCAGACAAGCATAGTTAGCCACGGGTCTTTGCGGTCTAAACGTGCCCCTCGCGATGGCGGCGGGCGGATGGCAGAGCGCAACCCCGCATGCGCAGAGGCAGCAGGTCAGGGCAAATTCGGGTCGCAGGGCAGCATTCGGCATGGCGCTCGAGGGGAAAACGGGCGGCGGAAGGGTGTTGGCAGCTTACCAGACCCTGCATTTGGTCCTTATCGAGAGGGCTCGGGGGCTTTTCAGGCATTTTGCGAAGCACAGAGGGCGGTCTTGGGCGTAGGTAGGATGAGGGCGTGACGAAGGGAAGCTCGTGACCTTGTGGTCTCGCGATGGACGCAGCAGTAGCGACTACGGGCGGTTGTAGTGGACCAGTACCGCTAGGCTGTTGCTGATGCGACATGGACATGGAGCCAGGACCGGCATTGTCCTTCGACGCCGAGGACGCGGAGGAGGGGTCGTCCATTGTGTCGTCGTGCCGTACGAGGAGGGCTGGCTAATGGCGCGCGTGGCCCCTCTGGACGTGGACGGAACGGGGTACGGAGGAACTGGTGTGGGAGGAGAGAGCGGGAGACAGGAAACGGGAGACGGACGGCAGAGGCGGGAGTTCAGAGACAAGGACGGAATTTTGCGGTCGAAGAATCGGACGGGTTGGGCTGGAACTGGAACTGACACATTGGTGATTTTTGTTCCCTTGTCGTTCTTTTTTTCTTCCAGGTTCCTTCTCTGTTCCCCTCCAGCGGTGGCAGATAGCAGAGGTAACTAGCAGTGACAGCGGCGGCGGCTGTGGCAGGTGGCAGCAATGGTCACTCAGTGACAGCAGCAGCAAGTACCTTTCCACAGTCCTGGCGGCAGGCAAACTGACGACTGCATCCCTCCTGTCTCACCTCGCCTGTGGCAGCCAGAGATAAGGATAAGGATAAGAGCAAGGACTGGATCTACGAATACCTGGAGAGCCTACCTGGAGAACAAGAACAGCCCGCACCGATGCCTAAGACAAGGGTGGCGTCGACCGTCTGATTGTGGGTTTTCTGGCTTCTGACGCAGGTTGGCGATGGCGCTGCCGCTCCGGCGACGATGACCAGTCCAGTGGAAGTCAACGAAGTGATGCTTATAATTAGCGCTTGGCACTGCAGCTTGACGGGTGCAGCGGCTTCAGTTCCGAAGGCCAACAGAGGATGATGACGGTTGTAACGGGAGCCGTCGCCATTGGAGATGGCTTCAATGATCCGCCAGCTGCTATGGGCGGAGAAGATTACACGCGCGAATGAAGCACACACACGACTTGAGCCATACGCAGACAGACAGCGGCCATCGACAGCTACCTCCAGCGGGAGTAGCTGCTCCTTCCGGCATCTCTTTCCCGTTGAATCAACTGCGCAGCGCCCGACGAATAGCGGCTGGAGCACAATCTCACTGGGACGAGATCACTGCTGCACCTTGCCGTGCGGTGGCCAGATTCCGCGCCGTTGCCATCCGACAGTCTTTCTTTTTCTCCCCCCGAGCAAGATTGTCTCTCCCGGGTTGATATCTTGCCAGGGATAGCTGCAATGCGAGACATGCCGGCCAAAAATTCCCCTCATGAGTGCCATGCGACACTCGATTGTTGTGGAAAGGCATCACATTGCGATGTCTCATTGCCCAATAAACTCTATGCTGTCTATTATGGAAACACATCCATGCCTCATTCAGCCAGCGTCTCCGCGGGTAGGCTGGCGTGATATTGGACCCTGGAGGCTCCTGTGCATTCAGGGTAGCAGCACACGGGCAAGTCATCGGGTCATTTGAGGGGCAACATCGCGGGTAGAAGAGGGTGTGCTCCTGTTGTAATGTTCGTCTGAAGCTTCTCTTGCCTGGCAATCGTGCAGGCGCCATGGAGGAGTCAGCGTACCAAAGCTTCTCGAGAAGCACGTACGCAAGATAAGGTCTTCGCTGTCATGTGCCGATGGGTACATTCCGGCTGTCGCAAAGGGGAAGGAAAGCAGACGTCGCTTGTTGATAGGTTTCTGGAAATTGATGGCAGCTCTCGAGGACACAGTAGAAGCTAGAAAGTAGGCTCTCCCACATTCTCCAGAACGAGTTTGCATTGCTCGCGATATGATGTCTTGCTGGATGACATAAGTCGACTCCGCGGAGGATGAGCTTCACAACACAGCTTGTTTCCGCATAAAGAAGGTGGTCCGTGTGTCTCGAGCTCGAGATGTGGAGGACGATGAGGAACGGTGAGGAAGCTGCGGCAGTGCCGCCCGAGGCAGGAGGAGACCCGACATGGAGAGAGGAGGAACAGGCGGCGCGGAGTGGTTGCAACTTGCGGTCCTGGAATCTGGGCAGAGTGAGGCGGATGCGCCTCTCCAGCATCCTCTTCTAACCGGGGAGAGGAAGCCGCCCGCCAGTCACATCACGAGTAAAAGTCGGCAACGCTGCAGGTACGCTCAGTACGTACCTGCTGCAATGGGTCACCTAGACCCCCTAATCCCGACGGGGTTAGCACGGCCAACTGTGGAAAGTCGGCAGCTCCACAGAGAGTTCCACAGTGTCACGGGCCTATCACAACCTGGAGACGGCTGCTGCTTTTCCAGAGTGCCAGCCCCGTTGCTGGTGCTGGTGCTGGTGCTGGACCTGGTGGTGCTCTTTTTTTTTTCATCCTGTGGTGTGCCTGTGCCTGCTCTTGCTCGTTGCTTGGTGACTCGGGAAGCTACCCAAGTTAGGTGCTTGTACCTTGTCACTACTAGCCCCACCACGTTAGCCTCACCAAGGTGCCAAGGTCCTGCGCTACTGCTGTTGCTACCTCTCTGCTGCTGCTGCTGCTGCTGCTGTTGCTGCGGCTTGGGCCTGTGCTCCGAGAGACAACTGGAGCAGCCTCCCGACGGCACTTTCTTCCCAGAACCTCACTTGACCGATTACATCGTCCATCAACCGACAGACTGTCGGGCCTCTTCCGCTGGGCAGCAACGTACCTCTAATTCGCCGGCTATCGCTCACTATCGAATCTAATCCGTTCGTCACGTTTAATCGACAATACGCTTCTACCATCGACCCGTCGGAAACATCGCAGGCTCCGCATCCCTCTGGTTGGGCTGCTAAAACATTCGTGTTTGCGAAAGAGGATCCATCCAAACAAAACAGCCCCAGCCGCCCCCCGAGACCGCTACTTCGAAGTCGAGTCTTCATATCATCGAAATCGGCCTTTGTTGCCCACGTCGGCCATGGGAGTGTGTCAATCGTGTTGCGGAGGTATGATGCGATTTACTGCTACATGCTGCTGACCAGCCAAGCTAATGGTGACTGCACAGGGAGATCCCGCGATGGACTCTACGAGCCAGTCCTCGCCGACAGCGAACGGGAGGCTGTCGCCGACCTCCTCCAGTACCTGGAGAACGTACGCGTTTTTCTTTACCCACCACATAGCTGAACCTTCATACTGACTGTGTTTCAGCGCGGTGAAACCGACTTCTTCTCGGGCGAACCTCTTCGAGCTCTAAGCACTCTCGTCTTCTCTGAGAACATCGATCTTCAACGCAGTGCTAGTCTTACTTTTGCCGAAATCACAGAGCGAGGTATGTGGAACATTTTAACCGCCCGAGAAGAGCTTCGAGCTGGTCCAACGAACCGTGCGGTGTAGCACCTGCGGGCGTCTTCGTCTACGTCACCTGCTAATGCCAGTGTCCGTTCCGCAGATGTTCGCGAAGTCGATCGCGATACCCTCGAGCCCATCCTCTTCCTGTTGCAGAGTCCTGATATCGAAGTTCAGCGCGCCGCCAGCGCAGCCCTGGGAAATCTGGCCGTCAACAGTGAGTCTAGCTTCGCGCGCCAGGCTGGATGAGCATTACTGATCTGAATCGCCAGCCGAGAATAAGGTTTTGATTGTCCAGCTCGGTGGACTTACGCCTCTCATCAGGCAGATGTTGTCGCCAAATGTCGAGGTGCAATGCAATGCCGTCGGCTGCATTACCAACTTGGCCACACATGAGGAGAACAAGGCCAAGATTGCGCGGTCCGGCGCGTTGGGTCCTCTGACGAGGCTGGCAAAATCCAGGGACATGCGGGTTCAGAGGAACGCAACTGGAGCTTTGTTGAACATGACACATTCGGGTACGTTATCACCAATACTATCGACAGGTCATTCTCGCTAACTTCAGAAAGATGAGAACCGCCAGCAGCTCGTTAACGCCGGAGCCATCCCCGTCCTGGTTCAACTCCTGTCCTCGTCAGACGTTGATGTGCAGTACTATTGCACAACCGCTCTCAGCAACATTGCAGTCGATGCTAACAACCGACGCAAACTTGCACAAACCGAATCGAAGCTTGTCTCTTCGCTCGTCACTCTCATGGACTCCTCGTCACCCAAGGTTCAATGCCAGGCAGCACTCGCACTTCGTAACCTGGCCTCGGACGAAAAGTACCAGCTGGATATTGTGCGGTCAAACGGTCTGGCTCCATTGTTGCGGCTCTTGTCGTCGTCTTATCTGCCTCTGATCCTTTCCGCCGTCGCCTGCATACGCAACATTTCCATTCACCCATTAAACGAGTCGCCCATTATCGAAGCTGGCTTCTTGAAACCGTTGGTGGACCTGCTGGGATCGACCGAGAATGAGGAGATTCAGTGCCACGCCATATCGACACTGAGGAACCTGGCAGCCAGCTCTGATCGCAACAAGGCACTGGTCCTCGATGCTGGTGCGGTTCAGAAGTGCAAGCAGTTGGTGCTGGACGTCCCGGTTACGGTCCAATCCGAGATGACGGCTGCGATTGCTGTTTTGGCTCTTAGTGATGAGTTGAAGTCGCACCTCTTGAACTTGGGTGTCTTTGAGGTCCTCATTCCCCTCACCCATTCTCCCAGCATTGAGGTGCAGGGCAATAGCGCTGCAGCCCTCGGCAACCTCTCTTCAAAAGGTATGGTTGCTACCACTTCAATCAAGGTTTCAATGCTAATTCATCCGCAGTTGGCGATTATGCTGTATTCGTACAGGACTGGAAAGAGCCTAACGGCGGTATCCACGGATATTTGACGAGATTCCTCCAGAGCGGCGACGCGACGTTTCAGCACATAGCAATCTGGACTCTGCTCCAACTGCTCGAGTCGGAGGACAAGAACCTTATCCAGCTGATCGGTCAGGCCCAGGACATTGTCGACCAAATCAAGGAGATCGCCAACCGCCAAATTGAGCCTGACAACGAGTTCGAAGATGACGACGAGGGCGAGGTCGTGAACCTGGCACAGCGATGCCTGGAGCTGCTTGGCCAGAGTGGCTCAAAGTCTCATATCGAGGGCTAAAGCCCTTTTTCTTTTCAGTATGACGGGTCTCGCTTTCACTATTTCGTTCCTCCGCTTCCCTTCTGGGGTATTACTACAGGATCAAATGGCTCGGGGGCTTGGGTTGTCGGTGTTATGGCGTTGATGATTATGCAGAATGAGTTCAGGTCGGTACGTTGCGTGTATTTGTTTTGGCGTGGAAGCATTTTGAAGGAGCGTTTATTTTGGCGAACCTATTCCTGACGGACGACCCTTTCCGCCGTCCTCAGTTTCAAGGTACGGCATGTCTCTTTAAGAAGGACGACCTAACCCTTTTACTTTGTATTAAGCATTATGGCCCGTCGGTCGGGTTATCCAATTTCCCACGTTACTCGGCCTGTCGCCGGGCTTGATGAACTTTTCCTTAACGCCACTGGCCTTCCTACCTCGTTGTAATTAGGATCAGACCTTAGAAGACCAAAAAACAACTCACTATTCGTGATTAATTCTCATCCATCAGTCGAGCAAGCCTTCGTTGTGCCCCTCGTGAGGATGATCTGGTTGGATTCTCGGGTTCATTTCTTGTCATCATGGTCGTCTTCTGGATCCACAAGGCCGTTGCGGAATACCTGACGGGTACTCCAGGGCAAATGTCTGGCAATTACCTTGCCCTTTATTAAAGCTAGTGGTACTGGTCCAAACATCCGTGAGTCTCTCGAGAGCTCCAAGTTGTCGCCTACAATCCAACAGTGACCTTGGGGTACCTGACAGATCGTCAGTGTGAGACTTTCGCCAACTTCATGACACAAGCTGCCATACCTGCATCATTTTCTGGGGATAGGCATCAGGGCTTCCCACGAGGACGTAGTCACCTGGCATGCCGATTACGCGTTTGATGCCTTCCGCACGTTGGAATATGGGAATTCGATAATGCACCAAGTCTCCTACAACAATATTGCGGCCGTAGCGATAGCGTTTGTCAACAATAATGTGATCACCGGCGATGTCGAAAGTCGGCAACATTGACGGGCCGGCCGCAGGTCCCCATTCGAAGCAGTAACTTGTGAAGACATGGGCAGCGGCCATGGTCTTTCCGGCAGCGAGAACCAGGCGAATCGGATGGCCAATTATGGCTCTCGCCCATGGAGGCAGCATCGCGTCCGAACGGGGAAGCCGTGTGTTTGTTGATGCTCGTCTCAGGCCTGAGAACAGCTGAGGAGTTCAGTGTCACACCCTACGTACAGTGATGAGGAGACCACGGCGAATCCGCCAGCGCAAGAAGTCGGAGCTCGGACCCCACTGAAAGCTCAGCACCGGGACTTGATTGGTGGGGAAGCTACCTACCCCATGTGTCTTCTACAATTTCATCTCTTCGCCTCCCATTGTCTGCGCCAGCTCCCATCTACCAAACGTGCTGGGGTCAACAAGCAACAACCCGCCTTGTGACTCAATCGACGATCCAAAGCTCCAAAACGTTTCCAGGAGACGGGTTGCCAGCATGAGGGTCGCACGATGCTTGTTCAACAGCAGGACAGCCCTATATAGGGTGTTCATCTCGCCCTACGAAAAAGTTGAAGCGCTATCACGATGCAGCGCTCTCTCTGCTCCCGCAACCAGAGTCCATCCACCCGTCGCCGCGTCGATACCGAACCTTTCACGCCACGCATCTATGATCCATCGATACAAGAAGCGCGGAACGGGCCGCCCAGACGAAAACAAGAAGCGCCTGATAGAAAACGACAGGATCCGCGACAGGCAAATCATGGTTGTAGACGAGGACAACAAGCTGGCTGGCCCGTACGCCACTTCAAAAGTCCTGCTATCCCTGGACCTCGAGAAGGAAACGTTGCGACTGGTCTCCCCGGCCCCCTCGGACCCGGGCCCAGATCAACCAGCATACGCCGTTTGCAAGGTCATAAACATCCAGGAGGAGAGAGCCAGGGCGCGCAAATTGGAGCAGGCGAAGAAACTTCAGGCAAAGACAAACAAGACCAAAGAGCTGGAACTCAACTGGGCGATTGCGTCGAATGACCTCAACCACAAGATGAGGCAGTTGAGGACATTCCTAACCAAGGGTTACAAGGTTGAGATCTTGATGGCCAAAAAGAAGGGAAGCAGGATTGCTACAGCAGACGAAGCGCAAGCTCTTGTTCAAGCAGTCAGAGACGTCGTGGAAGAGACCCGCGGCGCCAAGGAATGGAAGGCCTCGGAGGGCCAGCCACTTAAGGTGATGAGACTTTACTTGAGTGGAAAGGCTGGCCAGGCTCTGGCTGAGGATGGCTCTGAAGCGTCTGCCGAGGGGCAGTCCGAGACCTCTGCAGAGGACCAGTCCGAGATTTCGGCAGAAGCTTCATCAGAGACTTCGCCTGAGGCCTCACCCGACGAGAAGCAAGCAGCCCCTGCCTCCTGAGCGTTTGATGTCTCTACCACATGCATGTAACAACAAGCGGAGTCGAGAGACTTGTATAGGAATCACAAAAGGTGGACAGAAACTGTAAGATGAATGATGTTGATCTATAGACCACTAAAAATTATAGAGACTGCGTTCCATTTCCCCCGACTGCAGTGATTGTGTGGTGGGAGTTTGCCTGGGGCAGATGGGTGACTGAGTACGGATACCTGATGGCCTAAAAGCTCTCATTATGATCAGATGGAATCGTCTGAAAACCAAGTCTGATTCAATCAGTCAGGACGACCAAATGACTGCAGAAGCCTTGCGCCGCAGGCGTGCTGTTGGATAGTGATTGGCGCCACAGCTTGGACGTCATTCCCCGCACGATGCAGTTAAGCTTTAGCGAGCTTTTAGCGCGGGGCACCTAAGGAGTCGCATCCCGCCGCGCAAACCCCTGTGACTCAACCCTCCAAAACTTCTCAGCCTCTCCGATCAGATAACTTCTGGTGACTGGTCCCACCTCGAACTCGATCAAACCTACCTGCAGAAAGTCGGACCTCACCTCTTAATCAAATAGAAACCGAAACATCCAAAATCGAGGACAAACCAGAGGTTTTCGATCGACCCTGAGACCAGACAATGGCGACGGAGACACCAAACACCCCCGCGCCGCCGCCGGCCGCCCAGGAGAAGAAGAGTCAACAACCCCAAAAGAAGGACGATGCCAAAAAGAGCGACGCTAAGAAAGATGTTCCTGCCGAGGGAGGAGAGAAGAAGCTATCCGGCGCCGAACTGAAGGCCAAGGCGAAGGCGGAGAAGGCGGCGAGAAGAGCAAAGGCGAAGGAGTCGCAACCGGCACCACCAGCCGGCCAAGGAGCTCAGGGCGGCGATGCGAAGGGAGGGAAATCGAAACAGAGACAAGACGGACCCCAAGGCGTCGGTGGTCCTGGTGGAAAGGGCGGCCCAGCAGGAAAGGCTGTCATCGCCCTTCCCAAGGAGAACAAACCCAAAGTCCCTGAGTGCTTCAGTCACCTGTCTATGGCTAAGAGGATACACATGACGGAAGTTGACAAGGACGTGCACCCCTCCGTTCTGGCGCTAGGCCAGCAGATGAGCGCCTTCGCGATCAGTGATAGCACCACGAGATTGGAGGCGACTCTGCTGGCGTTCAAGAAGGTTGGTTTTGTTTGCTCCGAGAAGGTCAAGACTTTCTTTCTCACGTGTGGCAGGTCATCGACTCATACACAACCCCTCCGGGCAACACATTCTCCCGCCACTTTACATCACACATTTTGAACCCCCAGATCGAGTATCTCTCGGCATGCAGACCCATGTGCTTCTCCATGGGTAATGCCGTGCGCTGGCTGAAGCTCCAAGTCAGCAAGATCGATATTGACCTGCCCGACTTCGAGGCCAAGAAGCTCCTTTGCGAATCCGTTGACAACTTCATTCGCGAGCGTATCGAGCTGGCCGACTTTGTCATCGTCAAGACGGCTGCCGACAGCATCGAGAACGGCGAGGTCGTCCTAACCTACGCGCACCACCCGCTCGTCGAGCGCGCCCTCCGTCAAGCTCACGCCGACGGCAAGAAGTTCTCCGTCACTGTTGTCGACGACCCATTTGAGAGCACTGGCCGCGAGCTCGCCAAGAGCCTGCGCGCCCTTCCTGGGGGCGGTGTCGAGGTCTCATACTGCCCGGACCTGAGCGCCATGCGAGCCCACCTGCACGAGACATCGCGCGTGTTGGTCGGCGCGGAGGCCATGTTCAGCAACGGTGCCATGTACGCTCGCGCGGGAACGAGCGACATCGCTATTGCGGCTGCAGACCAGGGTATCCGAGTGGTCGCGCTGTCGGAGACCATCAATTTCACTGAGAGAGTCGCAATGGACTCCCTGACGTTCAACGAGATCGACCCTGAGCAGATGACTGCGGACAGCTTCCGTCTGCTCTTCGACACCACTCGGGATCGTCACATTTCTGTTGTTATTACGGAGTTGGGCATTACCTCGCCTGTGTCTGTGCCGGCGATTCTGAGGAAGTTGGAGGAGTTGTAAGAAAGAAAAAGGTGGTAGATTGCGCGAGGCAGCGACGTATGTCCCCGAAGGGACACACCGGGTTTTGGGCGCTTCTAGTCCTTGGTTTCTCCCGTAAATAGATACCAATCCATGCGGACTCAGAAAGAGACGCATCATAGACATTAGCTTAGCAAGTGCTCATCGCGATATGAATAGTTCCATGTCTGGCAGTGAGACGTTGGTGACTTTCACGGCGTCAATTAAGCCTCTCTGAACGCAATATGTACACAGGATATCCGCTCTGTTTGAGGGAACTTCCCACACGGCGTCGTCCTTAACAATTCCCAAGGACGGTCTCCGTGGCATAGTTCCCGGCCTTTCCAGCTTGATACAGGGTCTGATCGATCCTAACCCGTCTTCATGCCTAAGCTTCTCGAGTGTCGTTTCGTCGCTCTTCCCGGTCCTCGAGACAGACAACTCTTTCCACTCTGTCTTTTTCTTTCTTTTTTTCGGTTCAAAATTTCATCATCGTCGGTAGAAATCGGGTCGTCTATTGATCAGCCTCCTTGCGCGCCGCTGCCCTCGCGCGCTTCTCGAGCAGGATCGACTTGCGCTCGTTGAGGAAGGCCGTCTGCCTGTCGTCGACGCCCTGGAGCCAGTAGCCGAAGCTGCCACCGCCGGCCATGTAGATAGGGTAGACCCAGAGGGACTCCTTGTTGAAGAACGGGCGCATCTCGATGCCCATTTGCCAGAAGCGGACGGCGAAGCCTGTGGTTCCTCCGTCAGCAATGCTGTCCTCGATACCCATTTTTCGTTCCCTTGAAAAGCCCGATAGCAACTTCGCCGTCCTCAATGGCTCTCGGAAGCCGATCGGGGTGTGACGGAACGCAGGGAAAGGGCATCACGCACCGAAGCCGCTCCAGAAGGCGATCCTGCCGACCATTGTCGTTTGAGTTGTGAAGGGGTCCGGGAAGGGTTCGAGAGGTGGTCAATTGACGGAAGGGCCGGTTCCGCCGATCGTTAGATAGCTGGTATCTCGGGTTTGGTGGAGCGTCGGGTTCAATTCAATTGACCGAGATGGTGATGGCAGCTTGGATGAGTGGTCTGTGGTCCGCGTCCCCGGCCGGGCGGGCTGCCCGCTGGGGTCGGCGGAATAATTGCAAATCGAGTTTTTCCGATTCGATCGCTGGGCGAAAGCTGGACGGAGGGTGCTTCCAGCGCTGTAGACCCCTGGAAGTATAGGGGGTTCGGCGGTTCAACTCCCCTGGATGTCAAGACTTTCTTTCGTACCTACCTACCTAAGGACAGGAAAGAGGAATTACCTCACACGGAATTTTTGTGACAAATTATTCGTCTGATTTTGATATAATATTTTCGGACATGTTCATGGCCCAAAGGTTTTCTCCCTATGCATTACAGCACGCGCGGTGAAGCTTCTTATTTACCAATAGTGGACCTTCACTTCAGCATCCGATATGGTGTAGTGGCCAACATGATGCCCTCTCATAAATTTGAGAGGTTAGGCATAGCCCCGAGTTCGATTCTCGGTTTCGGAACTCTTCTTTTGCTTTTTCCACCTAGCCTCCCAAATCGTTTTGTTTTTGTCTCCCACGTCGTTTTTTCTCACTGAGCCTCCGCTACCGTGTAGCTAGCTATCTCTCTTTGTAACAAATAGATGGATTTTTGGCACGCTGACAACGTGGTTAAATTAAAACGACGGGTATCACTGTTTTTTCCAACCCCCTGAGCAGATTGCTCACATAATACGTAAACGTCTACATACATACACTTCTACAATGCGCCGCCAACAGCCTGTGCGATCCACATTGCTATCCTGACGTTGAGACCGACGCGGCGTTCAGGCTTAGAGAAGTCCTCGCGAGTGACGCGCTCAGCGTATTCTTGAAGCCATGTTTGCTCTTCGCCCAGGCGCTTCTTGAGGTCCTCGTCCTTGGTGAGAATCATGGCCCCCGCTTCCAAGTCATGAGAATAGCTGCGCTTTGTGTAGTTGGAGCTTCCTACGACGCTGATGGACGGGTCTTTCTCCCCTGGTAACGTAATCCAGAGGCCCTTGGCGTGATAGGTCCAGCCTTCGGGCTCACCAACGGTACCTTTGCGCCATTCTTTGAGGATAATGGAGTCGTCCAGCTTGCGCTCGTGGACGGCGCGCACGAAGCGGCGAGCAAGCAGGGTATATGCGCCAGGTAGAAGCCCAGACACGCCCGAGGAGCCGTAAAAGCCATTAGCCTGCTGGGAGGCTGTGATGACGACGTTATTTTGAGACGTTGTGGAAAGCAGCAATTTGGTTAATGATGGTGCAGGGTTGAAGTAGCCTGCAGTAAAAGTCCAAGATGAACCTGCGTATTCAGGCAGGGCAAGTGTGGACAGGACGTGTGTGACAGCGGGAAGCTCGGTAGATGTGTCGGGTTTCATCAACTGCGACAGTTGAGCGAGCATATACACTTGGGTGTCTTTGCTCGCATCCTGCGGGGCGGTCTGTTTGGAAGAAATAAGGGCATGGAGAGCGGGAGTGGTTGTGCTGATGAACTGCTTCGGCTCTTCCAGAGGGGAGGGCGCCGGGTTAGACTTTGGCCAAGTCAAGACAAACCCAGCTGGCTCCTTTGAGGGCTCGACGAGGAAGCTAAAACCGGCAACTCCTTGGTAAATACTCCAGAAGTATTCGGTCACCTCTTTTGAGGAAAATAGATGGTAGCGATCTTGACGGTTAGTGAAGTAATCGTTGGAGAGATTCGCCCTTAACTCTGTTAGCCATCATCTGGAAGTGGGAAACGACAGTAATACCCAGAAAGAATGATTTCATCGTCGATGCCATACAGCTTCATATGCTGCAGGCCCCATCCTTCGTTGATGCGCTTTGGGATGTACTTCTTTCTCACTCCGGTCAAGTTGGGAGTGTGGTACATCCGAATCTCAACTCTGTCTGGGCCGAATTCGGTGACCAAAGGCGCAAGTAGGGAGGCACATGATGGATTCGGCTCCTCTCGAGTGCCTCGAAGCGCATCCGTAAGGATGCTCACCTTAAGCTCTGGATTGTTCCGCAGAGCTTCATGCAAAGTCGCAATCTTAAGCTTCATCAGCTGTCGTTCCAGGCTGCACTGTGTACTCGGTGTATCTCACCAGCTCCTTCTCCGTCTTTCCGATATACAGGGTTGACAAGAAGATCCTGCTCTTCGCGCTGCGTATCCGCTCCTATCGCCGAATCAGTCTTCCGCTCCGAGCTCGAAATATTTCTCTACGCCGCACACCTTCAGAGTTTCGTAGAAATCGGTCGGTGTCTTGATGATTCGGATCTGGGAGCCATTTATACTGAAAGACGGCGCGATCTTGTCAAGCTCATTCGCAAAGGGCGCAAGCATGCCTGCTGCACTACCGGAGCTCGAGGCCGCTGGAGCACCGGCGGCGGGCATCGCAAATTGTCGGCATTGCGGTCGGGATCGGGTGACGTTCGTTTGGGCGAAAGGGATCTTGAGCTTCGTGGAGCACCGCGAAACCCCGCGGACAATCATGGCGCTTTGATGGACCGAGAAACACTTAATTTTCCCTCGCCATAAGGTTGCGCATTCAAGAAAGAGTTCATCTCAAGAATGCGAACTTCGAGACCCCAAAGACCAGGGTTAGTGCATGAAGCTCCGTCATTGGCGGCGGGATTCACCGGCTCCAGCAAGGGAGCCTCTGTCCAATCGCCATTCAGGTTATGTAATCCTAGCTCCACAGCGGTACCTGCGTCGTTCAACCTTCCCGAACGTCGAGCCTTCAATCATCGCCGACGACAGCACAGCTTCTCGAGGTCAATTGACCAGCCGCCGACATGTCGACCCTCCCGAGAACGATTAGCAACCTGCGCAAGGTTGGAATCAAGGTATGCAACAACCTCCTGCCCCGATCGCGAAGCCGCCACTGACTTTCTCTCGCAGGATTACTTCCGCCAGCTCCTGGTACATCCGCCTCCGAACCCCGATAGCCAGTTGACCCCTCTGACGCTCGAGAAATTAGTACATTGGTGACACCAAGCACGGACGCTTTGTCGGCGAGGACAAGGCCGGCAACAAGTTCTACGAGAACAACGACGAACTCCCCCGTACGAGACCCCTCCGATATTGCGCAATGGGTAGGATGAAGGCTGACGAAGGGACTGGGTAGTGCGTACACGATGGGTGGACTTTAAGAAGCACGATTACGACTCGGCGCAGGTTGAGCCCGGCTGGCACGCGTGGCAGGGCTTCATGGTCGACAAGCCCCCCACGGAGGACCCCCTCCTCCAGACCAAGACCCGCAAGTGGGAGCGCCCGGAGCCGATTCCCAACTTGACTGCCACTAGAGGAGCATTCAAGACGTTTAACACGTGAGTTTGTTTCATTTTCTTCGGGTCTTGATTTGGCGGGTTGCTGATACTATTTCCGCAGAACGAAGCCAAAGATTGCGAGCTGGGAGCCCAAGGCTGTTGAGAGGCAATGAGCGCTGAAAGTGTGGGATGAATGTACATATGCCAACATCGCTCGACGCAATTTCAGAGGTTTTTTCGCTTTGTGATCACAGCACTTGCTTGTAGTGTTGCTTGGCGTCCGCCGTTCGACGGCTTGGTCAGGTACCGTCAGTGGCTGTTCAAGCACCAAATGAGTGATGATAGCAACGGGATTGGTATTATTGGGAACACATCGTTCTGATGATGACTTTCTCGAGATTAGGTTCGCCTCCGACAAGGGCGCCCAGTGCTGTTGCGACATATTGCTGATAACTGGTATTCCTACCTGCATCGTCGACGTTGCCCTTGCCCAATCATTCTGCAAGAATCAAGTTTCAAGGACAATTCAGCAGCTGCTTGACGAAATCATCCGTCGCGAGGTTTCAATTCCTATCAGAACCCTCGGTTCCATCAACAGAACTCCCTTAAGTGAGATGACTATCACTGGGTAATTGTGCTTATATTGGCTGGGTCGTCCGGTAGACCGATCGAAGAGTTCAGGAGACAGGACATGAAAATATTGCGGATACATTTACCGCTGGCGGCATTCTCAAGCTTTGGAGTGCACGCCATCCATGACCGTTTTGTTCCTGAGACGTAGCCGATGGCTTCGTTCATTACTTGAAGTCTCGATTTGTTACGACCCTAAAGACACCTACAGAACGCTTCAAGACCTACTTGCTACTGGGTCTGCCAATTCTGCTTGATCTTTTCAAAGAGGGGCATCATAACGCAAATGTTCAGGGTTGAATTATCCATTGCAGGCAGCAGAAGGCTGCGGTGATACTCGTTAACCACTATTCATCAAAACGTATTCTGACGAAGTCGCCGCCCTCATCTATCCCACACGCTACGAAAAGCACCTCTTACTCTGGCTTCCTCCCGTAGATGGCGTAACTTAGGAGTGTTAGTCAGTGGAATCATAAGGGCAGAAAAGTATTACAGAGATCGAGGGTAGCTTACATGGGCATGTATGCATGCATGCTCTTGTCTTTTAGTCCGTTCCGGACATCGACCAGGAAGGCCTGCACTTCCTCTTTCTTCCAGTTTAGCGCTCTGGTATAGGCAGCCATGGTCCAACCCTCAATTCCTTCAAGATTGTTGTGGAGTGACCAAGTGCCGATGAGTTTATGCTTCGGGTCTTTGGGCCACGAATTCATAGGCCACTTGTACTTGGTCATGACGATATCGACAAAGCCAACTTCCTTCATGACGTCGACCAAAGACGGAATGCTCTGAAACGGCCGGCCGAGAATTGCACATGCCTCTCTCAAAAGCTTACCGCTTTTCACAACGGCGGAGTCAGGTCTCAGCGTGTTGTCGTCCGACTGAAGCTGGCCACCGACCTCCAAAAGCTCAAAGTAGCCTCCGGGTGTGAGATTACTGAAAGAGCCTATAAACATCTTGACATCATGATATAGTGTGGAATCTGAGTGACTTACTCGAAGGAGTTTCGGATGTATTTCTCCCAATTCGAAATGCTCGATGTCATGAATCGACTATGGATGTAGTCGAAGGGCTGGGTGTACGCCCATGGTTCTTCGACATCATCAACCTCAAACACTACGTTCGGTGGAACTCTGCGAAAGTTTGAGGTCATATTCATGAGAATTTCCTGCGAGATGAACTTACTCCGCTGCTGGGGGAGAAAGGTCAACGCCAAGAACCTGTGTAAGGATGCGTTAGAGTAACAAACTCCATTGATCTAAAATGAAACCGATCCTCAATTTACCTCTGCATTGGGGTGGGCATCTCCGAAGTCGATGGCCCACAGCCCAGTTCCAGTGCCTAGGTCAAGCACACGGTTCACCTTGGAGTTCTCGTCGTTTGGCGGTGCCAGACCAAGCTTCCGGTCCAGGGTGAGGAGACATAGCTCATGTTGGAGGTCTATATCAATTAATTGTCAGCCAAATGACGAAATACATAACATCATCATCGCATAGGGGCGCGTTAGAATCCCACCTAGTCTCTCAGTCTCCTTCTCGTCATTGGGATATTGATATTCTGCCACCTGTGAGCTTCAAACACTACATCAATCACAAGCTTGGCTGGCCTACTCCCTTCCCTGTACCGATGGTACGTTCGACCATTCTCAATTTGGAAGTTCCAAATGGAGCTAGCAATACTAATAGGAGTCTGCTGGGAAGAAGCAATACTCTAGGTGAAATGTCATTCAACAGCTCGAATGATCGTCAAATGCAGTGGGGCCGACTTACACCACCAAGCTCTGATGAGTCGTCATCAGCGACCTGTGGAAGTTAAGCGCTGCTGATGGAATGCGGTAGCAACTCGTTGCCTGAAGATAATATTTACCTCATCATCGTCTACTATAAGTTGAGTCTCGTCAACATGACGAATATCGGTGTGTTCACCTGCTGCAGCAGTCACAATGTTGGGCGCGGACATTTTGACGTAGCGAGATGCTGCTTGCTGTCTGTGAGCTTGGCGGTCAATCGAGGATAGCGAAGTCGGATAGGAATGCGACCAATTTGTTCTTTATATTGATCTAGCTGATGCGGACTCATCTACCCCTCTTCTTAGATGACTTTTATGCACGCTGGAGGCAACAATGCACTTTGCCGCAAAATGCAACGATTTATTGCAGCTTCCCAAGAAGAACACGAAGTCCGACGTGTATCCGGACAGAATTGGACCCTAACCCGACGAACTTCTCTAATGACAAGCTCAGAGTCAATTTCATTGGCTCGCTGAAGTAGGCGCGCTTAGACGAGCTCGGGGAAACGATCCGTTGCATGGGTTCGAGAAATGCTGTTGGATCTACGTCCGTATTGAGATTGTCCGGGGACCAACAGAGGAATCTCGGTCATACGATAGTAACCCGCCTTGTCGTGGCAAGCTGACGTCGCCTGTGCCGAAAGTAAAGAGCCGCAAAGATACACATGAGCAATGATTCACATATCAGTTTGCTATACTAAATGGCACAATGGCGTCCGTTGAAGATCAAGCGGAGAGCTCGAGAGATAGAGCGAAGAAGGGAATAGGTATTGTCTGTTACCGCAGCTGACTTTCTCACATAGATGAGTACAAGTCATCTTTCCAGCCTCTCCTGCCCAGCTATTGCAGTACTTACCATCTCCCTTCGTTATAACAACAAAGAGACTTGTATGGCATATTTCAAAACTTGTTCGTTTACAAATCAATGCGAGATTGGCCTAGCCCTCACTTGATAGTAATCATAGCGCATCGGCGACGTTGAGAGCTCGCGCCGATATTCATACCCTTCCTTCAGAACCCGTTTCCATCGAAGTTTCCGCCGTTATCTTGTGTACTACATAAGACGTCCTTCTTCACTCCGGCTTTCTTCCATGAATGACATAACTTTGAAATGTCAGTAAACAACTCGGCTGAAGCAGGGGCATTGCAGAAGACAGGGAACAATACTCACATAGGCCACCATGCATGGATGGTCGTATCCTTCAGCTCCCTTCGCACGTCCACGAGGAACACCTGTACCTCCTCTTTCTTCCACCCAAGAGCCCTAGTGAAGGGCGCTATAGTCCAGCCTTCGATCCCATCTATACTGTTCTGATGTGCCCACATTCCCAGCGTCTTGTAGTGCGGGTCTTTAGGCCAGGTGTTTGACGGCCACTTCTCCTTCATGATTGAGACGTCGACAAAGCCGACTTCGCGCATTACGTCGACGAGTGCCGGTATGTCTTGGAAAGGTCGCCCGAGGATCTTGCAAGCCTCTTCCATGTACGTCACGCTCTTGATCATTGCCGCATCTGGCTTGAGGGTTCCGTCGTCACATCCGGGAAAGAGGTCAGTCTCTTGCAGCTCCAGGTATCCGCCGGGCTCGAGGTTGCTGCGCAGCTTCGTAAGCAGTTACTTTTATGCAGGTCACATCTAAAGACGTACTCGAAGCAGTTCTGGATGTAGGTCTTCCAGTTGGCGACACTCGACGTCATCATCCGGCTATGAATGTAGTCAAACGGCCGACTGTATGTCCAAGGCTCATCGATGTCGTCGATCTCGAAAGAAACATTCGGAGGCGCGCTGAAGTTGTTAATGACATGCCATCAAAGACGTTCCAAAGAAGAGTTGCAACATACTCTGCCTGAGGAGGAGAGAGGTCCACGCCAATGACCTGAACAATGACGTATCGATAAGCAAGTTCTTATTCACCGTGGGAGAGCGGCATACCTCAGCTTCAGGATGCAAGTCACCAAAATCAATAGCCCAAAGTCCAGTCCCAGTTCCAACATCGAGGACACGTTTGACCTTCGAACCCTCGTCGTTGGGCGGTGCCAGTCCCAGCCTGTCGTTCAGAGACAGGAAGAACAGCTCATGCTGCAGGTCTATAACAGCTGTGAGTAAATATAACGAGGCCCATCTGGAATGTGATTAAAAGCTAAAAAGGACGAAAGCGAGAAACCGGAGCGACAGTACCGAGTCGTTCTGTTTCCCTATCATCATTGGGATAGTTGTATTCTTATCTTTGTCAGGACCTCACACCAAATCCGGTCTTTGGGGCGGAGGACTCACTTCCGTCCTTGTATTTGTGGTATGTTCGCCCATTCTCCAATCTGTAATTAAAGATGGACTCAGTAACGCTTGTAGTCGAAGAAGCGATGCTCTGTAATACACTGTAAGTCCAACTGCAAAATTTCGATTATCCTCGCGTAACATACTGCGCCGAGATCTGAAGTTGCGTCGTCGGTGGCCTAGAGATAAGTTTGTCAGGTCGACCATCTTGATCGTGGTTTGCATGGTGAAGCCATACCTCATCAGCAACAATGGGGGTATCGCCAGCAGCTCGGTTGTCGGACTGCACATTCGGCGCGGAAGCCGATGTTTCGGTGGCTGCAGACATCACGGACGAATTAATATTGCTTCAAGCGTGGAGGCTTTCTCAATTCTCTATCAAGAAGACGGAATTCAGAATAATACGAGCGAGCGAATGCTGTCTATTTAATCTACGAACGCGGCACAGTCTATACCCCTCTCCTTGGCCGAAAAGACACCCGTCTGTGTATGCAGGTTGGCGGCGAGTGTGGAAGACGTCGCCTTCTTGGACCCCAACTTCCTGAAGAAAGCGAAGGTCCGGCGATGTGTGGACTGAATCGGGCCATGATCCGAAGAAGGTCACCTGTTGCAGATTGTTGGCGGGCGCCATTGGCTAGAAACACCATGGGTCTGCGTAACCGAGACTGGCAACGCGCTCTGCTGCATATGCTAATCTCGTTGGAACCATTGAGCAGTCAGCCTTGTTTGGTCAGAGAACACTGAGTCCGAATCGAGTCCTTCCGGGCCATACGAACCGCTATGGGTCCGGCAGACGAACGGGGCCGGGTGCCGGTTTAGGGATATCCGGTGAAGGCCGAAATGTTAAGACCAGATCCACGATGGCCTACCTTGTGGAAGCTTACTTGCTTCTCCAACGCACTGCTGGTTGTATGAGGCGTAAACACCTTGTCTGCACAAGAGCTCAGTGAGGTTCCAAATTCCGCAACTTGCACTAAGTTGCAAATATAGAAAAGGTGTAAACTAAAACTATACCTCTCTGACACAGCAGCAGGCTTCCTTGCTTAAAAGACTTTTCTTGTTTCGCTTTACGGTCTGAAAGGTTTCCTCCTCACCATCCAGCTTGACAGAACCAACACTGCCAGTCATCTTGATACACCCTCTTCAACTCGAAAGAAGCTCCTCAGTCCACACGCTTCAAAGTCATGGCTCGAATTGTTTCTCCCAAAGCCATCTATATCTCCCACGACGGTCGAGTCGTCGATCTAAGCGAGATCCCAGAGGGTGCAGGCAAGACGGCGGACGCTCCCAAGACCGAAGAAGAGTTTGTCATGATTGGTGATTTCTTCGACAACCACCCTTCATCCACCAAGACTTCAAGCCCCACCATCCATGAAGATGAGGAAGACGACCAGCAGGAGAAGGCCACCGAAGACAGTGACAACGACAGCGATAGCGATGAGATCATCGATGCCACCACTTCCATCGCCCACAACCCATGGTCATCCCCCAACCACGGCACTCGATGGGCGACCCCACACTTCCACCCGACGGCGCCCAGCTGGGCAACTGTCATCTCCCGAGCCGTCTACATTCTGCTTTCTCCCTCGAAGTGGCGGACCATGTTGAACCACCTTCATCGCTTGGGTGATAATATCAGCATGTTTGACAGGGAGTGGCAGCACGAGGTGCTTAGAAACACCGTTCCTGAGCCCAGCCAGGAGCAGATGTTCCTCCGGGGCGTCTATGAGCACGCTCGCACGGTTCTAGACGCACAGGTCTCAAGCAAGCCAAAAGCGCAGGTCCTGAAGACCTTGTGGGCACAGAGGTATTCCAAGAGGTCCTTTGAGAATATCGCGGCGAAGGAACTTTTATATAGGATGTGGAACACATGCGACGATGCTTACACAAATCGCAAGAAGCGGGATCAGAGATCATTTACTGCTCCTGTGTATCGGGTTGAACGAGTGAGCCGAGACGTTTATGTACAACACAACTAAAAGCTTCTCGGTCAAATTTTGTGTTAAGAAAGTTTCACGGCCCATCTATCAAGAGGGTACACAGTAGGATAAACACAGTAACAGCACTTCATCCAGTGCTTCGTCTAGTGAGGGGATCGCAGTGTAGTCAATCAAGTATTATCCCGAGAATCTGACAGCGTGGTGACGTGAATGCCGTCGTGAAGAGTCTTGTTTTCTACTTCCAGCGTAATCGTGCTATCATGTGGACTTTGGTTTCTCCTCAGCCAACTCAGCGAAACCCTTTTCCTGGAGTTCCAATGAGCTGATATCAGGCACAAGTGGTGTCTCTGCTCCTTCCTGTGCCGCAACCTTGGCCTCACCAGCGATCAGCCCCACCTCGGCACCAGCATCGGAGCTACCGTCGCTGAAGTTCTGCCACGTGGACGGGTTGATCTTGCTAGGATTCGCCTCGCCCTTGAAATGGTACCCTCTCGCTCTCGGCCTGGTACCGGTTCCTTGCGGCAGCTCCGCCTCGTAAGTGGCCACAAACTTTTCCGATACCTCCTCAAACTTATCGGAGCCCGCCTGCAGCGCCGCCCGGATGCCGGCGAAGAAGTTTGTCAGTACCTGGTGGTTGTGGATCTGCAAAAGAGTCCATCCAAGCATTTCCTTTGCGTTCAAGAGGTGGTGGACGAAAGCTCTGTGATGCGTTGTGCAGGCGTAGCATTGACAGCCCTCCACCAGGGGTTTGAGCGCGGTTTCGTGGTCTGGTTGCCACATGTCGATACCGAGAGGTTGGATGCCACCGCCTGTCGGAGGGAAAGTGAAGGTGAGCGCCACACCGGCGTCGGAGATGGTGTTGAGGAATGGGACCGTCAGAATGTCTACTCCAAGAGAGACCTGGCGGAGGATAGCCTGGGGTGTTTCGGGAATATGCAAGGACAACCGAGGCAGGTGGACCAAAGGCTTGTAGTTCTCCTCGATATCAGGCAACAGGTCAATGTCATAGATGGCCAGTCCTGAGAGCGAGTCCACAATGTCGTCTGCCAGATGGCTAAGGTGCTCCCATTGGATTTGGTACGGGACAGCGAGAACCGGCGCAAAGACCGAAACACCACGCTCCTTGAGCCTCTCCTGCCTCTTGGGGCTCAGAAAGACGTCGGTCCACTCCTCAGTCCGTTCGGCCATGCGCACAAGCTTCTTAGAAGGTGGCATGCTGCTTGTGTGGAATAGATCAGCGGGCCCGATGACGATATCGGGCCTGAGTGTCTCGACGGCGGCGGAATAATCATCAGTAGTGAGGTTCCGGAAGCCGGTCGAGGTGAAGATGGAGATGGTCTTGTTCCTGTTCCCTACTGGCGTTTTGATGGCCGGGTTTCGCCTTGGAGCGAGGACAGTTGCGATACTATCTGGCAAGCAGGTGAAGGCGTGCAAGGGTCTCTGGTCCCCTGAAGGTATTGACAGTGCGGAAGGTTTCTTCTTCTCGATGACTGTGTTCAGTTAGCTTCGCGATACATGCAGGATATCGGCGGTAGACTTGCAGTCTTCGAGTGCCATGTAGGTTGCTCCAAAGGATGTGTGCTTTGCGAGGTTGTCGGGGGTGATGTGAGGGACAACACCTCGTGAGCCCGTCGCAATGTAGTTGGGCGTCTCGATGGGCCTTCGTTTGGGGAGCACTAGCCTTCCCATACGAGCTGCCGCCGCACCGTCGGCGGACTTCTTTAAAATATCGAAAATCATGTCGTCCTGTATCCTCGCCCCGTTGCAGGTTGTAGCATCAGACATTTTGGCACATCACCAACTCCGATTTGCCAATGAGTCAACCTCTGAAGCACAACGGCACTAGGTCTTTAAAGTCTTTGCTGAGACCTCTCGGAGCGTTATTACCGTAACCAATGAATTTTCCAAGGGCTTCGTTTCTCCACGCCCAGATTTTGTGGACTACTCGCCAATATTCGTCGTTTCGGTAAATCGTCAGTTGTGGTGTTTCTAGCGCAATGAGTGAGAGAAAACAGACATGGCAGCCACACATGGAGTTCAAGCCACACTAGCTATCAGGGACGAGGCTTGGTTGATGTGGCTGGAGCTTCCCTGGCCAGGTGGGGCGGGTGGGCAAGAGATGGCAGCCGGGGTTTGGGGGAAAAGCTCGGGCGGATCCGAGTGAGGAGCTGCTGCAGGGGCAAAGCAACTCGGGCCATGACAGACTCAACCAATCATGACACTTGACTCTTGTTACTTCGATTCACTCACGGCAGGGGGTTTCTTAGACTTTACGGGGATTTTGAACTGGGTCTAGTCCCCCTGCTGCTTTATCCATCTTTGATGTCATATAAGAAAGAGGTGCTCAGATCTAACGGCTCGGCCGGCTTGCACAATCCGGGGCCTTTTGGACGCCTTGACAAGCAAGACGATCCTAGGAGAACAGTGCACCTGAACGCAATCTTGGCAAGACCTGAAGCTTTAGATACCTTATTTCATTTTCCAGCTATAATCGTCTGAATTACTATATCTTCATGGTGAGTCAAACAAAAGGCAATAGAAATTTGAGCCGAAACTCCAAAACTTCGATGTGAATGTCCGTACATATACCTCTCCCTTTCGACAATAACTCAAATGGGTTCATCCCTAGGCTCAATGAGTACCTCGTTGACAGCGACATGCTCCGGTTGGCAGACCGCATAGACAATTGACGAAGCAACATCCTCGGCATTCAAGACCTTGGCGCCCGAAGGCTCGCCGAACTTCTTAAGGGCCTCGGCGTCCGTAGACATGCTGAGCAGATCCGTAGCCACATTTCCGGGCTGGATCGAAGTCACCCGCAGACCTGTGCCTGCGGTCTCCAGACGCAGACTCTGCAGGGTGGCTTCGACAAAGAACTTGCTAGCAGAGTAGACACCGAGACCCGGGAACACCTTGCGGCCAGCGTCTGACGAAATGGCGACAATATGACCCTTTCCTCGACCGAGCATGCCGGGAACAGTCGATGACAGGCAGTGCAAGAGACCCTTGCAGTTGACGTCGACCGTACGCTCCCACTCTTCGGTGTGGTTGTTGGCCATCATGGTGAAGTACATGACACCGGCGCAGCTGACGAGAATGTCAACCGGTCCAAGCTTCTCGGTCGCGGTCTGCATAAGCGACTCGACGTCTTCCCTCTTCGTGACGTCTGTCTTGTGAATGAGAACCTTGCCTCCAGTGCCGGCAAGCTTGGCCTTGACACCTTCCAAGGCCTCGGTGCGCCTTGCTGCGAGAGCGACGTGGGCGCCCTCCTTGGCGAGACCAGCTGCGACGGCTGCTCCGATGCCAGATGAAGCACCAGTGACTACGGCGACCTTGCCAGCAAGGCGGCCCAAGTTCACTCTGGATGCCGCGCCGTTGACGTTGGCCCGACGCGGCGGTCTTGAAAGCCATCCTCTAGCGTAGAAGTGACGAGTGTAAGTCTCAAGCAGATGGCTATCGATCTTGGGACGATCCAGCTTGTACTTTGCCAGGACAGGCGCAGTGGCATCGTCCTTGAGGACAGTGACGGCCTGCAAGGTCTCGGCAGTGGGCATACCACCGCGAAGAATGTCAACGGTGAAAGGCACGTCACCAGCAGCTTTGGTGCCGAATCCTCTCTTCTTGGTCCAGAGCTCGACCCAGTCGTCCCATGGAATCTTGGTCGTTGTGTATCCAAGCTCCCGTAGGCTGTCGAAGATGTAGCTGGCCGAAATTGGGGCGGGATCGCCAAGGTGATAGACCAATTGGTTGGGGTCGGTATGGTTAGCGAGTGTTGTAATAGCAGCGCTCACATAGTCGACAGGGGTCATCTCTGCGAACCAGTTGTCGATGCCTGGTGCGGTCTTGAGCTGCAGAGACTCGACAATCAAGGCATTGAGCAAGTCCCAGGCGTTGGTAGAGCCTGTCTTGCTATGGCCACTGATTGTACCTGGGCGGTAGACTTTACAAGGCATGCCGCGGCGAGCAGCCTCGTAGACCAACTTTTCGGCTACCCACTTCGTCTGTCCATAACCATCGATGAGCTTCTCCGGGACATCGTCAATGTCGACCATGGCGTCTTCCGACCATCCGGCCACAGACGGTGTCAAGACACCGTTTGTGGAGATGTGGTGCAGGGTGGCACCGCTCTTGGATGCGATACGCAAGATTTCCCTGGTACCTCCAACGTTGGGGCTTCTCAAAGCAGCGTAGGGGTAAACCAAGTTGACAGTTGCAGCAGCGTGAATGATGACCTCAATTCGGGAGACGAGCTCGTCGTAGACGTCGGGTGCAAGACCGAGATGCTCTCGAGACAGATTGCCGGGCAGAATCTCCATTCTGTCAAGCATAGAATCGTCCCAGATACCCAGATCGATGAGGTTCTTGCGGACTCTAGCCATACCTGCAGGCGCAGACTCTTCTGTCGGATCCGTGAAACGGACTAGGCAGATGATGTGCGCGGCGGTAGTCTCGATGAGTTGCTTGAGAAGGAAGGCTCCCAGGTAGCCGGTAGCGCCGGTAAGGAGCACCGTATCGGCATCATTCAGTTTGCGCATAGGAGTGCCGTTGGACTTGATGTCCTCGGGAAGCTCACAGTCAGCCCGGAGAACGGCGGGAAGATCAGACTGAACTGCAGCAGTGTGACCATCGCGAGCATCACGGATTGCCTTCAGGTGACCCTCCAGAGTCGGGTTACCCGCAAGAGGAGCCAATGGAACCGGGAATCCGAACTCCTTGGTGAATCGATTTGCGAGGTCCGCCAGCACAAGAGAGTGACCGCCGATATCGAAGAAGTTGTGCTCTTCCGTGATGGCAGTTGCGGGCATGTTGAGGGAAGCAGCCCAAAGCTTCTTGACGGTCTCCATCTTGACCTTGGTATTTTGCTCCTTCTCTCCATTGACGGCAACCTTGGGGGTTGGGGGAGGAGGCAAAGCCTTGAGGTCGACCTTGCCAGAGACTCCGTGGGTGGGAAGCTGCTCCAACTCAACCCAGAAAGTGGGGATCATGTACAGAGCCAAGTGCTCTGAGAGGATGCGCCTCGCGCCTGGGCTGTATCCAGACTCGTCGATAACGACATCTGCGCGGCCTCTCTTGTCTTCATTGTCCCGCACCACATAAGCTACCAACTGTCTCTCGAGGCCGTCACCGTGAGAGGAGACAGCGCAATCGCGCACAGCCAGGTGCTTCACGACGGCATTCTCAACGGCACCGGGCTGGACGGTATAGCCACGCGTCTTGATCATGCCACCGGCTCTGCCAGTGATCTCCAACAACCCATTAGGAAGAATGCGGGCGAGATCCCCCGTCCGGTACATGCGGGCACCCTCCTTCTTGTCGAAGGGATCTGTGTGGAATGCCTTGGCTGTTGTCTCGGGCAGGTTCAGGTACCCACGTGCAAGGAGGTCTCCACCAACGTAAAGCTCGCCGCTGATGTTGTTGCCAACGCGGTTACCATCCTCATCCATGATGTAGATGTGCTCCGGATCCATAGGCGGCCCCACGGGGCAGACACGGGCCTCAAAGTCAATGAACGTGCTAATGTCTCCGGCCGCAACCTCGTGGGTCTCGCTGGCGCTGTAAACATTGAGCAGTCTGGTGTTAGGCAGAGCCTTCATTGCTCGACGGCACAAGTCGGTGGTGACAACTTCACCGTTGAGCCAGAGAGATCGCAACTCGGTCAGGCGGCTGCCCAAGTGCGGGTGACGAGACAGAACAGTAGCCAATAGAGTAGGTGTCATAAGAGTGTCTGTAATGCGCCGGGACTCAAGTAGGCTCACGAGAGCTGTCGGGTCATAGCTAGCACAGTCTGGAATGGCGAAGACCGTCGCGCCACGCAGAAGGGGCCGAAGCATCTCCCAGACAAAGAAAACATTGCAGGCCACCCTGTCGCCAGGTTGAAGGTCGCTCAGACCAAATCTGAGGTCGTATGAGCGCACGGCAGCTCTGTGAGGGTTGGCGATGCCCTTAGGCTGGCCAGTTGTACCGCTCGAGTAGGACACAAATGCCAAACGCTCGAGATCATCGCTGGCAGGCAACGGAGGCAGTTCTGACTCCTTGTGTCCGTTAACGGCTGGCTGGCTAGGCTCGTCATAGGCGATGATGGGCACATCAGCCTTGATGTGGTCGACATGTTGTTTTTGAGTGATGACTACTGTCGGCTTCGCATCTTCGATCACATCGCGCAGCAACCCAGAAGGGTATGCCAGCTCGAGCACCAAAAAGGCCCCGCCTGCACGGAGAGCAGCCAGAGAAGCCACTACGTAGTCGGCACTACGGTTCATGAGAATGCCGACGAGGTGGTCCCGGCCGACTCCATATTGGCGGCGCAGACGATCAGCGAGAGTCTGCGTTTCTTGGTCCAACTCGGCGTAGGTGAGAGTGCGAGTCTCATCCTCCAGAGCCACAGCATCTGGGGTGGCTTTGACCTGCTGCTCAAAGAGGGCAGCGAGGTCCTTGTTGATGTCGAGAATAGGCATTATTACTGTTGGCAGGATATGTAGGGTATAAGGTAGGCCAAATGCAAGAAGATAAGGTAAGGTATGAGGAAACGGTGGTCACTCCCGGGATACACGATAAGAGAAATAAGGAGGCAAATCAACAGACAGTGTGCCCAGGAATGGTGTAGCAAGGTTGCAAGTAGTGTAGAGGCAAAGATTTAGATTAAGCTCCAGGACTTTTATGAAGTGCCGGAAAGCTGCAGCGTTCAAAGGCTGGGAAGGAAATTGGTCACGAGACCAGGTTGCCAGAGCTTTTTCCAACTTTAGTTACCTTGAGGGAAGGCGAGAATACCTGAACACAGAGGAAGATCCCGGGCAAAAAGCAAGTCAACAAAAAGGAAGGACATGGTGGAAGGTACCTAACTGCCTGGGTTGCTTGGCTTTCGCAAGTCCCCTACCCGCTAAGAAGTCCCTCAACAAGTCAGGGACCAACCAGCGAAGCACATGCAAATGCGATAGTCGTCACGAAGCGTTCATTCATCAGTATGGGGAGGCGAGAGCGGCCCATAACACCCACCTCCAGTGGGGGAGCGGCCAATCAGAAGCTAAGTGACAGAGTTGACCGGCTGGGTTAACTGGGTCAAGCTGGATGGAAGGCGAAAGAACCCGGGGTGTCGGCGTCGTTACCGTGTCCCGGCCGACTCCAACGTACAGAGCAGCGCGGGAAGGCGGTTGTCGCAGTTGTTCGGTGCCCTAACGCCGCCAGACGGGCTGAGCAGGCGTCTGGACTACTCCGAACCTTACCCTAAGCAACTAGGCGACGTAGGATGCCTCAATTGGCCGGTCCAGGCCTGGTTATGCGGTAAAAGGGCGTAAGGGGGGCACTTGGGATGAAAGGCGGGCGAGGCTTTAACACATGCAAAAAAGTTGCAGACGATGTCGGTGACGAAAAAAGTTAACTCGCGTGGGGTCCATTGTTGTCTCTTGAGCATGGGTAATTTGAGCTGAGTTGCAATTGTCAAATTAAAGACAGAGTCAAGCACGAAATCGACCCTTCATGCGAAATGACTCGCTGGTTGTTGAGGAGCCCCGGTTGCGTGCTACCTTTGTGGCTTTGTTGCGGGCGAGTGTCGGACCGTTGTGTGGCTGCAAGATGACATAATCCTGTTATAGTGTGGCGTGTGGATCGATGTGGCTGTGTGGAGCTCCGAGATCCGACCATCGGCTGTCGGTATTTTGCGCAAAGGATACGTACCGAGCCAGCGCCACCCCTAAAGCAGCACAGGGAAAAAGATACGTACTGGGCGCGTTATCGCCGGAACCACTCTATCGCCACGCGAGACGCATGGACCAGCCGATGGCCCACCTGCCAAGTGAGACAGGGAACAGCTGGGGAGAAGTGCTTCGGCAGCGCGGGATCGACTGCTTCAGGACCAGGACCTGGATCACCTGGCCGCGTGCTGTGTGCTGCGTTTCCTCACCTTAGCCACAGCTGTGCCATCCGTCGTTCAACCGTCCTTTCGTCTGATGTTTTTCTGAAGCCAAAGCGTTCGACGTCGTTCGCTCGATGGAGGCCAGCGAAACAATCGTTTCACGCCCGAGAGAACTCGTCATTTTTCTGCATCGCTTTGCATCGCATTGATACTACCGCACTCTCACCACTTGGCACGCTGGTATGCCTTCCCCCCGCTCCGATCTGACCGCAATGGGTGTAAATGCCGAGCCTTTTCCCTCGCTGACTGATCGTCATGGCGTAGCCGTCCTCGGATTTCCACGCTCCTAGCCCTTCGCCCCCCCGTCCGGTCCGGACCTGTTACGACTACATATCACCTCACTACCCCCACGCTCCCGACCCGCGAACACAATGGTCGACGGAAACCATTCAGAGAACGAGCCGCTCTTGAGTAACATGGAGCGACAACAGGCCGACGAGCCTGCGAACCGGACAAATCCGACCGACCATCCCGATGCGCCCCTCGAAGACAATCCACGCCGCGAGCTTGAAGTCGACGAGGACTCTGGACCATCGACTCCTAGGTTCATGCAGGATGAGGGAGAATGGAAGCGCTGGAAGTGGGTGCCATACCCGGTCCGCCGAATCGTGAAGGCCACCGCGAAGTGGTCCAAGGGCCCACAGAATCCCAGGGACTACAAGATCAAGCCCATCCTCCCCCAGGTTCAAGAGTTTCCTCTCGTTCTGGTTGAGAAGTACTTGAAGACGTTCAAGCATCGTGTAGGCATTGTGTTCCTCTATGTTGCCATCTGGATAATCACATTCGCTTTGGTCAAGAGGAGTGAGACGTTTGCGACCGAGATTGAGGGCTGGGGAGCACCCCAGCAGATTGGATGCGGCGCGACTTACTGGGGGCGAGGGAACAAGTGTGGCCTGAATGGCGCCGATTGTCGTCCCTTCAACGGCAGCGGATTTCCCTTCAGGTGTTCGGCCAACTGCAAAGGCTACATGGTCCTGAACCCGCGAGCGGTCGGTGACCAGGAAATCGTGTACCAGTCGTTCGTCATCGGCGGACCGGCCAACGATACTAGCCAGCCCGTCTACCGCGGCGATTCCTTCCTATGCGGTGCTGCTATCCATGCTGGCGTGGTCAGCAACGAGAATGGAGGCTGTGGAGTGGTCCGCCTCGTTGGAAAGCAACAAGACTATATCAGCACCGAACGAAACGACATTGAGAGCATCAGTTTCGACTCGTACTTCCCGCTGTCATTCACTTTCGAGCCGAATGTGCAATGCAAGGCCCGCGATCTGCGGTGGAACCTTTTGGCTGTTTCGGTCGTTTTCACTGCCATCCTTTCCATCTTTACGGCTTCACCAGCGCTGTTCTTCTTCTCGGTCTTCACCGGCATCTTCTGGCACGTTGGACTGGCCTCAGACCCGCCGAATCACTACTCCGTGGCTGACCTGGTCTCCAACATTATCGGAAAGTTCCTTCCGGCAATGTTCTGCGCCTGGGTCATGTACGACAAGATGGGTATTAGGCGCACTCTTTTCGGTCTGACGGCTCAGATTGAGAAAACCATTCTTTGGCTCGGCGGATGCTGGGTCGGCGCTCTCACCAACTACACGTTCACATGGATTCCAATCCAAAGACTGAACGCCCACGACTTGCAACAGCAACCTGGCGCCAAGGCCGCATTGGCCATCATCATCATTGTTCTTGTCGTCATCATCGTCAAACAGGTTTGGTATTTTAGACAAGAAGGCCGGCTCATCAAGTACTTAAAGCTATACTTGCTCTTCCTTGGTGGAATCATCGTATGTCTCGTCCTCCCGGACTTGAGTCTGCGCATCCATCATTACATTCTTGCCTTGCTTTTACTGCCCGGCACAAGCATGCAGACTCGCCCTTCGCTTCTTTATCAAGGCCTTTTGGTGGGTCTTTTTATCAACGGTATCGCTCGCTGGGGATTCGACGCCGTCCTCCAAACACCCGCCGCCCTTCAAGGAGACGCGCAGCATGGATCAGCACTTCCCAATATTCTCCCGCCCGTCATCGACCTTGTTCAAAACACGTGGAGCATCAATTTCACGTGGACCGTCCCCTCGGGGGCTCTTTATGATGGAATCAGCGTTCTCGTCAACGATGTTGAGCGCTTCCGCACTTACTTTGATGACACACCCGTTCAGAACAGCTTCCAATGGACACGCGACAGCAACCTTGGAATGAACGAATACTTCCGCTTTGGATACATGGAAGGCAGCGAGAGTTATGATTTTACTAAAGCCGGCATCTGGAACGCCGAGGGCAAATGGATAGACATGAAGGAGGGTCCTTCCATGGTGCGGAGTCGAAGCTTAGTAGAAGAGGAAGAGAGAATGCCGCGGTGGTAATTATATATATAACATGAGAAGCACACTTATACTAGACGTATAGTCAACGAGATCATTCGAATTGGACCTTGAAACCAGTCTCCGGAACCGATACTGAAGCATCACATGTCCTCGGCAAACACGAGCGAGAATTTTGTTGGAATTACTATGGTATCTTTGAATAGCAAGGAGATTAACGCGGTTTCGCATCTCGCTAAATCTAGGCGCCAGGGGTGCGGCGGCAGAGGGGTCGGCCACGCTCGAGGGTGTTGGGGTCACACGTCAAGCGGCTGTCCTCGATGCAGGTCAATTGTGCGCCGCCTGGTTTCGTAAGTGTCAGCATGTCCCGACTTCTCTCTCCATTTGGCTTGCTAGAAAGTGCAAACTCACAGTTGTTGATGCTGTCAGGCACGCAGCGGCCGGTCTGGCCGTTGACGTTGCAGACGTCCTGCTTCAAGCTCGTGTTGGCGACGCAGCAGGCGCCGTTCGGGACGGGGCGGTTGTCGTTGGCGCCCTGGCGCTCCATGAGGAGGGTGTCACGGCGGACGGCGGCCATGGCGGGGTCCTCGACAGCGGCGGCAGCAACGCTGTGGGCGGCGGCGAAGGCCATCACGATGGTCTGGAGGGAGAACTTCATCTTGACTCAAGGTACGGAGAATTTGGGTATAAGCGTGGTGGCGGGTGTCGGAAAGACTGTGGCCGGGTTTATCGAGCGCGAGAGCAAAAGAAGGTTGTGTATGAGTAAAGAGTGTCCGACCGGCGGCAGAGAAGCAGAAGAGATTGAACAGTTGAGATGAGAGGCCTAACGAGACAATTTATCCAGAGGGGCGGGAATGGTAAGGTTATATATAAGCGTCCGGAGTAGTCCTCTCCATCTGAGCTCGATTCACCCCGGCTTTCACGATGCGTCAATTGGCTTGGTGCAACCAGAGGCGAAGTGACCGAACCCATCGGACCCCAATACTACACGATCCCCATGATCAACCGGAGGGATGAGGGAGTTTCGGGCGGGCAGACTTGCTGCACTCCCCCAGCTGAAAGAAGAGCTGAGGTAAAGGAGGAGGCGGTGACATGGGACGGCCATCGACGACCTGAATCACAGCCGTCTGAGGTTCACCTCGTCACCAGCAAAAAAAAGTCTAAGCCCTGTCACTGGCCCAAAAGCGAAAGCCAAAAGGGCGATTGAAAGCCAAAAAGGGGACGTGGATGAGACGAACATGGGTAAGGGGAGGCTCTGTCTTGGGACATGCAAGAGGGCCTTTTGGGTTTAGATTGGTGCTTCCAGGAGTCGTGATGCGACGATGTTGGTGGGGAATTCGTCTGGAGAGGTGAAACCGCGGACAGGGGTATCGCTTCCTCACGACCCTCACATTTTCGGAGCGGAACCGAAGGCTGTGTGAACTGGGCTAGGCTTCTTTTGTATTTCAGCGACGAATTCGGGGAAAACATGGTTACGAAAAGAGCTCATGAGATCGGTTCTCTGACGTGGTTGGTGGGCTTTGCTCTTGAGGGGAGAGGAGGGTACGGTGTCCGAAGGATGGTAAGCTCGAGGTCTCGGCAGAGTCGGCATCCCGCAACAGTGACAGCTTGGGAGCGGGCGGATCTTTTCTTAGCACGGCTCAAGCAATTTGAATCAGAGAGGCACTTGTTTCCCAAAACCTTTGGAATATTCTGGACCATCCCCCCGGAAAGATCTGCCGAGGGTTTCTGCTGTCAGCATACGACGTGGCCGGGAGACGGCTTCGGTTGTGGGGATCACCACGGCTCGGTGAAGATCACGGCTGAGATGATCTCCGTCTGATCTTGCCATGGAAGCTGAAAGGTTTCTCGGGTAGCTCTGCCGTCGTCGCTGTTGTTTCTATGGTCATTTCTGTTTTTGTCGACTCAAGAAGTGCAGAGCTGCCTAATCTTGGCACCTAGATGAGCTCAGTCATACTACCAAGTAGGCTTTCATTGCCGGTTACGTTTGAAGGTGAACAAGAAAAGACTTGAGCTTGGAAGTGAACGTGGTGTTGAATTGGATCTTAATTGCCGAGATAGGATCACAATCTTCAATCCCCGACTAACACGGAGTGTATGAATGAGAGCCGTGAAAAACTACTGAGCAACATGGAGGTAATGGCATGATTTTGTGAAGCTAGTTGACATTCCAGTTTACCAAAGTGAAGATCATCACAGAGACGTATCAAACATTTTCCATAGAAACGGGAATGTATTAATTAAAATCTTCCAGTATCTAAAAGAAAGAGAATAAGAGTAGACACATCAGGGTCTCGAGAAACCAAGCTCTCGTAAACACCCCTCGGCCAACTTTCTGATCATCAATCATCAAATCTACTCCTCATCCTCAACCGCGTCAGCCGGCACGGCCTCGACAACCTTGTTCGCAGTCTTCTTGGGCTTGGGAGCGGTCTTGGCAGCGCCGGCGGTGCCACCGGCAGCCTTGACGGAGGCGTCGACGACATCACCGGCCTTCTTCGCGACGGCGTCGTCCTTGGGGACGTCGGAGGCGGTCGGGTTGTCGGTGGAGGCGTTGAACTTGAGCGAGGTCGCCGTCTTGCCCTTGTTGGCCTGGTCGTCGGCGATGTTCTTGTTCAGCTTCTTGGTCTCCTCCTCCAGCTTGGCCGTCACGTTCTGGCCCTGCGCCTGCTGGGCTTGCAGCTGCATGACGGTGGCGGTGAGCTTGAGGACCTTGTTCTGGATCTTGGCGCGCTGTTTGTTGTCGTGTTAGTCGCATGTTCTGAGGCTCTCATAACAAAGTAAGCAGGGTGGGAAACAAACCTGAAGAGCAAGAGCATCTTCACCAGGGGTGGTCTCGGCGATCTTGGTGTTGTAAGCGCCGCGCTCGGCCTGGTTGGCAATCTTGTTGACGTTGTTGAGGAAGGTGATGTCCGCCTTGTCGACCTGGGTGAGGTCCGTGGGCAGGCCGCTCAACTTCTTGAGGGCATCCTCCTTGGCAGTGCCGGCGGTGCCTCCGCTGATGGAGAGCTCGTCAAAGGTCTTGGCCGTGAAGACCGGGGCGCGCTTCTGGATCTTGCCGGCGCTGCTGCTGTCCTTGGTGGGGGCAGCAGAGGCAACGGCAGCGAGGGCGGCGAGGACGATGGAGAACTTCATCTTGAGTTTTTTTTGTAAAAGAAGGTGGTTATCAAAGTAGGTTTTAATTAAAAACGATTGTTGAGCGAGAGACGATGGTTTGGTGAGAAGAAATTGAAACGACAGCACAGCTGTGGGAAGTAGAGAATAAGACTCGAAGACTAAAGATTGAAGATGAGATGGAGAGAGGAACAAAACGTGGTACAGACGCGGGAGTCTTGGCCGATCTTATAGATCTTTCCGAGCATCTCGGACCAGCGTCTTTACACATTCCAACTCGACAGATCCATGGGAAAGCACTGACAGGACGAACCTTCGGCGCCGCCGTACCGGAGCCGTCTGCCTCCGTGTTGGTCGGTGATTAGGCTTTCGACGATACGATGGAGATGGTGAGGGGCCATACGGGCAGATTAAGGCGCGCGGGTTGGTTTCAGAGTGAGGTGATTACTTATTCTCTACGCGCGTGTGTAAAAACATAGCAACACTCAGAAAAATAAAGGGTAGCATTAGGGAAAGGCGTACGAGAACCGTAGAGCCGCCTCGTGGTCGTGGGTCCAGCTAGACGGTAAAGATGCCGGTCGACTTCAAGGGCCTACCCTGGCGCGGCCGGGGCTGAGCCTCATGCTGTCCCCCTCCCCATTGAGCAGGTAGGTCTTGGCTGCGCCGTCTCATGATGCGACGACGAAGTTGGGTGTTGGCTCGAGTCAGCGGCGAACCGGTCTTTGCAGAGTCTGCAGAGGGAAACTGGTGGAAGGAGAGCAGGTTATGAAAGGCAGAAAAACTCAAATTTGAGACGAGTTTTACTGATGTTTTTGACAGCCTGAACCTTGAGGAATGATGGGACCGTTGGGCAGAGTCAGTGTTGAGAGGGACGCGTAGGCTTATCCTCACTGATCCGGACTGTCAAAGCCTCGGTCTCGGTCGATGGTGCCGGATGCTTAAACCATGAAAGCCATGTGGCAGTGTGCGAGAGACAGAGAGACAGAGGGAGAGTGAGGGAGGCAGGAGTGAAGCCGCCGAGAGCTGTCAAGCCTAACCCCCGCAGATCGACCGGCGATAGATTGTAAGCTTATGATACCCATATTACATGCTCGTGGGCCCAAAACGTTCAGTGGGCTAAGATCAGCCCTGCGGTGATTGAGGAAAGCAATTTATCGCACATGGTGGTGTTTGAAGCTCGACTTTGCGTTGGAGAAAAGTGGGGTCAAAAGTCAGTTCTCTCGCTTTCGTTCATACGTCAAACCTCTCCACTTGTAGATAACTTCATCTCATTCGGCTTGGCATTCAGTCAAGTGAACAACCACGAGTAACTAACTCATCCGCACTTTTCACAAAATCCCTACGACTCAAGAATCTTCAAAAATAGGAGGCGTCAACGACTCAGCTGTCTCTCACAAAACCCCCATCAGGAAAGAAGACGCCGAACACCACCATCATGCCCCCACGGATCCCGACCCCGGGGGACTTCGCTCCAATCCAGCAAGTCCTACCCCTGACCCTAGCCTTCCCAAACCCGCCAGAGTCCACAACAGCCATCCTTATCCTCTTCCACGGCCTGGGAGATTCCGAAGTCCCCTTCGCCTCCTTCGCCCGCGCAATGTCCCTCCCCGGCGTTCTCACAATCTCCGTCCGCGGGCCCTCCCCGCTGCCTCCATCCATGCTGCCCGACTTGCCCCAGCAGTCCTCCTCCTCCTCCCCGACAGGCCACTTCCACTGGGGCGACGACCTGACCTTCGACCCCGCCACGGACGACATCTCCCCGGATCCGGGATTCACCAAAGCCGCAAACCTAGTCACAGAGAAGCTTATCCGCGAGACGCTCATCAGCCGCTGCGGCTGGGAGCTGAGCGACATAATCCTCTTCGGCTTCGGGCAGGGCGGATCTCTCGCGCTGGGTCTTGCTTCGCAGCTTCGACTGGGCCCCAAGGTCGTCGACGTGACGGACGGCGGCCAGAAGGCAGGGAAGGGTGTGGACGAGGGCACGCTCAAGGGCGTGCTCTCCATCGGCGGGCCCCTGCCCCATTCCATGATCCCGACGGTTAGTACGCGCGGCAAGTCGAAGACGAAAGCTTGCCTGGTCCAGCTTGACGATGACGCTTTTGATGAAGTGAAGGAAGAATTTCTTGACGTCAGGGTGGTGAGGTGGAAGCGAAAAGACGTGGCGATGCCCCGGGACCGCGAGGAGATGTTTCCTCTGATGAAGTTCTTTGCCGAGTGTCTGAAGAGTGGTTGGTAGACTGCAGCATGATTGTCAACGGAAACGCTCAGGACGGAATGTGTCTACGCTCTACATGCGCAGCGAATAAGACAGCGATCGTGCAAGTCCATGTGTTTCCCCACCATCATCGCCGACAGGTTTGCAAGAATTGGGTTATATTCAAGGAGAAAACTTATGAAAACATGGGTTCTGGGGCTGCTGAATGGCCCCAGTAAAGCATGTGCAGCAGCCGAATGACACAACTGCATAATTGACGAGCTGAGGACGAAGGACCCTGGGCTTCACCCGGCAGACCCAAGCCGATGGTTGGAGACCGTAACATGGATCACTCCCTATAAAGGACATGTCTGCCTTACGACTGAAGAAGGTGCAAATTTTGCATGGAAAGCTCCTAAGCCTCTCAAGGAGGATATGGAGCGAACTGCCTGGACGAGTAGGATGTGGTATTCAATACTACCAGTCGAGGAATCCTAAAACTAGCGGTGCATACCATAATTACAAAGAATACTGGAACGTCCTCCTATCTCCGTTTTCCCCTGCATCATCTGCTACTTTGGCAGCAGGAATGCCTCACTATCCCCTCATGCGAGTCCCTCGATAGACTTCGTCGCCCAAAGAGGATTTGACGGCGCGAATTAAGGCATGGGCGAGTTCTCGTTGCCTTTCTTGACATCAGGGTCCTTTGGCGTGGTATGGTTCCTCGGGTCGCCCTGGGACACCTTCACGGTTGGATCATCATGGACACTGTGAGGCATTGTTGGCCCCCTTCCGACGACCTGAAGGTCGCTGCTCAGGCGGTGCGGTGCCGGCTGATACGCTCTAGGCATCGCCACAGTCTCATCATCGTGAACGGTGTGAGGCTTCGTTGGGGGTTCGGAAGCGACCACTGGATCATGACTGAGCCGATGGTCGTAGCCGTAATCAGCTACCTTGACAGCAGGGTCTTCATGGACGCTGTGAGGTGGAGCGGCGGCTGCGACTTTGACAGCAGGATCTTCATGCACGCTGTGAGGTGAAGCAGCGGCTGCGACCTTGGCCTTTGGATCTTGATTGATCCTGTGAGCTTCTGGCTGGCGAGCCACCTGGGTAACAGGGTCTTCGTGAATAGTATGCAGGCGCACTTCCTGGGCCGTTCCAAGGACGGGATCGTCGTAGACGCTGTGGAACAGGGGGTTAAGTCCAGCCGGACCTATTGGATCACGGGCGAGTCGGTGAGATGCAGATGGCTTGTCAACCACAACATTAGGATCTTGTGATCCCAACACAGGGCTTCTCAGAACATCCGGCGATCTTGCAGGAGTATCTTGGCGATTATCCCGTAGGCCGTTGTTGTCTTTGGGGTCCTCGAGAAGTTCTTCGACAATGCTGATCACGGAAGGAGCCCGGTGTCGTACAGGTGGGCTGTTGAGCGGATTCCGCCGGATTACACGAGGTATCGACGTTTCCGGCGACTCAGAGATGACAGGCAGGCTCCTCATCCCGGGCATCTCCATTTGAGGCGGTGGTATGTAAGGGGCCATCACAGGCTTGAACCGGCGGGGTGACCCCATGGGCGGTTTGGGGAAAGGATGCTTGTCGAGCTCTCTGCAGAGCTTCTCTCGCATAGTAACTTCCTGATGGTTTATATTGATGGTTCTCGTTCTTTCGGAACCTGCGGCATGACGGTCTAGTTTTTCGCTGCCTTTGATGACATAGTGTTCTCGAATCGCGAGGCGTTGAGCCTGAGCCTTGGCTGCAGCACCGGATCCTGCACCGATTAGCTTCGTGAAAGGTGACTTCTTCGGGAGATTGACTTACCACGGCTGCACGTGTAGTCTAGACATACGGAATGGCAAAAGCCTACATCTGACGGAGCAAAAGGGTCTTCCGAGTAGGCAATCCGTTCCATCATTTCTTCAGTCTTCGCGTAGGCCATGCCAGCACAGCACCAGTAATATTCCAATGACGGATACCACTTGTTCACGTCGGTGGATTCGGCTAGCCAGGTATCGGACAAAACAAGCTGTAGAGTTCGACCCTCTCTGGTCTGCAGTAAGGGATCATTTCTGTGACGAAAGACGACAGTTCTCATCGTCTCAACCGTTTCGCTTTGCCTTTGAGCCCCGGCCATTTTGGGCTTGTCCTCGCTGTGGTCTCCTGCAAGCTTTTCGTGGACCACAGTGTGTTCTGAAGAACCAATCCGAGAAGCGGTGCGAGAAATAGCCCGAGAAGCAGTACGAGGACTGCCTCGGGGGGCGGGATCCAGGTTGTTGTAGCCATGGTCCACGCTGGGAATTGGCGACCCGATGGGGAAGCTCATTCTTCCAGCAAGAAGGAAGAATGGCAAGTGAATGAGTGGTACTTGTTGTGTACGGTAAAGGATGACGAGCGATGAATATCAAAAGTGTAGCTGAAGATATTGATGGCTGGAAATTGTGCTGGTTGAAGATGGACGTGACGTTGGATGATTCTCGCAGAGATCTAGATGGAGGAGAGACATCCGTTGTCAGTAGGCGTAATGATGGTATGAGCAGTCCCAAGAGTGGCAGGTGCCCAAGCTCGATGAACTTGTTGTCACTTCGGCAAGAGGTAACCCGCGTCTTCTTCCATGGGCATCGAAGTCTCTACGCCTTCGTCTTGACATACATCGACCAACCGCAGAAGGAGCTGTCAAGAGAAGGCGGCGACTGCGGAATTGACTTGCGAGACGGCAAGACCCATAGATGTTGGTTGGGGGAAGCCGCGAGTGAGTCGCAAGATCCCGCGTAGTCAACGTAGGGCGGTAATGTGATTGATTTATGCCTTTATGAAATATTTGTAAGCATTGACGAACGAGTCCATCGTCAACTCAGTGGCCGCCCTACCGCCATGCCCATTCTCCGAGCGCCAATACCCCATAATACACATTGCATGAAGGAGATTTATTCCTGTTCTGGTCTATGATTCCAATCATCTGATCACATACATCTACTCCTCAGCTCGATCGTCTTCTCTCCATCCATTCGAGCCTCTCGAGGCTGCACTATGTAATGATCTGAGAGTTGTACTTTGGTTCTTATTCGACCACCTGTTGATTGTCAGCAGAGATGCACGACTCGTCGTGGTGTTGTAAACGTACACTTTGACTTTTCCGTCGTCGCCGCACGACGCCAGCATACAAGGGTCTGCTGGATTCCAGCTGACGGCATTAGTCCGGGGCTGATGGCCTTCAAGCCTTTCAACGGCAGCGCCGCTATTCTTGTGCCAGATGAGGATGTTCCCATCTGCTTCTAGATTAGCTTGTAACGATGCAGTTTTGTGCGACTCCGACTTACCCTCGCTGCCGCTAACGACGAAACTTTCGTTGGCGCCACCAAAAGCACTCCTGATGAGGAAGTCGCCTCCCGTATGTCCGAGAAACTTTTGTACAGAGGTTCGAGTTGCCAAGTCTATCAGTTGCACCTCACCGTCTTTTTTGTTGACAAGAAGATGGCGGGAGTCTTCGCTGATGCTGACGCAAGTTGGCCGAGCCTTCAGCTCCATTTCATACTCCAATTCGCGTGTGTTGGGATTATAGACGTGTATCTTCTGCACGTCGTCCACCGCGACCAGCCAGTGACCATCGGGCGAGCCGCATAAGTCCTGAACCCGGTGCTTCTTGCCCCATTCGTACAGCATTTCCCCTGAGGTGCTCCAAGTGCGCAGGCCGTGTTGCTTATCCAGGGCTCCGGTCACAAAACTCTTGCTGTCAGCGGCCCATACACAACCGCTGGCTGGCTCCTCGAAGCGCTCCAGTTTAAGCCTCAATTCCCCAGTCTGTATCATGAGTTGTCAGCTGGGGGCCTCAAAGCAGGCGCACAAAACATACCGATGTGTCCCACAGCCGTGCATACTTGTCCTGTGAGCACGTTACAAGCATCGAGTCGTCGGGGCTCCATGAGAAATTGCCAACACCATGAGCGTGTGGGCGAAGAACTTGTGAAACTGAGAATGAAGGGAGATCCCAAATGACAACTGCCTCGCCGCTACCACAGGCTGCCAGACGTTTGCCGTCGTGTGAGAATTGTACTTGCCATACCTCCCCATTCAGATCTGTCAACTCCAGGGCTACCTCGGTGGGAAAGTGACTCCGCTCGCAGTAGTGGTCGGAATATAATGATGGTGAAGATGCAGTGGTATGCCACAGACAGCTGTCTATTTGGCTCTGCTTTACCTGTTGCAGGAGAACCGCCAGCCTATTTTCTGGCAACATGACAGACGGCGATATACATTCTACGATAGGTCAACATTTGCGACACATGACGCTTGGGGGAATATCACATACTCGACAACTCCGACAGCAGCACCTTTCTGGACTGACCGTGAGCACCATCCCATTCTGCCTTGGCCTTCAAATCCTCCGTGGACTGGCACATGAGTAGACTAGACAGGAAATGGAGCTTCTGGGTGTCTTGATAAAGCGGCGTGAGCTCTGTTCGTAGTACCATGAGGGCTTTACTCGTATCACGCTGTTCCAGGAGCTCTAAAAACTTCTGTTGGCGCAACCAGAATCGCATGACGTTCCTGTCTGACCCGGGGGCCAGGACCAAGCCGTTCCCTTGTTGGCCTCGGTCATCGGACATGACGGCTCCGAAGAGAAGCTCCTCGGCTTGACCCCACTCGCCGTTGACGACCGCATTCCGGAAGGCGGCGACCGTTGGACTCTCGAGCTCGTAGCCGCTGTCCTTGCTGACGCTCTCCGCAGCACCATGATAACCCATGTCGGAAAGGGCCTGGATCAGAATGCGCGTCACCTCCTCGCGATCATGCCCGTAATATGTCGTCGGCGGTCGTGACGGTGTTTCCTTGTCGGAGCGGGAGGAGCCGTTCATGGCAGCGGCCTTGCGGGTTCCATTTGTAGCAGAGGCAGACAACTGGGCATCAGAGGATGCGCCGTTGGAGTAAGCCCTCGGAGCGCCGTTGGAAGCCAGTCCATCTCCGTCTGAGATCATGTTGGCGTCGCCTCTTCTGCGTTTGACGCGGTGGGAGGCGGATCGACTGGCGCCGGCAGACGTAGTAGGAGGGCTTCCCCGATCCGAGTCGGAAGTGGCTCGTTGTCTACGGCCCAAGACCTGACGAGGCGCCGTATTAGATGCTATCGTTCCGGTGGCAGTCGAGGAATGCTGGGCAACGGCGGGGGAGTGCAGGGGCGAGGGATGGAGTTCGTCAGGGGAGGCCGAGGAGGGGCGAGACGCGGCGACAGAGGGCAATAGATCTGGATTAGAGGGTATCTGAACGTTCGGCGGGGTGGGGTGATCGTTGGCGGCGAGAATGTAGTGGGAGTTGGGATCTGGATCGAAGTTGGGGTCCAGGTCGGGCTTCGTTGCCGCGGGGAGAACCCGCGGATGCTCTCGTCGGTCGGTATCTGTTGGAAAAGCAGGTAGGGTCGCCCAGCATCGGAGGAATGCAAGGTCGGCGGTGACGAGTCGCTCTGTTGCTAGGCAGTTTAATTACTAGGCCTGAGAGATGGGTGCGAACGGACGGACATGTGTTTGCAGGCGTCAGGTAGTCGGGTCAGGTTAGGTAAGGTAACGTAGGTAGGTAGGGACGGCAAGGCGAGGCTCAGTAGAGCTGCGTCTGTATGAATCGCTGGTGGGAGAGCAGACGAGGCAGATGGTATGCACGAGGGACGAGGTCTGGGAGTCGGGCCTGGGCGTTGAGGCCGGTAGTCTCTGGTGAGGTAAGGTATGTGAGGTACGGACGGTAGGTAGGTAGACGAGGGTGGTGGAGGGAGCGTGAAATGGAAGGTGAAGCTTTGAGGTTTGGAGTTCGTTGGTGCAGGTTTCGGGGCAGTGAAGGATGGCATCGGTCATACCTGGGCTACCTACCCAGCAGGTCACCTACGTAGTCTCTACCGTACCTTCCACTGTAGGTTGGCCGAATACTTTGCCTGGGCTGTCTTGAAGGTACCTACCTAGGCAAGAAGGTAGGTAGGTAGGGACCCGTGGACGGCAGCCGCGCACCGCTGCAGCACACTGACTGGGCTGCAGGGAGTGCCACTGGAGCCAGCGGACGAGCAGATGACGGGATGCCGGCTGATTGGGCCTATGGCAGCCACCCTGCGCGATGGAGTGGGGACGAATGACCTGCACCGCTTACCGGGGGGTTGGAGGGACGATTCAGTGCAGTCCATCTCCCAAGCACCCGAGACAACCATTCCCTACCTTAGCTGCTTAGCACATACAAGTGCATAGTAGAGGCCGACTAAGTGGTTTGTTTGTCCGAGCAGCACCACGCCAAATACAACAAGTGTCTACCCTAGATACGATTTGAAAAAGAGGATTCCTGCTGGTGATACGCTGAGGAGGGCGCGCGCTTGAATGGCCAAGGCACGTTTGCCTTTCTCAGCGCACAATCAAGGTCCGAATAAAAGCCGGGAATGGAGTGCGTTAGGATACCTTGCTCACGAGACAGAGGCGTCGAAGACGGGAGGTCGAAGTGGCATTTGGACAAGGTACCTACAGATACCTCCAAGACAGATGGATGCTTGGGCTGAGCTTTCTCTTATCAGTCTGACTGGCGGGTACCCCAACGTTGCCGTGCCTAACTAAGGTAACGGCAGTGTAAGGTAGCAGCGACAACGGAGGCCGGGATGCTCATTATCAGTCAGGTGCCTGTGTACATCATCAAGCCAGCCGGCAAGCTACGATACTGTCACTCACTTCCCGAAGTATATCGGCAATCGTCCCCGTCAGAGTGTGGATGAACATGCGGTTTATCTGTCGTAACCACTGCTGTATGGGTGCTGGTGATGGTTTTCTGGACCGAGCAGTCTGGACAGGTCTCTTGATGCAGCACAGAGCCAAGTCTTGCAAGTTGCGCCTGTCTTCCGGTCCCTTGCCGTCATTCGCCGTTTCGGTCCGGGCGACAGAGCAGCGGATCCTGGTCCACACCGACGTTTCTTTCGTCTTCATGCAGCATCAGATGCACTACAGGAACGAGAGGAAACAACATAAACCCCTTGGTACCGCTTCAGCTGAAGAGAGAAACAAATGAGATAATTCGGTCAGTTGGCTGTATCAGTCACGGAGGACTCGGACGTGCATCAAGAGACACCACCGCTGCCTGGATCTGAAAGTCCCTCAGGGTGATGAATCCACGCGCAACTTGACTCTGGAGAGGCATAAGCGATAACTCACTTGTCGTCTTTTCCGGACCTGGCATCGTCAACATACCCTACCTTACCTTGTTAACAACTGACGCGGCTTGAATGACGTACGCGGAACAGGCAACTGTATTTCCTTCGTCGCCGCCTACCTACCCTGCCTGTCGCATGCAGAGAGCACATCTCGAGTAACCCGAGAGCTGCACTAGAGATCGTGGCTGACCACTCAAATGTCCGCCTATCGTTTCCAGCTGTCTAGTCCCCAGATCGATCACGTGAGGTCCCTCACCGTCCCAAAAGCCCCGCCAAACGTCGTCGTGTCGGCAGAGCGACAGGGGCCTACGACTCGGTGGAGACAAGTCGCATGTGGCTGGTGCGTCAGGGATCTCTCAGGGCAGCAACGTGCGGACTGCCACTGCGTAAGGTAGGGGACGTGGCCTGGGTCCCGTCAGGTTAGGTACGGATGGGTCCAGAGTGCGAGTGGCAGACCGTACCTTAGGTTTCGAGAGCAGCACCTAAGCACCTGGTATGTATGGCCTGGGTGCTTGCGACGTCTCTCCCGCCATCCCACCACCACCATCACCCCCAACCAAACAAAAAAGAGAGAACACCACGCTTTCCTCTCGCAAGCGATCTCCTGCGTTCGACCCTCAAACCGTACAAATACCCCGTCCTCGCCGGCAACCAGGCTACCACGACCGATCTTGGCTGACCCCGACCAGTGCATCAGTCGTCCTGCTCACCGAGTCCGACCCCCCTTTACCCGGTCGTCCCTCCACACACTGCGATTCAGGAGCGACCGACCTGCGACAGGACACTTGACCACAAAGACGTCCCTCCGACCCTTTTGCCTCGAACACCTCTCACCGCCAACAACCCCCTCCAAAGAGCGCCGGTCGCAACGCAACCATGAGCGGCCCTCAGTCCCTCTCCACGCAAGGCGGCATTTCTGATCCCGCCTTGATCACGTTCGTGATGCCCAACCGTCCTTGACGCAATCCTCGAGCTAACTGTAACCCTGCGCCTCAGGCTCGTGAACAAGCTTCAAGATGTCTTCACAACAGTCGGTGTCACCAACCCCATCGATCTGCCTCAAATAGTCGTCGTCGGCAGTCAGTCTAGCGGAAAGAGTTCCGTCTTGGAGAACATCGTCGGAAGAGACTTGTGAGTCTGCCCAACCACTGCCTGCCCCGCCATCGTCACATGCTGCCCGGTGTATGGACCACAGCTAACAACCCTGTCTTCCCAGCTTGCCTCGAGGCTCTGGCATCGTCACCCGTCGACCCCTCGTTCTTCAGCTCATCAACCGTCCCGCGACTTCCCAATCCAACGGCGTTGAGGAGCTTGCCGACACCAACGACAAGGCAGCAAACGCCGACGAATGGGGCGAATTCCTCCACATCCCCGGCCAGAAGTTCTACGACTTCAACAAGATCCGCGATGAGATCAGCAGAGAAACCGAGGCCAAGGTCGGCCGCAACGCCGGCATCTCCCCCGCTCCCATCAACCTCCGAATCTACTCCCCGAACGTCCTCACCCTGACCCTCGTCGATTTGCCCGGTCTGACGCGCGTGCCTGTCGGCGACCAGCCCCGAGACATCGAGCGCCAGATCCGCGACATGATTCTCAAGTTCATTTCCAAGTCCAACGCCATTATCCTCGCTGTCACCGCCGCCAACATCGACTTGGCCAACTCTGACGGACTCAAGCTTGCCCGTGAGGTTGACCCCGAGGGTCAAAGGACGATTGGTGTCCTCACCAAGGTCGATCTCATGGACGAGGGAACCGACGTTGTGGATATCCTGGCTGGCCGTATTATTCCTCTGCGACTTGGTTACGTCCCCGTTGTCAACCGTGGCCAGCGTGACATTGACAACAAGAAGCCTATTACCGCTGCCTTGGAGAACGAGAAGAATTTCTTTGAGAACCACAAGGCGTACCGAAACAAGAGCTCATACTGCGGTACCCCTTACCTGGCTAGGAAGCTCAACCTTATTCTCATGATGCACATCAAGCAGACATTGCCCGACATCAAGGCCCGCATCTCCAGCTCCCTGTCCAAGTACGCGGCAGAACTGGAGAGCTTGGGACCAAGCATGCTCGGCAACAGCGGAAACATTGTGCTCAACATCATCACCGAATTCACCAACGAGTGGCGTACAGTGCTGGACGGAAACAACACGGAGCTCTCGAGCACGGAACTGTCAGGTGGTGCAAGAATCAGCTTCGTTTTCCACGAGCTGTACTCCAACGGCGTTAAGGCGGTGGATCCCTTTGACGTGGTTAAGGATGTGGATATCCGCACTATCCTCTACAACTCCTCTGGTTCCTCCCCAGCGCTGTTCGTCGGCACCACTGCTTTTGAGCTCATTGTGAAGCAGCAGATTAAGCGCTTGGAAGACCCCAGCTTGAAGTGTGTATCGCTGGTCTACGACGAGCTGGTGCGCATCCTGTCGCAGCTTCTCGGTAAGACGCTCTACCGCAGATATCCTCAGCTCAAGGAGAAGGTCCACGCGGTTGTCATCAACTTCTTTAAGAAGGCTATGGAGCCTACCAACAAGCTGGTCAAGGATCTGGTGGCGATGGAGGCATGCTACATCAACACTGGTCACCCTGACTTTTTGAACGGCCATCGCGCCATGGCCATCGTCAACGAGCGTTACAACCCCGTCAAGCCTGTCCAGGTCGATCCCAAGACGGGCAAGCCCCTCCCGGGTGGCACACCTAGAGCATCCAGCCCTGTCGTTCCCGAGGATACCTCAAACTCTGGTTTCTTTGGTAGCTTCTTCGCTGCCAAGAACAAGAAGAAGGCTGCGGCGATGGACGCGCCGCCGCCAACACTCAAGGCCTCTGGAACGCTTTCTGAGCGGGAGAACATCGAGGTTGAGGTTATCAGTAAGTGTTCTGGATCGTATTATGTTACAAGCGCCTAACAAATCTTGCAGAGCTGCTCATCTCTTCTTACTACAACATTGTTAAGAGAACCATGATTGACATGGTTCCCAAGGCTATCATGCTGACCCTCGTTCAGTGAGTAATACGCCTTCTGACACGATGGATCAATGGCTAACACGCGATAGATTTACCAAGGACGAGATGCAGAAGGAGCTTTTGGAGAACATGTACCGCAGCGACACCCTGGATGACCTCCTTAAAGAGAGTGACTTCACCATCCGCAGAAGAAAGGAGTGCCAGCAAATGGTCGAGTCCCTCGGCAAGGCCAGCGAGATCGTCAGCCAGGTCCAGTAAACGACACGATACGACGCACATGACAGCTCCTGAGAACATGAGAGCTTTGCCTGCTGAAGTGCTGGCAGCCCCACGCTTCCGGGGGCACACAAAAAGAAGGAGCGCGGCGTTAAGGCAGTGGAATATTCCCATACATCGTCAGCGGGGCCCCTGGAGGCGTGGACGACAGTAGACGGCTGGGTGGCGGCAGTTCCGGTGATAGTCCTTTAATGAGACGGCATACAATTGTTCCTTCAGGGAAAGACAAGACTGGATCAAGACGTCAAGACATTCTAGCGTGGAGAAGGCAGCAATGAAAAATTATGCGCAAACTTTTGAAGGAATGTGACTTCGGATCGTCTCTCGCTTTCGTTACTCATGTCCCTTCGCCAACGTTTGCGCTCGAGCTCCCGTTTCGTGAGATGCACCTGGAATTTATTCAACATTCAGACGGTCCCTAAAGCGCATGCTCATATCCGCTAACACATGTATGACGTTCAACGGCTAAAATATTCTACGAGTGTCGGTCGCTTCGATGGATTATGTTAATAACCAAGCTGTCGGTGTACTCGATGAGGTGCCAGCATGGCGCGTGCTCTTGTATACTTTCCGAGGGCAGCCATTCGGACATGGTCTGGTCTAGGCCCAGATTACCGTTGAAAGAGCGAGTCAAAGCGATATACATCTCCCAAGCAAGAGCAAGTACGAATACGGCCAAACGCCATCCACATGAAGCATCTGGGTATTGAAACTCCGGTACCTCTACGTTGCGTGCGCTAGTGCAACTGTGTCGGGTGAAACCAGGAAGCATCAGGGTAGCTCCCTTGCGTCTAGCCCTCCCCGCTTCTGGAAGAGGTCGAAGCTTCCGCTCAAGATGAGGCGAGGAGGGGAGGACAGGCGGCCTGCTCGGTTGGAAGAAGGGAGGAGGCGCACGCGAGTTCTGTAGAACAAAACTCACGTCGTTCTCTCCATTTTCTTTACATCTTCTCATCCCCGCCATTCCTGTTTCATCTTCACTTACATAGCTACTTACCTAGGAACAGGAAGCTCACCAACGCAAAGGCGACGAGTCGATTTTAGCTCTGCAGCCTGCGCTGTAGACCTCTTTAACAACAGACATTAAATTCTTGTAGTGAACAGAACACACAAGTCCCGACACCCAAGATGAAGGCAGTCGACTTCGTGCGCTCGCAGTTCAAGAAGCTGCCCTACCCGTCTGAGGACTGCGGAGGCCGCACCATCATCGTGACGGGCTCCAACGTCGGCCTCGGCCTCGAAGCGGCGCGCCACTTCGTGCGGCTCAACGCGGGCAAAGTCATCCTGGCGGTCCGCAGCACCGACAAAGGCGAGGCGGCCAAGACGGACATTGAGCTGACGACGGGCCGGCGGGACGTGCTCGAGGTGTGGCCACTCGACCAGGCGTCGTTCGACAGCGTCAAGGAGTTCGCGGCGCGGGCGGACAAGCTGCCGCGGCTCGACTACGTGGTGCTCAACGCCAGCATTGCAACCTCGAAACGGACGGAGGCGGAGGGGTGGGAGTCGCAGGTGACGGTGAACGTGCTGAGCACGTTCCTGCTGGGCTTGAAGCTGCTGCCGGTGTTGCGGCGGACGGGCACGACGTTCAATGTGACACCCAAGATTGTGATTACGGCTTCGGACGCGAGCCAGATGGTGAGTCCCTCATCCTCGTACATCTCGGGCTTGTCGGTCCTGGCGTCGAGCTGGATCCTGATCTTTGGGCGGGGACAGGCCAAGTTCCACGAGCGCAACGACGAGGACATTTACAAGGCGCTCAACGTCAACAAGAGCCTCACGGACCGGTACAACACGACGAAGCTGATGCAGATCATCATCGCGCGGCAGATGGCCATCGCGGCGGACGCGTCGGGCAAGGGCAAGGTGCAGGTGACGACGCTGAACCCAGGCCTGTGCGCGACGGCGCTGTTCCGCAACGTGCCGTTCCCGTTGACGGTGGTGGTCAAGGTCGGGCTGAAGCTGTTTGCGCGGTCGGCGGAGGTTGGGTCGCGGACGATCATGGCGGGCGCGTTCGCCGGGGAGGAGGCTCACGGGAGGTACATGAGCGACTGTATCGTTGTCAAGTTCCCGAAGCTGATGCAGGGGGAGGAGGGCGAGGCCATGCAGACCCGGCTCTGGGAGCAGACGGTGGAGTTGCTGGACGGGGTTGATCCTGGGCTCTCGAAGAACTTGTAGTAGTCTGATGTTGAGGGTGTTCATTTGTCTTGAGAATGGATTGGGAAATTGTAAGATACCTCGGGTTGTATGCTTCTGTCTCGAATAGGTATGTACTTATTTTGTTGCTGCGTTGCTGTAATGTGGGTTGTCAATGACATGTGTACCAACCGGTTCAACTAACTGTGCCGTGTAAGTCGGGGATTGAAGTTTGTCGCAATATTCCTGAGCAAAATCATTAAGCTAGTAATTGTTTACTCAATAGGCCCTCTTCCTTTTTGAGGAGCCCTTGAGACTTTGGAAATCCAAGAAACATCTTCAACAAGAAATGATGTGATGAGGTGCTCACAAAGTCACGGCATCAGCAGCAATCCGAATCGAGCAACCAGTTCACCGTCGGTGACCCCACATTCTCATGCACTGAAAGGGCCCCCACGGCGGCTCTCCTCCCCCGCGATTCGGCTGTTTTCTAGTGCCCCCCAGCGGATTGACCGGGGATGCGGTCCCTTCCACAGGCGCAATCTGCCTCGGCTTTTTGGAGCTTCTCCAACTCTATCTCTGCCGGTTATTCTATTCCGTGCCTTTTTAATTAATATTAGATCTCTACAGGCTCTCTCACTCACTCCCTTCTTACATGAAGTGCTCTCCTTTCCTGCGAGATCACTTTACTCCAGCTTGATAGTGTAAATCTCTTCTTCTATTCTTAATCACCACCATCCAGTGTCATCGCAGAGTGAAATCCGCCCAACATGGTCGGCCCTCCGCCTCTCACGGGGATCAAAGTCCTCGAATTCGCCGGCCTCGCCCCGGGCCCCTTTGCAGGAATGCTCCTCGCCGACGCCGGCGCCTCCGTCCTCCGCATCGACCGCACCGTCGGCGGCAGCGGGACCCCACTGCCGACCGAGGACATGCTGGCGCGCCACAAGGCCTCCGTCGCCGTCGACCTCAAGTCCAGGGACGGCGTGGACTTCGTAAAGAGCCTCGCCTCGAAAGCGGACGTCATCATCGACCCGTTCCGCCCGGGCGTCCTCGAGAAGTTGGGCCTGGGCCCGGAGGTGCTGTGCGGCCTCAACGGCGGGCTCGTGTACGGGCGCATGACGGGGTTCCGCCGCGACGGGCGGTACAAGGACATGGCGGGCCACGACATCAACTACCTCGCCGTGTCGGGGCTACTGGGCCTGCTGGGCCGCGAGGGGGAGAAGATCCAGCCGCCGTGGAACATTTTGGCGGACTTCGCGGGCGGCGGGGCGGTGCTGTTCCAGGGCGTGTTGATGGCCTTGCTGGCGAGGGAGAGGAACGGCGGCAAGGGGCAGGTTGTGGAGGCGAACATGGTGGACGGGTCGGCGTACCTGGCTACGTTCCCGCGGTTCGCGCTCAAGGGGCCGCTTGGGGATGCGGGGAGGGGGAAGAACATCTTGGACGGCGGGTGTCCTTACTATGACACCTACGAGACCAAGGACGGCAGGTATATGGCTGTCGGGGCCCTGGAGCCGCAGTTCTTCAGGGCGCTGGTGCAGGGGTTGGAGCTGGATAGGACGTGGGAGGAGAGGAGGTTCGACCGTGATAATTGGCCAGAGTTGAGGGAGCTTCTGACGAGGACGTTCAAGAGTAGGGCGAGGGCGGAATGGGAGAAGGTATTTGATGGGACGGATGCCTGTACTACACCTGTGCTGGAGTACTCGGAGCTCGAGACGGAACCGGAGAGGGAAGGTGATCAGAGGCCGGTGGTGACGCTGGTGGAGACGCCGTGTCTGGCCGTCGATGAAGCCAAGACGGGGGATCCGAGAAGGGGCCAAGGTCCGGGGGTGCCAGGAAGAGGATACGAAGGCTTCACCTTAGCCCCTGGCGATGGTGCGGAGAGGGTGCTCTCGGATTGGTTCGGGTGGAAGAAGGGGAGAGATTTTGATGTGCAAAATGGAGGGCTGATACTCAAAGCAAAGTCAAGGCTTTGAGGCATGTATAGATAATAGTTGTTGTATTATTTTCCGGAGTTTTTGATGAAGACTATGTAGAGCCTCAAACCTGATTCCTATTCATGTGCCTTCCACTTGCTCCCGACCCAACGTTATCTTTCCAACCTAGACGGAATGGATCAGCATACGCATTTCTTCAATGAACGACTAGGTCACATCTTCACTGACCCTTTCAAGCATCACCACACTCGATGCTAGCTGGGACTTGGCGGGGGGTTTGGAGGCGGCCGAGGAGAGGGCGGATCTTTCCTGGACATGTTCGCGGCTCGTCTTCGTATATGCCCCTCTGTGTAGCAGACGACTACGGTCTCTTAGTCACCGAAGACCTTGAAAATCGTTAGCCCGAAGCAACCAGACAGAGTCAGTGTGATACTCACTTCACAATGCTTCTTATTAGCTGTATGACGGTGTAATCGGTATTGCTTCGTCGATGAGCTCCTCTTCAAAAGCTCAACAATTACAAAAACTCCCTTCTCGTCTCTAAATATACGAAGCCGCACCGATGAATCATCTCGAGCCTCCCCTGCGGCCATGAAAAATCGGCCCTCTTCGAACCTCCCTCCCGTCGCCGCTGCGCCCTCCCGTCCCAGACCGCCACTGTCTGCCTCTTCTTTCCTTTTTCCACTCTTAAATGGTGAGATGGCCGGGGGCTTGGCTCTCATTGAATAACATTGTCTGACCGACTCTGACCCTGCCTGCCACCATGCCGGAAGCCGTTCCCGCGACGGCACGACAGCGGCGGGAGAGAGATCCTCTTTTTTTTTTTTCCTCCTGCGTGTTTTCTTTTGTCCACCTCCCTGTTCCCTTCTGTACTCTGCCGCTCAACGCCATCCTCTAAGGAAATGGCTCTCAGATTGGTTGTCTCAGTTGGTCCCGGCGTGTCGGATCGAGACGGATAACTTTCCCGGACCTTTTTGGGAGCGTTCGTTTCTCACCTATCATTGTCGAATATGGGCTCAGCGTGGCGAAAGGAGTGGTTGCGTGGTGGAAAGACGCGGGCTTGCTGGGTTCCCCGGGTTCTGCATGGGCTCACCGCTCCGTGTTTGTTGTATGCATGTATGTATGTACGTAGGTAGGATTGCGTGGGCAAAAAGCAAGCGTGTCATAACGCTGTTCAGTAGTGGTTATGGTATCCGATTCGCGCTGGATTCGTCTGACCAAGCTTGCGACGTGTTGAAAGTTCCCACAGTTTCTGTCAAAAACGAGATGTTAATAATGCACAGAGGAACAGGTTTCACGCCGGTAGACTCGACAAGTTTTTTTCAAGCCGATTGTTCCAGACAACAGGGGCCTGGCATTACCTTTGCGCCTCGATGCAATGCAGGTATTTCATGCATGGTGCTGTATGCAAGGTTTTCTTATCACAATGCAGAATCAGGAGATGAATTCGGCGTAGTCGATGCTCTATGCCACATCTCATTGCTGGATCAGAAGCCTCTCAACAACTGGAGACGGGCACACACGTATCAGTCACTCGTTTCCAAAGTACAATGAGAGCATATTTCCCGCTTGGAGACTGCAGGATAATTCAGGAGAACTATCACTGCAGGTCGAAAAACGAGAGGGTCACGCAGGATTCTCTAGCCAGCACAAACGCACGGTACATAAATACATCAATATCACACAAGTAGATTGAAGGAATGTTGGTATCTTAACCTAACGAACGTGGTGTGCTGTGCCAGCAAAACTCGAGCCCTTCGTTTGCGCCCCATACATGATCAAAAAGAGTGTCGACATCAGCACCCTTCGTGGGGTGCCGACTAATAATACCATTCACATTCCTAGAGAGCCAACAAGAAACGGAGGAACAAAAGAAAAGACATGAACATCATACAATTCCTCTCCCCTTGGACTTCCGCGACTCAAGCGAAACACCGCTTAGAGCCGCCTAGCCTTCTTGTTCGCCGGGGGAGCGGCGTCAGCCGGTACCCCCTGCGAGACCGGGACGGGCATCGGGACGGGCTCGGGCACGGGAACACCGGTGGTGCCCGGAGCAGGCGCGGCACAGCCCAGGTTGCAAGGCGTCTCGCAACGGCCGATGAAGTCGGGCTTGTCGTTCTTGCAGCGGCCCTGGCAGGGGCAGAGGAGCTCGATGACGCTGCCCTTCTCCTGGCCCGGGTCGCAGATGCAGACGAAGAGGGTGTCTTCGAGGGACTCCGGGGACGGGGCGGAGGAGGCGCAGTTGGTGTTGGGCGTCGCGCAGTAGCTCTGGCCGAGTTCCTCAGTCTTGTAGCCTGGTGGGATTCCCTGTGTTAGTGCCTGGGTTTCTTCTGGTATGGTATCGTGAGTGCGGACGTACCTTGGAAGCCAACGAGGACCTTGCCGCAGTAGGTGGCGCCGCAAACGCAGTTCTTGCCGCCGGATGGAGGCACCGCAGGATTGGGAGGCGTGGGGACGGGCGCGGTCGGGTTGACCGGAGTGCTGGGCAGCGGCGCAGGGTCAACGGGAACTGGGACGTTGGGGATGGGTTGCGTCTCAGCGGGCGGTGGCTGTTGGCCGGTGACGGTCACGACGACGACGTTGGTCGTGGGGACTTGTGGCTGAGGTTGAGGTTGTTCTGGCTGTCCTCCCTCGGCCTGGGGCATTGCCGAGGCCCAGGCTAGGAGGGAGGTCAGAGTGAAGAGAGCTGCCTTCATCTTTCAGGCGACGTCCGTTTGTTTTGCAAGGTAAAGAAGTGATGAGAAGTTGCTGATGATTCTGATGCGGACGAGGATGGCGTGATTGCTTGTCTAGACAATGTTGACAGCTTTTATATACATTTACCACGGTCACCAAACAGTCTGACAGTCTAGAGACGCTTTTGAGAACTCCAAGTCATCGCTGCTGTAGGGGACTCGGTCTGGAGTTGCAAACACGTTGTCCGTTCCACCCGTGAAGAGAGTCGCACCGGCACGCCGTCGATGAGAGAGGAGTGAAACGTTGAGGGACAGCTTGTTCCCGGCGTATTCGAGTCTGTAATAGATGAGCCGATCCAAGTTGGAGACTTTCAAATCTGCCTTCAAGTATGATGAGACGCCGGGACACTTCCTCAGCATCGTGCTTCGATACCGGCGTCTAACTAGCCCGCGATATCTCATTTGGCTGACCTTGATTCAAGACAACTTCATCGCGCCATCAGACTTCACACTTGCCGCCCTCCGACCACATAGGTCATGAGGTAACCCATCACTAGACGGGTGCAACAGGACTCGACAACATGTTGACCACGTCACGACCCAGAAAAATGGACTCTCTTTGGGAGGGATGGTAGCTCATGATACGATCAAATATCTTTCTGCGCACCACCCTTCACTAGAAGGTGCTCGCACTCGAGGCATCGGTGAGACGTTCTCCTGAGAATGGTGTCCCTCCAGAGTCGGGCATCGTCGCGCATTGTGATCCTGTCTTAAGGAGATTAGGAAAATAGGAGGAATTCCCGGCCATCGAAGCGTGCCGTGTCATGTTTCGTGCCTCGACACGTCAGAAGAGGTTTGCCATTCTCGGCTTCGGATACTCCGACGTACATTCCAGGCACGCAACCCGAAGACCTCCACGGTAGCCTGGAAGCTGACGGCTGCCAAAGGCAGGTCGGATGAACAGTACTGGGTGGCTGAGGTGCGGTCGGCTCGGAGCTGCGGCGTTGATGTTTGATGAGACGTGACCCCTGAAGCCGAAGCCGAACTAGACCCTGCATATGCACCGTAGGCCACCCAGTAAATACATAAATCAGCACTGTCTGCGCCTGCACCACCTTGTCCTTACCCCTCCAAACCCCGCCATCTTTGTGCTCCCGCGCCAGGCGTATTATCTGAGCTCCAAAATCTGATCCCGAACTTCGTACGATTCCCAGCAACACACCGCAAAACCACCCCGTACACCGAGTCCAATTGACCTCGTTCACCTTGAGCGTACACACGGAAGCCGTCGACAGATGCGCTGAGGACGAATTTTCAACTCCCACGCCCCTTCCTTCCCCTTCCCCGGCCTTACCAGCAACCATGGCCGACAACGGCGCCCCCATCCACGTCGGCTCGCGCAAGTCGGCGCTGGCCATGAAGCAAACGCACATCGTCGTCGACGGCCTCTCCGCGCTGCGCCCCGAGCAGAAGTTCGAGGTCCACGGCATGCAGACGCTCGGCGACAAGGACCAGATCACGGCGCTGTACAACTTTGGCGGCAAGGGCCTGTGGACCAACGAGCTCGAGGCCAAGCTCATGGCGAAGGAGATCGACATCATCGTCCACTCGCTCAAGGACATGCCCACCACCCTCCCCGACGGCTGCGTCCTCGGCTGCGTCACCAAGCGCGAGGACCCGCGCGACGTCGTCGTCTTCAAGGCCGGCCTCGCCGAGAAGCACGGCTGGAAGTCCATCGCCGACCTCCCCGACGGCAGCGTCGTCGGCACCAGCAGCATCCGCCGCATCGCCCAGCTGAAGCGCCGCTACCCGGGCCTCAAGTTCGCCGACGTGCGCGGCAACATCGAGACCCGCCTGCGCAAGTGCGACGACCCCGAGGGCCCCTTCTCCGCCATCATCCTCGCGGCCGCGGGCCTGCTGCGCATGGACTACGGCGCGCGCATCTCGCAGTACCTCGAGTCGGAGAGCGGCGGCATCCTGCACGCCGTCGGACAGGGCGCCATCGGCGTCGAGGCGAGGTCGGACGACGAGCGGGTGCTGAAGCTGCTGAAGGAGTATGAGGACAAAACGACCATGCTGGCGTGCGTGGCAGAGCGCAGCGTCATGCGCACGCTCGAGGGAGGGTGCAGTGTGCCGATTGGCGTGGAGACGAGCTGGGTGGAGGCCGAGGGAGGGGCAAAGAAGCTGCGGGTGAAGGCGACGGTGGTGCACGTCGACGGCCAGCAGGGGGTGGACGCGGAGCGGACCGAGACGATCGAGACGGCTGAGAAGGCGGATGACTTTGGCAAGCTTGTGGCACAGGACCTGGTGGACAGAGGCGCACAAAAGATCCTTGACGAGATCAACGCGATGAAGCCGGATGCGCAGCCGACGACGACGACGACTGCCGCCCCCGCTACTTGAGTTTTGTTTTAACGGTTTCTTAACGACCATGTCATGACAACAAAATAGACTGATTCCCTGACGTGTGGGAGCATTGACGATGACTTTATCTTGTCTGCTGTCTTGTTCATCTCCTCTATGTGTGCGGTTATCTCGTTGAAATCGTAACCCCTATGATGATAATAAAAACAATATCCGCGCCCGGTATCGGTGTATGATACAACCCGACGACCCCTTCCCCCACCCTTTGCAGACCATATGTCAGGTTGAACTGCTGCCGGCCACACTACCGGTTACGTTCCCGCGCCCGTTTACTCTTTTTGCCCTTTTCGTCTTTCTTTCTTTCGTTATCGCAAACCATGAGCTCTCTCTAGTGGTCGGCGGTGAAAGCCTTGTACTCCTCAGGGTCCATGAGGGCCTCGATCTCCTTGACGCCCGCCTCGTCGACCTCGATCTTTGCGATCCAGCCGCCGCCGTGGGAGTCGTCCTCGGGGACCTTGTTGATGGTGCTGGGCTTCTCCTCGAGGCCGGTGTTGACCTGGGTGACCTTGCAGGTGATGGGGGCGTTGATGTCGGCGGCGCTCTTGACGGACTCGACGGCGCCGATGGCATCGCCCTGGGCGACGGTGGCGCCCTCCTCGGGGAGCTCGACGTAGACGACGTCGCCCAGCTGCTCGGCGGCGTACTCGGAAATGCCGACGACGCCCGTCTTCTTGTCGGCGTTGAGGTCGACCCACTCGTGGTCCTTGGTGTACTTGCGTATTAAGCCTGGCGGAAGAGGATCCGGAGGTCAGTATGGTGTGCTTGTGTAGTGCGGAATGCTTCGCGAAGAATTATCCGGCCGTGGAGGAGCAATGCGCGGCGCGGGAGACTCACTAATGGGGGTTGTGGAGAAGGAGCGGACGGCTGGGCGAGCGAAGGCGGCGCGGGGAGCAGCGGCCTTGGTGATCTGGGAGAGGGCGGAGGGGCGGATTGCCCTCATGCTGCGAGCAATTGAGGCCATTGTTGCTATTCGTGAAGGGTGGTGTGGTTTGTCGAGGAGGAAATCCGTGGGTTGAGTGAGGAATTTGGTCTTCGCGAGGGACTGAGATAATGAGGTCAGAAAGGTGACCAGCAGGACCGGCAGTAGATAATTAGAGCTTGGGAAGAGAGCCGGTTCGGGGGGGTTGCTTATCGGTGTGTATCCGCTCTGGGAGGGCTTCCAGCCAATCACGGCTGCTTATTCAATCCACCCTCGACGAGTATTCGGAGCTGCCCACCGAGCGCTCGGGTCTTGATCCGTCGCCTCATGGCAGCAGCAGCCGCGCCATGTCTGAAGCATTTGTTCGGCCAATCAGACAAAGAAGCGCGCTGTCTTTAGTCATTATCGGGCAATGGGCGAGAGGAAGTCAATTGTTCGACTGAGGTTGGCAACCCGCTTTGCCCTTTGAATGCCTCCGTTGACAGGGACACTCCATATATATCTTTGGTCCGTTCCATGGGCCGTCGGGATTGAATGTACCTCATTCTCTCCGTCTTCCTTACTTGCGTACTCTCTGTGTCATTTTGCATCGTTTTTTCCTGGTTCCCGGTATTGTTCTTCTCATCCTCGGTATCATTGACAGTGCTCCATCGTTCTAAGCTATTAAATTCAATTGCCACCATTCATATCAATGATCATTGTCAAGCCAACGATGCGATTGTTGCGATTGTCATTGCGTCTCTGCAATACTTCAACAGTCCATGCAGAGATGCTCAAGCCGGTACCTAACCACTGCCTTAGGTAAGTAAGGTAAGGTAGGCAACGGTTTTGCTTAGTAAGAGGGACCCCGCGGTCGAGCCGGGCACAACCCAATGGCTTGGACGGAGCGGGCCAGGAACACGTCGCAAACAAACCCACCGTCTACGGGGGGCTTCTCTGCAGGACACAGCGGGTGCTATTTGACGGCGTCATGCCGTTTGCATGAATTGCCCATTTTGCAAACCAGGAGATTGCACGGCAAATATTTTTTATTTCTTTTGGTCACCTCTTCATTCTTAGCTCAACCCTAAGGTTTGCGATCGGAATCGGTTCTGTTCTGGTTCTTTGCCTGATTGATTGATACGAGAGACAGCTTCTAGAAATGCGGTCTGGCGTCAGAGGCCCTGCTTGGCTGGCTGACTGCTGACTACCTTACTCTTGGCCCCGTGCATCGTCCCATGTCGCGTGCTCTGGGCTCAGTTGGCGTTCCCCTTTGTTGACTTTGGCTGTTGACATTGGGGTTGCAGTTTTTACCGGACAACCAGCTGCAAGTGGGAGGTAAGGTCCAATGTCACGCATTCAAACGCCCGACTGCAAATGGTGACGGCAACATCAACATCAACAATAACAACAATTGACTTGTTCTGTGCTTATTGGCGTTTGGTTGGAGAGAGGAACTCCAAGATCGATCGATTGTCTCTTCCGTTCCTGCATTGGCAGTTTTGGAGGGGGCAAGCTAGCTAATCGCTTGGTAGCGGCCAGCGGCCAGCGACTCACCGCCCCGGAGGCTGTTTCGTTTTGGTCCGCAAGTCTCGGTTGGTCCGTCGAACGTTTTGTCTCAGTGCCCTACCTTAGGTACGATGAGTTACACCGTCTGTACCGTCTCTGCCCGTACCCGTCGCCGTCGGGTCTTTTGGCTCGCCAGCGTCCTTGTCGAGTCCCACAGCGAAGGGTGGACTCTGGGCCGGGCCTCGTTCAGCTTTTTGCCTGAATTGCTGCCAGAACCTCAGAGACAGGGAGGCTCACTCAGGAGTCAGGAGACCAGAAACAGGCGTGGCCTGGCTGATGAAGCCCGATGAACCATGGCCGTGGTGGAAAATAGAGCACAAGCGGCTAGTGTGAATCCGCCCGTCATAAATGCCGCCTGGGCCGTGGTCCATCGTCCACTGTCCACAACCTAGGTACGGATACCTCTGGGCCTTGACGTTAACAACTTCAAGCACGACGGAATACACAGTAGTGCCTGGGTGCCAATTCCATGGCACAAGCAGATGGTTGTGGTTTATGTGCGTGGGGCTGCTGAAAAAAGAAGACATAAAACATTGTGAACGCGTCCTGCGCGTTTTCCCCACACAAACTGGGCCGGACTGTGAGGTTTTGGCGTCATCACCGGTGCACCACTCGCCAGTGCCGCCCCCCTCCTCTGGCCGGTCCCCCTCCCCAGCGCGCATCCTTGGGCTCTGACTGGCTGTTTCCTCGCCGTGCCCCCTGTCGCACCTCCCTCGATCTGCCATAAGCGCCGCGTGCTGGGGAGGGGGTCCTGGACTGCCTTAAGGTAATCGCTTCCCTGCCCTGCTGCCCGCGTTTCCTGCGTTGCGTTGGCGTGTCTGCTAAAACTCCGCCAGGCCACCCGCTAGAAATCCAGATTCATTAGTGGTCACAGCACGCTGGCCGGTAAGCACAAGGCACCGTAGCACAAACACCCGGTCAGCACCCAGGTGTCGAGAATAACACGAACATCGCATCGCATCCCCGTCCCCCATCTCAATGCTCATCCACATTGCATCGCGCACAACACAAATGCGTCGTGCTCCGCTAATCCCATCCGTCTCCATCGCCATCTCCATCCTCTCCCCCCCGTTTCCATTGCCCTGACCCGTCCGTCTCGGTACATTCCTTGGACCGTGACTGCTGGTTCCTTCAGCCTTCAGAGGTCTGTTTCCATCCACCCACGCACCGCACCGCCTTGCCTTGCACCGCCGCATCTCATCAGCATCCCGTCCCGTCCGTCACTACCTTGTTCTCGCCGCCCTGCCTAGGTACACAACTAACCTAACCTCACCAGGCTTGCACATTGCTGCTCATCTTCCTTCCTTGGTCTTTCGCCTTGTGCCCTGCCCTGCTTTGGCTTGTCCTCATCTCTCGGGCCTGACCCGACTATTGGATCCAAACGAGGTTTCTGAACTTCTGAAGTCCAGCAAACCTGGTCCAGCCCGGCTTCCCGCTCGCCAACTGCCACCACACCCTTTCTTACGCCGGTACGTTGCTTGGTCCAATACAAGCCCGTCTTCCTATTGCTCGGCTCGACTCGACTCGACTCCAGCTTGTGGTGGGCAACCCCTGGTTCACCTCCCTCGCCCAATCCCGTCTCTTGTTTCTGTCTGCCACTGCACCGTCTCGACTCCAGAGGTACCGTACCGCTCCGTACCGTCCACTGCACCACACACACTACCTACCTCACTCTCCTGTCCCTCCTCGACTCCTCCTCCTCTGCCTCTGTGTGGAGAGGTTAGGTGAGACATCTTTGCCTGACACTTTCTCGTTCCCTTTCCTCTCACGCCGCCATTCACTTCCAAGACTTGCGTGTTTTCTCGTCGCCAACTTTAATCGCTGACGGCTACCGCTTTGCAGACCTGAGATTCGAGTCAGGCGCTCAGAGACGATCTGTCGCTGCCTCACTGCACTTGGCTGTGCCCATGAAGCCATCGTCGGGCCTAAACTGAAACCTGCCGCCTACCACCCCGGTCTCTCCTTCGCTCCCCGACAGAGCCTCGTGCCGACGACAAGCTGTCCTCGACACGCTAGACAGCCAACCGCGACGAAACACCTCACCTCTCTTCACCCTTCGCCCGAGACGGAGTCTCTCTGTCCCCGCCTCCCCCGCGATCCTCCACGCTGGATTCCTCAACGCTGTCCGCGGGGTCACCGGCCCAGTTCCACGACGCCGTCGACAACATGGAGCACGAACACATCCCCGCCCCGCCTCTTCCCGACGATACCCTCGGCGGTCTTGACGGCTCTCCTCAGGTCGTCCAGTCCAACGGATACGAGTACGCAGAGAAGCAGCGCCATCAATCAGCCCAATCCATCGACCAGGGCCTCCCACCACAATCACCACGGGCCGATGAGCACGCTGACCGGTACAACACCCCGCCGCTGCCCATGAACGCTCCTCCCATCTCAAGACCGGCATCTGGCCTCTCGGGCAACGGCGCACAACAGGGCTACGCCGACCATGCCTCACGAAGCAGCGCCGGCGCCGAGGCTGCGGCGAGCAACGGTCGCAACCACGTCGTTATCAAGGTTGGCATGGTGGGAGATGCGCAAATCGGCAAGACGAGTTTGATGGTCAAGTACGTGGAGGGAAGTTGGGACGAGGACTATATCCAGACACTGGGCGTCAACTTCATGGAGAAGACAATCTCCATTCGGAATACCGAAATCACCTTCTCCATCTGGGATCTGGGCGGTCAGCGCGAGTTCGTCAACATGCTGCCCCTCGTCTGCAATGACGCGGTCGCCATCCTCTTCATGTTCGACCTCACACGGAAGAGCACCCTCAACAGCATCAAGGAGTGGTATCGCCAAGGCCGAGGCTTCAACAAGACGGCCATCCCAATCCTGGTGGGCACCAAGTACGACCACTTTGTGAACTTCCCGAGAGAAGACCAAGAAGAGATCTCCAACCAGGTATGTCGCATTCGCCTTGAGTCCTCCATGTAACTAACACACCACAGGCCCGTCGGTTCGCAAAGGCGATGCGCGCGGCGTTGATCTTCTCTAGCACGAGCCATAGTATCAACGTGCAGAAGGTGACACCACCAAACAACCCGCCAGACAACCAAAAGCTGACTCGTTGCAGATCTTCAAGATTGTCCTTTCCAAGGCCTTCGACCTCAAGTGCACCATTCCCGAAATCGAGAACGTAGGAGAACCGTTGCTCCTGTATCAGTCCTGCTGATTTCAGCCGACCGCGCCAGCCAGTTGTCCTGGCTCTGGTGCGATGCCCTCGACTACGTTCGATCACGTACCTCTGTTCAACTCGACTGTCGCATACTTATAATGGATCATGACCCATTACGTACTTTACGACCTTCAAAAACCTGCTGATCTTCATCGGCTGAACTACTGGAGTCTCCTCGTTCGGCATAAGGCGGGCCGTCGAGAACCTGGCGACTGCGCAGCCCCGACCTCGAGACTTCCAGATTGCATAGAGCGCCACGAGCTCATTTTTTCCGGGCATAATTCGACTATCGACCCGAATCACTCACTTTTTTCATTTGTAACAAAACTCGCCGTAAAGGCCTCATCGCAGCGTTTTCAGTGTCACCAGTTTGATCAACGCGCACACCATCACACTCACACACCAAACACCACACATTACACATTTCCCTCCTGATCGCAATCGGCGTTGCACACTTCTGTTCAACTCTTCTTCTTAAAGATTGGTAGGGAACGGCGGGCCTGGTTGAAGGCGGGATAAGATGCATTTTAGGATCATGGTCTGGCGGGGCTCCCTCCACTCAGTTAATTCTCTTCGAACTCTTCTCGGCACGGGGAGACGAAGAGGGAAATGAGGCTGGAAGGGAGTGCCCGTCTTGTTCTTGGGCGTAACGGCCGTTGCACACTGCACCTGAAAAGAAGTGGTGCAGTAAAACTTGCTTTTCACACATTTTCCTTTTTCTGTCGCTTTTTTGGACTCAGATCACCATCAACCTGATATGGCCAACCCAGTTGTTGTTTTTCCGGGGTCTCCCTGAAGATGATGGAGAAGACGATACAAGCAGGAAAGAAGAGACCACCATGTAACAAGTAATTCACCTCGCGTGTTTTTTACTTCGCCCACTTTTTTTTTCTTTTCCTCTCTGAAAAAAACACGTCTCTGACTTTGCAGAGGCTGAAGGAGTAGACGGCTTTGGAACCTTGGTCCGTAGGGGGCGACCGTGTAATATTTTTTGTAAAGCCTGCCGTCAAAGTAGACGACGCAGGCTGAGATCGGACAATCCACATGCCGTTGAGAGAGAAAATGCCTTCTCGTTGGTGTCAATTTCCCTGAGATGTGCATGCTAACCGACAGGAGTTAGTTGAGGGTGTTATTTGGTGAGTGCCGGGTTGTCCATGTCAATGCTCATTTGCCGTTGTCAAAATGACGTACATCGAACGAGATTCTCGGAATCGGCGTCGGTCGGGGTGGAGGAAACGTGGATGAGTTTGACGGGCGTGTGCGAGATTGGAACAAGGCGGTAACTACCTTCAGCTCTGCCTCGCCATCGACAACGCGTCTTCTTTGACTGTCAGTGGGAATATAATGATTTCAGGGCAACCTCGGTGTCCCACGGAGGTTTCGACTGTTTACCCTGGTGCTCAACTTACAGGGACGTGGTTTGGGGTTGCGAGTCTTCGTTCTTGGTCTCAGTCACTCATTACACAAGTGTTCATTTAGTTGGCGACGCTTGTCGGCGTCGACCTGGGCGCCGGACTGGGAATCTGAAAGTCAAGCCGGCAAGATGCCCGGGGGCGCGATCGCGGGGTGCCCACACCGATCGGCAATCACGGCACCCCCCATCAGCCACATCCGCTCTCCGTCACGGAGCCGAACCGACAAGCATACTGTCAGCGTTCTACACTAACGACAAGCTGTTCTTTTCTGCTTCTTGCATCCTCCGGAGGCGCGCGACTATTTTAGCAACTTCAGGCTTCAGCCGTAGGATTTGTCCGGTTTCGCCATTGCGTAGCGTGCTGACCTTAATACCACACACCTCCTTCCGAGGTGCACCGCCACGGCGATCTGCTAGGCAGCAGACGGAGGTTCTGATGCCACACACTCTATAACCCAGAAAATGACTTTTTCCTTTTCATAGTTCTTGATCCTGCGAGAGCCCTAGGAGACAACATCATTCAACGTTTCTTCACTCTGTTTCAGCCCAGCGACGTTCATCACGGCGCCGATGGAACACCCGCAACCCGACCAGGTCGATGCCATCGCCGCGGCAGGAGAGTGGCTCGTGAGCCTGTGCAGCAAGAAAAACACACACGACGATCCGCAGGGATTCACTCCTCTCGAACAGCTGAAATTTGACGAGTTCTTTGTGCTGTATCGGCAGTCGCCCGTGTTCAAACGATACCACGTCGAGGCCGTACGGAAGTGTCTCTCAAAGGGGTTGAAACCGGACTATCGCCTTGCACGCATACTGATAGAGCAGGACGACACGAATGTTCTGTTTGCGCAGGAGAATGATGTGCTGCAGGTCGCGATCAAAGCGGTCAAGGTCGAGCCTGGGTTGCTTGGCCAGTCGCCCAGAGAGTCAAGTCCTGAGCTCATGGCCATGGTAGAGCTCTTGATCGAACACGGGGCTTCGGTCACCTGTGTGGATGAGGATGGAAATACGGCTTTGTCCTATGCTTGCGTCCTGGGGTTTGGGGAACTCTTTCGTTATCTGATGGCTGCTGGTGCGCAACTGTCGACGGAGCATCACCGGTCCATCCCTGTACAACTGGGCAAAGCTGAAGACGGGGGGCCTCAGCAGGTCAAACCGGAACAGACCAAAGTCAATCTTCTTCAGATCACACTTGACGCCTTGATATCGCCGCAACGCATCGTCGACATGACTTGGGTTGGCTGGCCGCCTGGGGTGAACTACGACAGACCGATGTGGGCGCTGGATCTCAAAGACACTTGGGGTGGCATTATACTCCACCTATTGCAGGCAGGGCTCTCATACACCAAGGACGACTCAGGGCTCGTTATGTTGTTGCATATTGCCTGCTACCAAGGCGCATTCGAATTCGTTGAGAAGCTCCTCGGCTATGGTGTCGCCACCAATGTGGCAGGCCCCAGGATGGTGGACGGAGGCCAGGGGGAGGGAGACTCGTTTGGTTCTGCCCTACATGCCGCCGCCGCTACAAGCCAGCTTCCAGTCGCGAAGCTTCTCATGGAACACGGTGAAAGCCCGCGAACCCGCCGGCGTTGCGTCTTTGGCAACCAGGCGACGGGTAAAGATACAACCCCATTAGAGGTGGCCATCGTATCAGGGCGCTATGGCGGCACAGAAAGACTACTGACCTTCTTGGAAGGCCTCCTGGAATGCGCAGAAAGCCTGGAAGAGTCCGACTACCAAGAGGTGATCGCCTGGTGCGCCCGCAGAAACCAGCTTGACTTCGCGAAACGTCTCCTCCGGCGCGGCATCCACCCACAAACGGTCCCCGCTGACGTCGGCAGCCTCGAGATGGCGCGGCTCCTCATATCACACGGCGCCGTCCTGGATCCCGCCGCGATGCAGAAAAATGCGCTGTCGAGGCAGCAGCTGGAGCTGTTGCGCTGGTGTGTCGGCGAATACGGGCCGCAGCTCGCCTCGGATCCGGAGAGCTGGGGCAAGACGGCCATTCGGTTGATGAGCAGCGGGCATGCATACCTGGATACCATCCAGTATCTGGTCTCCGAGTACCCCGGTCCACACGTCGACTGGGTGTTCAGCGCCAGGCTGCGGCGCGACGAGAAGGACGAGCCGATGCCGACAAGCTGGCTGCATCTTGCGATTGTCAGGGATAACATCAGGGCTTTGCGGATGCTTCTTGAGGCTGGCGCCGATCCTGGGTGTCCCGGTCTTGAGCTGGATGCGTCGACGGCGATGCGGCAACGCCAGCATCATTCACTGAAGAACATCGGTGAGCGGCTGCATGTGGTCAAGATGCTGGAATTCAAGCTCCATGGCGATGACGGCTGGTCACTGCCTTCTTATGGGGAGCTCATAACTCGTCAAAAAGACGCCATAATCAAACAAAGACGGGCATGGGACTTGCGGTTACAACAACTCGTCGAGACTCGACAAGAGTCTCGTGATGTTATGTCGCAGTTGAAGCGTGGACCGCCAACAGCAACTGCACATTTCAACGCTGCCAACAGTATACTTGAGTATATCCCTTTACCTAGCAAAAGCTCGTTCCGCCTCCTAGAGTTGCTCCCCTCAAGCAGCCGCGCAGCGCCCCTATGTGGCCGTCTAGTACAGAGCGACATCACCTACCAGCCAGACTACGAAGCTCTGTCATACGTCTGGGGAGACGCCAGTCCTAGCAAACATATCCTCATCAAAGAACACACCGTCCCGATCACTATAAATCTCCACTCGGCGCTAGTACACCTCCGTCACAGCAGCGAAGCCCGAACTCTCTGGGTCGACGCCCTCTGCATCGACCAGTCGACCCATGGCGAACGCAACCAGCAGGTCATGATCATGGGCGACATCTACAAGTCCGCGCGCCAGGTCGTGGTCTGGCTGGGCGAAGCCGCCGACGACTCCCACCTCGTGTTCGAGCACCTCAAGGACAAGTCGGCAAAGAAGTCCTGGCCCAACGTCGCGAAACCGACGCCCCGTCTGCGCCGCGCGTGGCTCGCCCTCATCACGCGCCCGTGGTTCTTCCGCACCTGGGTCATACAGGAAGTCGCGCTGAGCCGCAAGGCCGTCGTCATGTGCGGGGAGGATGCGGCGCCGTGGATGGACCTGGGCTCCGGCCGCTCCGACATCTCCGGCGGCGCCAACGGGCTGTCGAGCAGGCTGAGTTTCCCAGGCAATCCCCCGGACCATCCCATTTCAGGGTTCGACGCGGACAGTCACATCTGGAGGCTGCGCTTGTTGAAGTACGGCAGTGACCCCGTGAGCATCATGCGGTACAGCCGCGTCTGTCAGACGAGTGAAGTCGAGGACAGGGTCTACGGTATTTTGGGGATGTTCGAGCCCGGCTTCGTCACGGTGGACTACGATATGCCAGTGGAGCAGATATTCCGCCAGTTTACGGAAGCCGTGATCCGGCTGACGGGAGATCTGCGTGTGTTGAGGTGTTTCGGCGTTGGAGCGCGGACGAGGTCTCTGCCGTCTTGGGTGCCCGACTTTACAGATACGGCGACGGCGGGCACGCTTCCCTTGCACTCGTGGCACCCTCCCTACGGCACTCCTCAAGACTTCACCTATCGAACCGCGGACGGGACTTCCTCCAGTGTTCCCGCAAGCGAGCTGATGCAAAAGGTTCTTCCCGGGATGTCCTTCCGAGATGACGGTGCGCTTTTGCTTAGAGGAAAGCGTGTCGACACGATCCGCTCCCTGGGGCCCGAGCTGCCTGCAGATACAGCCTACACGCCCGGAACGGACGCCTTTGCTAGGGTCATGCGAGAATGGGAGGCCCTCGCAGCGACGCTGATTCCCGGGTGGAAGAAGACGACGAATGCCCCGTCAGTGACACGGGCGTTTGCGGCCACCCTGGCGGCCAGCCATGGCGATGAGCTGCACAGCATCGACTTTGGGTTCGCCGAGTGGTACCGCCATTGCGGCACGGGGATACTCGAGCAGGCGGATCCGGCCATGATGTTGCGGGACCGCGAGTTCTACCTGTGGTGGCTGGGTGTCGGGAAAGGGAACGAAGAAGAAGATACGACTGCCGCGGAAGTTGAGTATGAGCTCCGCGAGTTTGCTAAGCAGATGGAGCTTTCATGCTACGGCCGGCGTCTTTTCATTACGGAACACGGGTCCATGGGGCTCGCTGGTCCTCGGGCACGGATCGGTGATCATGTCGTGTTCTTTCCCGGGGCAGATGAGCCGTTTGTGCTGCGTCGGCGGGAGGAGGGCAAGGGGTGGGTGATGGCGAATGATTGTTACTTGTATGGGCTGGAACCGTATGCGTTGTTTCAGGATGAAGAGCGTTTGGTTGAGGAGTTTGTAATATTCTGAGAACATCGTGCCCGGCCGGTCATGAACCGTCGGAGGATGTACGTAAATTTCATCGAAAGCCAGTTTATGGAATATGCCGGTCCTTAGGCAGAGAAGAAAAAGACAACGCAACATGTCAATAATACAACACATGCGTTGTATTGCATATGGTATTGTATTGTATTTCTGTATTGTATTGTATTGTATTGTATTGTCTTGTGTATTTTTTCCTTCTCTTAGTTGCCACAACAAGAGACCGCTAACTTTTCCTGTGGCTACACTCTAACTCACCGTCGCCGTCGTCGCTTCTGTCGTTACTGTCGTTGCTGTCGTTATAGTTAGTATCATTATTATTGTTGTCGCCGCCGCCGTCGTCGTCGTCATCGTTATCGTCGTCGTCGCTACTATCGTCTTCGATATGGTAGGGGTACTTAAGAACACAGGAAATATAGCTGCGGAAACAGGAAAATAGTACAGATAGGACCATCAACAATTCGTTGTTATCTTGAAGTGGATAAACATTAAGATCTACTCTACAGTTCTATGGTGGCCGAGTTGTGTGCAGTTGATGCGTACGTTGTACAGGGTAATGTCTCCCAACGCCATGCCGAAAAACCCAAGGAGGAGCCATTTGCTCAACTCCTGATGACAAAAGAATCCTCAGTGTCTCTCTACTCGAGATTCTGCGCCTCGCACATTTGCTTGTACATGCCACCCTTGGCAACCAGCTGCGCGTGCGTCCCCTTCTCCACGATCCTGCCCCCGTAAAACACGCAGATGATGTCCGCGTCCTTTACGGTGGACAGGCGATGGGCAACGGCGATTGTGATCCTCTCGCCGTCGCGCGCCGCCTCGTTGAGCGCCCGCTGCACAATCTTCTCCGACTCCGTGTCCAGCGCGCTCGTCGCCTCGTCGAGCAGCAGGATCCTCGGGTTGCGGATCAGAGCTCTCGCGATCGCGATGCGCTGCCTCTGACCGCCGGACAGCTGCATGCCGCTGCTTCCGCAGGGAGTGCCGAGGCCTTCGGGGAGGGACGAGACAAAGTCCCAGGCGTTGGCCGCGCGGCAGGCCTGCTCGATCTGCGCGTCGGGCACGTCTGTGAGGGAGTCGGAGTCGATGCCCAGGGCGATGTTCTCGCGGATGCTGCCCTGGAAGAGGGTCGGCTCCTGCTGGACGAGGGCGACGAACTGGCGGTAGAGGCGCGGGTTGAGCTCGGAGAGGGCGGCGTCGCCGTCGATGCGGATCGTGCCGGTTGTCGGGTCGTAGAAGCGCTCGAGCATGGCGATCATGGTGCTCTTTCCGCAGCCGGAGGCGCCTACCAGAGCGACGAATTGGCCCTTCTTGATCTGTGATGATGTGTCAGTGAGGTCGATCAATTTGTTGAGGACTAGAATGGCTTACCTCCAGATCGACGCCGCGCAGGACGTGGGCTTCGGGACGCAGGGGGTAGGAGAACTTCAGGTGGTCAAAGTCGAGAGAGGTGCCTGACTTGGGGGCCTTGTCGTGGTTGTCGGGCGTCTCCTGGATGGTAGGCTGCAGATCGTGGAGCCAGAAGAGGTAGTTTGCGGCGTTGATACCCTTGGTCATGCTGCTAGAGTACTGGAAGAGTTGAGCGGCGGCCTGGCCGGAGAAGAACGTTCCCATGAATGCGACGAAGAACTGGTACATGCTAATCTCGTTGAAAGACAACAGCCGGCAGCCGTACCTGTGGTTTGTTAGTGTGAACTAGCATAAGAAGGGGCTAGAAACTTACCAGAAGCCAAGAGCCATGAAAAAGTACTCAATGCATTGGGTAAGACCAAAGGCAACGGTCATGGTGAAGAGCGGTGCCGTTGAAGCCCTGACTGCGTGGTCGAGCTCGTCCGTGTATCTTTTCAGAACAGACTCCTCGATAGCCAAAGACGAGACAGTCCTGATAGCGGTCACCGACTCCGAGGCGATGGCAGCGCTGGCAGAGTAGCGCTTCGACGTGCTGTTGTCGAGCTTGGAGTCCAGGCGGACCTTGATATATCCCGAGCTCACCAAGGGCGGGAGACCGGCGAGCACAACAACCAGACCAAGCTTCCAGGTGGTGGCAATGGCCAGGATACTGCAAGCCACAACGTTGAGAGTCGAGATCAAGATGAGGCCAATGTTGAAACCCATGAGCTCCAAGATGGACTGCGGGTTGGACTCAAGCTTGCTGGCCAAAGCACCGGTGTTGTTCTCTCTGCGGTCGAAGAATTGGAGGTCTTGTCGGAGGAAATCGTTGAGGGCCTGTTTGCGCAGCTTGTGATTGAGTCCCTATGATGCGTTAGATCAGGCACTTCGAGTATCAGATTAGGGGCCAAATTTACCTGTGCAATTGTGTTGGTCGTCCAGCCCATAGCAAAATAGCAGACAAAGACACCGAGAGCGAGAACGAAGAACATCAGAGAATAGAAGTTGCCTTTGGAGATCATCTCTGAGCCTGTCAGGGTGAAGACGTCGACGAGGTTGGCGATGATCAAAGATTGACCAGGGAATGCACCGGCTGCATAGTGTCAGCAAATGTCACGGAGGATGCATCTTCAAGGCGCTTACCAGCTACAACAACGGCAACCAAGGTGCCAAAGTAAGCCCAGTTCAACTCCGGGGTCTCGCGAACCATTCTGATAACCACGCTGATGAGGCCCTTCTGCTTGTGATGGTCGTAGTTGTCACGCTCCTTTTGGAGCTCCATGCGGGTCTGGTCTGCAGTCCGGTACCGACTCATAGTCTTCGTCATCTCGACGTTCTCCTTCGGGGCGGAATCGTCGTCATCGCCCTCGGTCTCGGTGATGAATCCCTCTTCCGAAACAGACAAGTTCTGGGCTCTGACGAGGCGGGTGTATGCGCCGTCCTGCTTGAGAAGTCCCTCGTGGGTTCCCTGCTCGACAATCTTGCCCTTGTTCATCACGACGATGTTGTCTGCCTTGCGAATCGTTGCCAGTTTGTGCGCGATGGTGATTGTGGTGCGACCTTCGGAGGCCTTATCGAGAGCCTGTTGGACGACGCCCTCCGCGTGAGGGTCGAGAGCACTGGTAGCTTCGTCCAGTAGAAGGACCTTCGGCTGCGAGATGATGCTACGGGCGATGGCCACACGCTGCTTCTGTCCACCGGAAAGGAGGCCACCGCGCTCACCAATCATGGTGTCATAACCCTCTGGAAGCTGTGAGACGAAGTCGTGCGCAAAGGCAATCTTGGCGGCCTCTTGCACACGCTGCATTTGCTCCTCCCGCGGGGCATTCTCCCACTGGGTTCCGACCAATCCATTGGCAATGTTATCGAAGACTGTGCCCTGAAACAGAATGGGCTCCTGTTGGACAAGACGAACATTCTTACGAAGCCAGTTTAGGTTGAGACGATCGATGGGTTTACCGTCAAGCTTGATGGTGCCAGCCTTGGGGTTGTACCAGCGCTCAATCAAGCCAATGATGGTACTCTTTCCGGAACCGCTGGAGCCCACAAGAGCGGTGACCTTGCCCGCGGGGATGTGCAGAGAGAAGTTGTCCAGCACAGTTACGCCAGGTCTTGTCGGGTACGAAAAGGTAATGTCCTCCAGGTCAACGACTCCAACAGTGTCAGTTGGTTGCTCGCCCGACTTGTCGAACGGATCGATCTCCGAAGGTCGGTCAATGAGCTTGAACAACTGAGCTGCGGCGGAAGCGGCACGGGTGAACTCGATGATGTACGGGGTCAACATGGTCAGAGCAGTAGTGCCAATGACAACGGAAAGCAGAACGCTGATAGACATTAGTTCCTCGGCACTGAATCGAGGGAACAGGGATTACACTTACGTGAAGATATCTCCAGACTCGGTAATCTCACCACGGTTCATCATGTGGATGCCCTGCCAGAAGGCGAGAGCGAAGCCGGCGTAAATGACGAAGTACTCGAACGAAAACAGGATACCGAAAAGGGGCGACTTTTTGTTTCCGAGATTATGGGCGTCTTGAAGGTACTTGTCGAATTTCTGAACCAGTCTTTTCCTGATTTCGAATGCATGAACGGTTCGGGCACTTGCGAGGATACCTTCAGAGAAGGAACCTGCCTGGGCGTAGGTATTGAGGATCTTGGTCTCAAGGGCAGCCTCGAAGGTTGAGGCAACGCCCATAACGACGAGAATGAGAGGCGCAATGCCGACGACGATGAGCGTGAGCTTCCATTGCGTGATGAAGGAGATGATGAAGGCGGTAACAAAGACGGCAAGTCCCTGGAAGGTCAGGGCGAGCTTCTCGGCGATTCCAGCCTGGATCAGTCGTCCGTTGGAGATGGCCTGGGTTGCGATGGAGCCGCCGGTGCCAAAGTCGTAGAATGCTACCTCTTGTCGGAGGGCGGCGTGGAGGTACTTGTGTCGGAGGTTCCTCGTGATGCGGTAGGCGGAGAATGTCGTCAGCGAAATGTAGCCGTACGCAAGAGCGAATCTGGCGATTCCCAGGTAGACGAAGTAGAGACTGGCGGAGTAAGCTCCGAATTCAACAAGGCGAGAGGTGGACTTACGCGAGCTTGGAGACCTCGCCGCGAAAGTGGGCCGGAGTTGACTTTCCAGTCGTGAAGTCCTGGATGGTCGTGACGAAGCTGCCAAAAATCAAGTTCTGAAGGGCGATTCCCGCACCAGATCCCACTGCACATATCAAAGCAACGGCTTGAAGAATCCTCTCAAACGTTCCTCCGTATGAAAAGATCCTCTTTGAAGAGTCAGCGCAAGATACGGCAGGAAAATCGAGCAGATGGAAGGCGCATGATGGCTCTTACCAAATAGGCCTTGAAGGCGCCACCCTCCTCTTTGACAGCGTCGGCCGGGGAGCTCTCCGCAGCGAAGTCCTCCGCCGGGACGGTTTCCCTTTTCTCGGCTTCGGCCCCCATTATTTCGGGGATTCGATCCGTGTTCGCAAGTTGTAGCTGAGAATTTTCGTATTTTCGTAATCGGAGATTTTCTCGTTTTTCGTGGTGAAATTGTGGTTGGGTGATGAGGCTCCGGCGCCTTTTGGGAAGTGGGAGGCAAGGGACGAGCTTCACAGTGTTTGGGTGGTGATGATGATGCGCTTTTGGATGGAAAACAACGGACGAAGAGCTTATATCTTGCAGCACGTCATGACTTGGTTGACGAAATTTCGGAGGCTTTCACCAAAAGACGCGGCCACCTTTCGCCGTGCGCCTTCCTTGTCCAAAGAATTTGCGCTGCGTTTGTCCGAATTACAGGAGTCAATGTCGCCAGCTTCATCATTGAAACCTCCAGACGGCGCTCCGCGGGACCGGAACAGTGGGTCCCCGCCAAGAGCCGGAAAAGATAAGGTTATCTGATTGGCCCGGAAGCCCTTGGCGAGCTGACAGCGGGGGCCGAGGGGAGCGCAGCATCCCACAGCGTCCCGTCGGGCAACGGTCCTCTCGGGGCGCGGCCTTTCAGGGGGCGGGGCTCGGCCAGCTTAAAGGGTTCGTCGCGTCCCCGGATTTTGTCAGCACTCGTCCATCCAAACGGCCGAACGCGTGGTCACGCCTTGCCGATGACTCTTCCATCTTGCAGCAGCATGCCAGCTGGTGCGTTTCCTGAGACGCGACGGCACAGTCGCTCAAACGACACGTGTGAGATGCCGCACTCGCAAAAGATTCGTCGTCTCACCTTCCTCTCAAGGTGAGTCAAGGTGAGCCAAACGGGTCAATGCTGGCGCCGACTCCGTTTGTGTCTCTCCCAACCACGACCTCACAACTACTTGACAGGTTGCAGGCATGCAGCCAAGGCTACCTGGAAGCCATCCTTCTCGTACTCAGCCCGGGTAAACGAAGCATGTCTGAAGATGTTGCGGCACAACTTGAGGGTATGATATGCCATCTCATCTTGAAAGTGGTGACCGTCGTCAACACACTCACCCATCAGCAAAAGAAGACATGAAGAGGAGTTGATGCAACGGCCGACCACATGGCTTCAACGGCGGCGGGAGTCCTGGGGTTTTGGACAAAGTCTCAAGCTTAGACGAGCTAAGTTTAGCCATAATGCCCGCGGGATATCTCGATGAACTGGTCGCTATTCAGAGAAACATAGCCCGCCATTTGTCAGTACCGGCGGGGGGACCCTGGAAGCAACCGGTGGGATTGGAAGCCCGAAGATGGGATCTACAGCTGTACTGCCCCTATGTCGACGAATCAAGTCTCTGTAAAGTCGCTACTAGAACTGAACGGGCCCGTGCTCTGGGTAAGTATTCCTCTTCAGGATGGCTTCTACAGCGGCCAGTCCGGGGCTGGCGGCTTGGGTCTGCCCTGGACGGTTGGCTGTGCGTGTCCCCTGAATGCTGCCAGTCCCCAGGGGGCATTGAAGCTTAATCTCTAAGAAAAATCCTTGTCCGCCTTGTACTGCTCGCACATGAACCATTCATATGAGCCATGTCCCGGGTTCCTTTCTTTTGCAACAGCTACTCGTCCTTTTATAACTGCAGATACGAATCTCCATGAGCTTGCCCTAAGACTAAGCCTCAGCCACAGCCTCTTTGCCAGAGCCTAGCTACCTTAGCTCCAAGAGATACAGCCACCGGTATCCCGCCGAGCACCCGGCGGCCTCGACCCATAGTGCTTCGGTTGCGGGCCCCGCGCGCTCCGCATTCGTTTCTAAGAAGAGCTCAAAGAACGCCTCCGGACGGCATCCTCCCTCCCGAACTTACTTCCTGAGTTCCGACCCCCAACGCCCGCTCTTTCAACCTGCTCGGAGCCCGACGTCACCCGCCCCCGAACCTGTCTTGGTCCCCACCTTTCGGTCGTTGAGTCACTGTTCCGGGCTCGGATCCTCTGCCCATCTGTCATCCGCCCCGCCGGCTTCTAGAAGACTGTGACCCCTTGCATCTTAGCGAACCACGCCCACATCCCGCCGGCCATCATGGAGGCCGAATCGTCTGGTGCAGGCGCTGGAGCAACTGGCCCCGGTTCAAACCCTTCTTCTCTCCCGATCAAACGAGCGGCAAGTTTTTGAGAAATCATGGTCCCTTGACTTGAGTTCATCCAACTAATTCAACATGTAGTGTGACGCTTGCCGTGCTCGTAAGGTACGCAGATGGCCCCCCTAGCAACCTCAACCCTTGTTCCCTTTACACTAGTGTAGCCATAATATGTGTCATGTCACTCGCAGCCATTCATTGGACGCTGTGAGCTGACCTTGTGAATCCCCAGATTCGGTGCGATAGAGAGACCCCCTGCGCCCACTGCCAACACGCCGGCATCGAGTGTAAGAACACCTCGGGCCTGAAGCCAAAGGAGAAGAGAACTCGCATTCTCATCACCCCTCAATAGTATGTGTCCCATGTCATCGCATCGTGAAAAAAACAATGGTTTCTAACGAATTCCATCCTTTAGCGAAAAGAAGATTGATCTTATTGACCGTCGCCTGGACGGCGTCGTACGTCTTCTCGAAGACCTCAAGTTGCAACTCCCCACAGTCGCGACAGCTGCGGCCTCGGCTTCGTCCGCTCCCGCCGCCGCTGCCAAGTCTGGCGCGCTGCCCTCGCAACCCGCTGCCACCTCGACATCGACCCCTGCCAGCCATGTCAACACCGTGCAGCCGACCGGGCCCATGCTCGAGGGCGAATCATCAATGACGGCCCAGTCCATTTTTGCTCACGAGTTCCTTCGCAAAACTGTCGGTGACAGCGCATCTGTCCTTGAGATGCGGGAAACTCTCGACGCCCTCCACTCACTCGTCGAGGGGCTGAAGCAGCAGTCTGCCTCTCATGAACTGACGTATGCTCATGCCAGGCCCGTTCCACGGCCGGCCTTGAGTGAATGGGAAATGCCTCCGGTACAATCTGCAGTCAGTGTCATCCGCGATGCAAAAGGTATGACTTGATTGCCCGGTCTTGTTCTGCTGCATCACTAACTTGCCACCTTGCACAATAGCTCAACGAGTGCTTGGCGTTCAATGGGTCAACAACTTTCTGCACCCAGATCACTTTGTAGATCTTACTCTCAAGGTCTTCTTTGCCCCAACCGAATTTAATGAAGCCGAGTTCATCATCGTCAATGCAGGACTGGAGAGTCTCTACCTGGACATGATCATGACAGGGAAGATCACGGACCAGCAAAAGGAAGAGTACACCAAGATGAGCGCCATTTGTCGTGATAACCTGGAGACCGCCCTCGCCAATCTTCCCCTACACCTACCAGCAACCATGGACATGATTGTGGCTCTGCTTTTCGGGGTGAGTGAAACGAAGTCTGCTGCATTGTTTGATGGCTTACAAGTTACAGGCGTACCACGCCGTCGAGGTAGCAAAACCGTCCCTTGCATGGACGCTCAACTGTGCAGCGGCTCAGCTGTGTCAAAGTCTCGGATACCACAGAATAGCTTCTGTAAGGAGTAGCAACAAGGACGACGAGGACTACAAGATCTTCCTGTTCTGGTCCGTGTACTTTGTAGACAAGAGTCTGTCACTCCGTCTTGGCAGGCCGTCGAGCATCCAGGACTACGACGTCACCGTCCCATACCCGTCGAGTTCAAGCAAGATCCACGGGGCGCTCATGAGCTACTTCTGCTTGTGGGTAATCGTCTCCAGCATCCAGGGAAAGACGTATGAGCAGCTCTACAGTCCTGAGGCACTCTCACAACCAGCTTCCGTCCGTGAAGGTCGCGCTCGGGGGTTGGCTGCGGAACTACAGCGCGTGACGGAGCGCACGCAAGAGACTCACGTAAGTGCACAACACGGGTCTGCATGTCTCAGTACTGATCATTTTGACCAGGCGCAATATCTTCAAGCAGCAATTGAGGCCGTCGGTGAAAACACCATGGATTTCTTCAATGTCTCTGATGAGGTTCTGAGGTTGTCGTTGTTGACCATCATCTACCGTGCCGTGCCGTCGCCTCCCGGTTCTCCGACGACATTCAGCACCGAGTGCATCGATGCAGCAAGGGCGACCTTGCAAAGACACCAGGACTGTATGAAAATCATGGCAAAAGACGGCTATTATCTTTTCCCCATGTACATGAACTGGTGAGTGTCATTGACTGCATGATTACGATCACTCGAACAAGACGGTTGCTGACAACTCACACAGGACAATTCTCTTTGCTCCGTTTGTCCCGTTCATTGTGATTTTCTGTCAAGTCATGGAGACCAACGACGCAGCGGACCTCGCCCACCTGCAAGCATTCGTCACATCGATACAGGCCGCCAAGGAGTTCACCGAAGCGTCAGCCAGGCTCTACCGGCTGTTCCACGTGCTGTACAACGTGGCGTTCCGGTACGTCGAGATGCGGAAGGACTCGCAGCAGTCGGAGCAGGTGCAGGCTAGCCAGGAGATGGACAAGTATCTCACGGCGCTCGGGTTCCCGCCGGCGGGGCTGACTGGCGGCGGCGCCGATCGGCAGCAGACCGGAGGCGAAGTAGGGAACCCGGAGCAGATGGGGTCGCTGGAGGATGGTATGAACCCCGCCGGGCCGGGCCCGCTCAACCAAATGATGTGGATGGGCAACGCGTCGCAGCTGGAGGATTGGTTTTACAGTAACCAGCAGATGATGGGTCTTGTGGAAGACGACACGTCGTTTTTGCAGTGAAAATTTGCTGAAGGGGTCGTGGTGTGTCACGGTATGCGAGAAGAAAAAAAGGCAAAAGGGATGCTAACGCCCAAAGGCGCGGAAGGCAAAATATCATGTATTAGATCAGGGAAGTAGAAGGGTAGATGATGGAGCTTGAGAGCTTTCAGTACGAAGAAAGCATCGCCTCTCACCATGACTAAGACGGCCGCTGGAAGACATCATCCGACCACTGCTGTGCGAGACTGAGAAGGTTGACACTAAATCTGCAACAACCCAGCTGAAGAACGTATCGCTGCTTCTCCAACTCAGATGTCGCAGTTCCATTGGCTGTCCTCCTGCCGCATCTTGCAACCGCCCGTCTTCAACGAGGAAAAGCCCGAGCTAGCCGACGCAAGTTTTCCTTTTCTGTGCGCAGCTGCATGCATTACACATGTGACGGAGGTCGTCATCAGGCTGGCTAAATTGGAGTCGAGACGACACCTTGACAAGTACGAGCAACTGTCCAGGCGCTCTATTGAAGTTAACCTGCAAAGTTTGCTTTTGAGACCTGAGTCCATTCATCAACCCTACGATAGGTGCCTATATTCCAGAAATACGAAGAGATTCGGGATAACTAGAGTTGGATCACGGGGAGGGAGCACGGAAGATGCGGATACCCACGGATACAGCCCGGGACAGACATGCTGCAGCTTCTCCGCATCACGGCAGCAAACACGGGTCAAGATGAGACCAGGGATTCTATGTCGCAGCCCGTGCGGCATAATGACCCATGACTCCGTCTCCCGTCGCATTGGCTTGAGACGAATACTCTGGCAACTGGTATGCGTACAGTGTACATACTGGCTGATGGCGGTGCTCGAGGAGAGCTTTATCGGGCTTATCGACGGCTTATCAGATGCTTGAATAGCGGGGAAAAGAGCCGTGCTGCCATGTTTTAGCGCCATGTTTGGTATCCACGGCCCCACCCCCGCACTGGAGAAGCGGGTGAGCGGGTCCAGGGCGCAATCGAGGTAACTTCTTCCCTGCACGGAGGCATGCAGCAGGCCACTTCCTCCAGCAGCTCACACCATCACCCCCTGAAGCTCATACGTACCACACGCGAACAGTCGCACGCGCACACCACCTCCCTCTCTACCTCCAACTGTTCGTCTACGGTTACCCTCGCGGAAGATCCGCACCCGCGTCTTCTTGAATCCGGTTATTTCACCCATGTGGCTGTGAATCAGAGCGACCAGAGCTTTGAGCGGGGTGGCCACCTTGGCGGCTACCCCAAGCATCAGACTCAAACAGTGATTGGAGGAGCTTGGAGCTCGTCCTGCGACATCTGCGACACACTTGGCCGATTCTGCGCTCCCGCCTGGGGGGGGCACAATGGAAGCGGGAACGGGAGTGAACAAGGATCCGGATGCGCGGAGAAGCCAGGAGGACTCGGGAGGGCCAAAGAGGCGATGAGGGCGGAGGAGGGGCATGGACGAGACGCGGGAGAATAACGTGACACGGTACGAGCCCGTTGTGTGTTTCTTCCTCGGGCGCAAAGTCAATCCCAACCCTAAACTTTTCTTTCTCTTCTTGCTCTTCGTGTCTTCTCTTTTCCCTTTCTACAACACTCTAGAAGCTCCACATTCGTATAGACACCAATACGTGCCCTGCGCCGTCTGTCCAGTCTGTCGTTCAATCGACAGTGACGACGACAGATGAGAATCCGCGCTGCCTGATCGCCTCGTCGCCCCGGCCTCGCTAGCCTGGATGCTCGAAGCCTACTCGCAACGATGGTGAACCTATCCGTCTTGCGGCCAGTTCTGGCCACCAACCTCTGCTCATCCCGCGCTTCCGGGCGGCTCGTCCCTCGCTCGTGGCCGGTCGGTCTAGGTAAGCCAGCTTCCCCCGGCACTAGACAACGAGCGAACTCAATTGCTTCCTGCTCGATGCTGATTACCCCGCATCAGAAGTCGCACCGGCTACTCTGGCCTTTGAAGGCCAGCGCAAGTGGAATTGCACACATGCGCGAGCTCGCCAGACAACGGCCCTCGTTCCGGCCGTCTCGAGGCCTCTTCAGCTCGTTCGCCATGCTTCCGTAGTCTCCGGACCTGTCACCACCGCGCCCTACTCCACCGTCGTGGAGCCCCCGTCTGTCCCGTACGCCAACCTTGCTGTTGGCGTCCCCAAGGAGATCTATCCCAATGAGCGTCGCGTCGCGTTAACACCCCAGAATGTAGCTTTGCTGCTCAAAAAGGGCTTCTCCAAAGTCCTTGTAGAGCAAGGCGCTGGAGCCGCGGCCGACTTCCCGGACGCCGCCTACGAAACCGCCGGCGCAACGCTTGTTGACAGCGCCGAGAAAGTCTGGTCCGGCTCCGATATTGTTCTCAAGGTCCGCGGGCCAATTCCCGCCGAGATCGAGCACATGAAAGAGAAGCAGACCGTCATCTCCTTTCTGCAGCCTGCGCAAAACAAGCCACTCGTAGAGAAGCTCGCGGCGCAGAAGGCTACCTCTTTTGCCATGGACCAGATTCCCCGGATTTCCCGTGCCCAGGTCTTTGACGCCCTTAGCTCTATGGCCAACATTGCTGGATACAAGGCTGTTCTCGAGGCTTCCAACAATTTTGGTCGCTTCTTGACCGGCCAGGTTACCGCCGCCGGAAAGGTTCCTCCTTGCAAAGTACTTGTGATTGGCGCTGGTGTTGCTGGACTAAGCGCAATCGCAACCGCTAGAAGACTCGGCGCGATCGTGCGAGGCTTTGATACACGTCCCGCGGCTCGAGAGCAGGTTCAGTCGCTAGGCGCCGAGTTCATCGAGGTCGACATCAAGGAAGACGGCTCTGGAGCTGGCGGATACGCCAAGGAGATGTCCAAGGAGTTCATCGAAGCCGAGATGAAGCTGTTCACTGAACAAGCCCGCGAGGTCGACATCATCATTACCACTGCCCTGATTCCTGGAAAGCCGGCGCCTAAGCTCATTACGAAGTCAATGCTAGAGATCATGAAGCCCGGTTCTATCGTCGTTGACTTGGCAGCTGAGGCAGGCGGAAACTGCGAGAAGACCAAGCCTGGAGAGCTCTATGTTTACAAGGACGTCAAGATTATTGGTAGGCGCTAAGACATCCCTGGGTCTAACAAAGGTTGACTGACACTCTTTCAGGTTACACCGATTTGCCTTCACGACTGCCCACGCAATCTTCAACCCTGTACTCCAATAACATCACCAAGTTCCTCATGTCCATGGCTCCCAAGGAAAAGCAGTTCGGAATTGATCTGTCTGATGAGGTCGTCCGAGGATCGATCGTCACTCAAAATGGAGACATCATCCCACCAGCTCCTCGCAAGGCTCCTCCTCCAGCTCCAGCTCCGCCTCCGACTCCTACCGCTGCCGCTGAGGCTGAAGTCGTCGCATTAACGCCGTTCCAGAAGACTTCCCGCGAAGTTGCGACCGTCACCGCTGGTATGGGAACTGCGCTTGCACTAGGAAAGATGACCGATTCATTGTTCATGGGCAACGTCTTTACTTTCGCCCTCGCCTCGCTGATCGGCTATCGTGTCGTCTGGGGGGTGCAGGCGAGCCTCCACAGCGTATTAATGTCGGCGACGAACGCCATCTCCGGTAAGTGTTTCTATCACGGCAACGGGCGCGAAGATGGCGATGAGTGTGATGATGAAAGAAGATCTGGAATGCTTTGCGGGCCGAGAAGCTGGAGAATGGTCTGTGCGCCCCGGGCCGGGGCGCACAGACCCCTCCGGCACCTGCGGGCAGGTGCCGCCACAGCTTCCCTCAAATCGCAAGAATCAATGGACAGAACTAACAATTGCCAGGAATGGTTGGAATTGGCGGCCTATTCATTCTAGGTGGTGGCTATGTTCCTCAGACGATCCCTCAAGCTCTCGGCGCGCTCTCTGTTCTCCTCGCCTTCGTAAATGTATCTGGCGGTTTCGTCATCACGAAGCGAATGTTGGACATGTTCAAGCGACCGACTGACCCACCGGAATACCCGTGGCTTTATGCCATCCCCGCGGCCTTGTTTGGCGGAGGATATATTGCTGCAGCTGCTACCGGAACTGCTGGCTTAGTCCAGGCTGGCTATGCATTAAGCTCCGTGTTATGTATTAGCTCCCTCTCCAGCCTGGCATCTCAGTCCACAGCTCGCATGGGTAACATGCTGGGCATGCTCGGAGTTGGCTCCGGTGTGCTGGCCTCTCTTCTGGCTGTTGGCTTCTCCCCTGAAATACTAACTCAGTTTGGTGCTCTGGCGGCTCTTGGAGGTATTGTCGGTCTTCTTATCGGCAAGCGGATCACCCCTACGGACCTTCCTCAGACCGTTGCCGCCCTCCACTCCGTGGTTGGTCTGGCAGCTGTATTGACTTCTATCGGAAGTGTCATGGCGCATATTGATGACATTTCAACGCTCCATATGGTTACTGGCTACTTAGGAGTCCTCATAGGTGGCATTACCTTCACTGGATCCATTGTCGCATTCCTCAAGCTGGCCGGCAGGATGTCTTCAAAGCCGCTCATGCTACCCGGAAGACATGTCTTGAACTCTGGCATGCTCACAGCTAACATTGCTACCATGGGTGCCTTTGTGACGATGGCGCCCGGCTCACCCATGATTGCTGCCGCAGCTCTGTCAGCAAACACGATCCTGTCTTTCATCAAGGGCTATACCACGACGGCTGCGATTGGAGGAGCAGACATGCCTGTCGTCATCACAGTGCTGAACGCGTACTCTGGCTTTGCTCTTGTGGCAGAAGGATTCATGCTGGATAACCCGCTTCTAACTACAGTAGGAGCCCTCATCGGCGTATCTGGTTCCATTCTATCGTACATTATGTGCGTGGCTATGAATCGATCGCTGACAAACGTCTTGTTTGGTGGTATATCGGCACCGCAGCAATCTGACTACAAGATAGAGGGAGCGATAACGCAAACAAACGTGGAAGACACGGCTGAAGCTCTCGTCAACGCCGAAAATGTAATCATCGTAGTGGGCTACGGCATGGCTGTGGCCAAGGCGCAGTACGCCATCAGCGAAATCACGAGCATGCTGCGAGCAAAGAACATCAACGTCCGCTTCGCCATTCACCCGGTGGCTGGCCGCATGCCCGGTCAGTGCAACGTCCTGCTTGCAGAGGCGAGCGTGCCCTACGACATCGTCTTGGAGATGGACGAGATCAATGACGACTTCAACGACACCGATGTGACGCTGGTCATTGGTGCTAACGATACCGTCAACCCCATCGCCTTGGAGCCTGGTAGTCCCATTGCCGGTATGCCCGTGCTGCAGGCGTGGAAGAGTAAGCAAGTCATCGTAATGAAGCGAGGCATGGCTAGCGGATACGGTAAGCTCATTCATGCGAAGTTCTGAGGAACCACGAGCGAATGCTGACATGGTATAGCCGACGTACCCAATCCAATGTTCTACATGCCTGGAACACGCATGTTGTTTGGAGATGCTAAAGTTACTTGCGACGGTATGTTATTCTGTTCTCTTCGGAGCGTAAATACTGACCGTTATTTTCACAGCAATCAAAGCAGCTGTCGAGGCCCGAGCATAGAGTCTTAGAGAGATCTCCTTTACGCACGTCGATCCTCGGTGGTATACTATACCTGAGTTTGGGGAGCATCTTTATTAGAGGCATTGCATCTACAAGGAGCTCTCTCATGATTTTCTTTGTGTGTTTGATCTAGTTGATTTGCTGTACATACCGACGAGGGACGGCAGTGTTGAAGTCTATGCAATATATTCCTTTTTGTTGTCGAAGCAAATGCAGCCGGCTTGCTGATTACCTTGTTCCCCGCTATTCGACACTTTTCGAGTAAAAGACAAGCTAGGATCTCCGTCGCTGCAGTAGCAGAAGCAAGGCACATCCCGTGAATGTTTATGTCCATATCATTGGTAGTCATGGCCTCGGGCCGACCAGATTAAGCTGCATCCAAGTCCGTGCTTGGTGTGCCTAGTCAGGTAAGAGGTCGTCTGCAGGTCTGCATTTCCCCATAACGGGCCCAGCGTCGTTCGACTTGCTGTATGTTTCCTTGATTTGTCGACAATAAATGATCCTTATTAGTCTGCCTTTAAACAATTGTTCATCGGGACTTTCGACATGCATGGCCACAGTCGCCATTGTCCTGACCTGGAACATCGAAATTTAATCTTTTGATTACGAGAACGCCTATTTTTCCTGTGGCTGGGCTACATTCCTGTGTACCTGAATATCCATCCTACGGACGACGACGACGACGACGACGATAGTAATAACGACAACGACAATGGCAGCGATAACAACGATAGCGACGACAGTAACAATGACGACAATAACAACGACAGTAGTAGTAACGAAGACGACGATACTGAAGTAGAGTAAGGTATATAAATGACCACAGGAAGAATGGGCCGTCACTTTTTTTTAACTTGACGCCCTCATCCTGACTGAGCCATCAATCGAAACTTTGGCAAAGAACAGTAATGATTGTGGCCATGCACCTTTTGCGAATATGTGCCTTGGAAATTCCTTAGAAAACTCTCGTGCGAGTCAAAAATCGGTGGTCTTCAACCGGCCACAACGCTTAAACGCCAAGCAAAGCTTCTCTATTGCTTGGCAGTTAATGTTTGCTGACCATATCGGAGCTCATCCAGTCCAGTCTTGGCACTAAAGAACGCGCACGTCTGTGCAGTTCCCAAGTCACTGGCTTGAGTGCGGAATAATCCAGGTACGTACATTTATAATCTTCGTCATGGATCACCTTGAATCCTGCAAATGGTCTTTCAAGAGTACGATTTCCGTCCAAAAGTCTCTCATATGGTGGTGAGTGACCCCCGCAACGGACCCTGGTCCTCGACTTACACGGTGATCAGCCAATCAGAAGCGTCAATTCGCCCACGAGGTCAAGCTCAACGGCCATGGTTAGACCCTCCCGGAGCAACCGCTCACGACTCCCACGCTGTGCCATCTTGGATCACTTTATCGATTCCCCACGAACCGATGAAAAGCAACCGTATCGGCGAATCACGACATCCACCGGGCACACCAGAAGCTTTAAAGGCACAATGCCCGTCCTTGACCTGCAGTGCCAAGCCTACGCCACATGACGCCGTTCATCTCTTCTTCCTCTGGAACCCCAGGCGTCCAGGCTTCATCCCCCAATTCGAAGACCGACGACACAGCTTCCTCTTGCTGTCCCTGGCATCATCTCCGCCCGCTACGCTTGACAAGAGGCTTGGCAATAACAAACCGAGATGCCGACCGCTCAGCTCGGCGCAACACGTGCCTGTTCTGCCCAAGATGAGCCGTGAAGTTGCATCCTGCTTCGTTCGACCCAAGACACCGTCACCGTACGCCGTCATGATATCGGCCCATCTGCCTGCCTCACGGCCAATCGCGTGTTGATGTTGTGGCCCGGGCGACGGAATCCTACCTAACGCGTTGGTCGAAAGTTCCTCAGCTAGGGTTGCAACGCGGCGCAATCTGCAGCTTCTCATCCCGGCTCTCACGGTGCTTGGCCCGCGAATGCGAGGATCCGCGAACCAACAGAAGTATGCTGTCATGCATTGGGAACATGGCTCTGGGACTGGACGGACTGCAGCTTCGGCGGGGGTGATCCCTCCCAGAAATCAATTGACATGGGATGACTTTTTTCTTTTGCGATGGCTGCAGGAGGGTATATAAGCTCTCGAGCTGCAGCAAGCTTTCCCCGAGCTTGGATCTTCTGTTCACGCTTCCACCGTCTCTGTCCCGACACCCATTGACAGACAACTCTTCGTCGGATCAACATGATGGCAAAGCTCAGCCCCCTCGCAGTCCTGGCTGCCTCGCTGTCCCTCGTGTCGGCGCAGACCTACCAGCGACTCGGCACCTGCCCTGATCTCGGCTGCGTCCTCCCACCCGACCAGTCCGATTTCCTGCCCGGCCAGCTCTTTGACCTCCGTGTCGAGGTCCATGCGCCCGTCAACGGCTCCGAGGCCTTCAACAACGGCGTCCCCGACGAGGCCTTCTCCGTCAGCATCGCCAAGGAGGGCGGCGCGGCCAAGGGCCTGACCGAGTTCTTCGGCCTCGACGAGCCTGAGCTCGAGAAGTGGTCTTTCGGTTGGTACGAGGACCTCTTCGCCGAGGACGCGAAGCAGAAGAGCGTGGTCAACGTGGCGTCCAAGATCTGGCGCCACATCGCCTTGTACGAGCCCGGCAACTATGTGGTTACCCTCAAGTACTACGATGGCAAGACGACCACCGCCAACTGGGTTGTGCGACCCCTGGCGACTGAGAAGAAGGCCAAGAACGTCATCTTCTTCATCGGTGAGTAGATCGATTGCAAATGGCTTGATATCGTACTGAACAATGCCTTTATAGGTGATGGTATGACTACCAACATGGTCACTGCCGCCCGTCTTCTCGGTCACAAGAGCATCAACGGAAAGTACCAGTCCAGCCTGGCTCTCGACAAGTTCCCCGTCATTGGTCACCAGATGACGCACTCCATCGACAGCTACATCACCGACTCTGCCAACTCCGCGTCTGCTCTCTACTCTGGCCACAAGAGCACCGTCAACGCCATGGGCGTCTACGCTGACTCTTCCCCGGACGCTTTCGACGACCCCAAGGTTGAGACCATTGTCGAGCTCATCCACCGAATCTGGGGCTCTGCCTGGGGTGCTGTTTCCACCGCCTTCATCGCCGACGCTACCCCTATTGCCTTGACCGCCCACACTCGTTCTCGCAGCTTGTATGGTCCTCTCATCGACCAGGCGCTCAACGGCATCACGAACTACACCTGGACCAAGATGGAGGGTCCCGACGTCTACTTCGGAGGCGGTGCTGAGCAGTTCTACGCCGGCAAGGGCTCCTACGAGGGCAAGGACTACTACGAGGAGTTCGCCAAGAAGGGCTACACTGTCGCTCTCAACAAGACTTCTCTCGAGGCCGCCGACTCCAAGCAGAAGACTCTCGGTATCTTCACCCAGTCCAACCTTCCCGTCTGGCTCGACCGCAACGTTCTCACCGAGAACCTGGCCAAGCTTACGAATGACCCTACTGGCAACAAGAGTGCTGCTCTCGATATTCCTGGCCTGAAGGAGATGACCCTCAAGGCCGTTGATATCCTCCACAACCGCGGTGGAGAGGATGGTTTCTTCCTCATGTCTGAGGCCGCTTCCATCGACAAGCAGATGCACTCTCTTGACTACGACCGTGCCCTCGGTGACCTTCTTGAGCTTGACGACACCGTCAAGGCCACCATCGAGAAGCTCGAGAAGCTCGGCATCCTCCACGAGACCCTGGTCGTTGTGTCTTCCGACCACGGCCACGGCTTTGAGTAAGTTAAACCCTGCCACTCTGAAAAACCCAACACTAACAGAAGACAGCGTTTTCGGAAGCGCCGACACCAAGTACCTCGCCGAGCAGCAGGACGACCGCACCAAGCGCAAGGCCGTCGGCACCTACGCCCAGTCCGGTCTCTCCCAGTACACCGTCGAGCAGCCCGGCATCAGCTACAACACCGGCCCGAACTTCCCCCTCAACTGGAACCCCCGCTACGCCATCGCCGCCGGCGTCGGCGCCAGCCCCGACCGCCGCGAGGACTTCGCCCTGCACGAGTCCGCCCGCACCCCCGCCGTCGCCGCCACCAACACCTCCGACTACTACGTCAACCCCAAGGACGCCGCCGACGGCTTCGTCGTCAACGGCACCATCCCCACCAACGAGGCCCAGGGGGTCCACTCGCTCACCGACGTCGCCGTCTGGGCCCGGGGCCCCTGCCAGGAGACCTTTGGCGGTACCTACAACAACATCGATATCTTCTACAAGATGGCCAACTGCCTGGGTCTCGCTCAGCCGCGCAACGCCACTGGCTGCGGCGGTGTTCGCCGCAGAAGGGCGGTTAACCTCCACGCCTGAGTGGGGTCTGCTGTAGGTTCTAATACCTGTTTGTAGATGTAGCGAGATGTAAAAGCATGGGTGGCGTTGAGAGGTCGTGTTTGGAGCGCGAAAAGTAGTAGATTATTTACGAAGTATAAAGTCTTGAAAATAATGAATACACTTAATATCAAAGACGTTTCAGCCTACTGCAAAGTGACTCTGGCAATGGCTCCGTGTGGTGTGAGACTGTCGTCATCTACCTAATTTTTCTGTGTGTGTGCGGCTATATTTCCTGTGTACTCAATTACTCCTATTAAACACAGAAGTAGAAGTAATGACAGTAATGATAATAACGATAAGAACGATGACGAGGATAATAACGATAATAGCAACGACAAGGACGACGACGACGATAACGATAACAACGAGGATGAGGGCAGCAGCATTGACAACGATGACGAGGACAGCGAGGACGATGAGGACGACGAAAATAGTGACAACGACGATAGTAGCGATAACGACAATGGTAGCAGCGACAATAGTACGGTAGAGGATATTACCGCAGGAAAGTAGTCGAACAAGCTCTGGGTACCTATTTTCAGGTTCTTTCAGGGCCCACCGACGTCACTGTGACAGATAACGAATATGAGATGGGACGAAAGGGTGCTTAGTTTTGTGAATAATGAAGAGAGACAGTCTACTTCATTACCGCTTTTGCCCCATCTGCGACACTTCCATACTTCTTTTACCCATACGACTGACAAGAGTGCATTTGTTCTGGAGGTCTAGGCTCAGACCCAGCTCTTTACCTGAACTCCCGAACCCCACGCAAACCCCTTTTCTGGGGGGCAGATACGTAGAATCAGGGGAACTAATGTATTTGATGTGTTTGAAACGTCTTCCTTTGAGAACATAGCTCCGCTAGGAACCGCTTCTTAGTTCCTCGAGAGGGGCCGAGGAGGGGACATATTCAAGCCAGGGTAAGGGGAGTTCGTCCCTGGCAGCCGTTGAGTCCCTTCGTCCGGGCATTATCCTGGTTTAGGGGCTCCAGCATCTTGTTAAGTATCAAAAAATCTGTTCGATAGATTGATCGTTGCTGTCAACTGACAGATCTTGATTAAATATCAGACGCCGTTGGCGGCAAAGGGGCGGGGCTGGACTAAGTTGGTGGTATTACTTTGGACGGTTTGCATCGAAGCAGAGAAGCTCTCCGTCAAAGAAGACTCAGGAGGTTCGAGAGCAAGACATGTATTGAATCTTCAAGCAGTGCAATGTTTCGGTCAGTTGTAGTGTTCATAGCGACATTGTGCTATGCATGCTACATTATCCATGAATGCATCTTCGGATGCATCAATCTGCATGTCAGCACAACACCAACAATTTCCATGATGAATTCAACTACACGAGTCCGCAACATTACTACTGACACCAAAGATACGACGGCCAAGTTGGGATACCGAAGGTCGGCTATCATGGCGCACGTCCACCGCACCATTCGCAAATGGACTGATCAACATGTCATGTCCCACCAAAATCGTCAGTTCGCCCACAATCCCACTCTCTCTCTTTCTCCCAGGAAAATCAACGACTTACAAATCCGTCAAACTCGGTCTTTTTTTCCCCCCATTCGTGAATTGAGTTTCCCATTGATATTGCACCGAGATCCTGCCGGGGATAGATGGATGCGCGCAAGGGGAGACACGGGAAGGAAACTCGCCTTCCAAGCCGTTCCGGGAAAGTCGACTGACGAGACTAACATTGCAAGGTTGCATCCCGGTCAGAACATCGTACGCTGCAGCTGTCAAACGATGTAAGTATGTCGTGCATTGTTCGCTTCATGGTCTTCTGTTTCTTCCTTGTGATTTGCCCCCTCCTTGATTTATTGAAGGGCCTGGCCACCGATCTCGTCTAAATGGCGCGAACCATCCCCGCAATGGCAAACGCGCCTGTGGCCGATCTCCCGCATCCCGTCTCGGCGGCCGTCTTTTGACTTCATTGGAACTCCAGGTGGTGAACGTCACCTTGAGAAGAGACTTGAGAAGGCCTCTGCAATCACGCACAGCGATGACTCAAATCATGTAATACTTTGCAAGTTCGAAAGCTATCTACGATCGACCGAAGAAATCCCAGCTTCGGCTCCGATCCATGTCCCTACTATGTACAGTCTAGCCAGCCGTGTCCCGATTCCAATCTATCACGACTTGTCCCATGCCTCTCCAAGCTCCCGTTCCACTACCCAAGAAAACAGGGTCACCTCTCAGCAAGAACCTCCAAGATGCCCATCGCCTCCTCGTCATCGACCTCCCCCTCCTCACACCTCCCATTGAAGCAGCTCGAATGCGCCCAAACACCCACAAGCCCGTCCGTGACGTCCGCGACATTGGCAGCCCTCACGCCCCCGCCGACAATCACCTCAAGACCGCATGGCTTCGCGGCCCGCACAACTTCCTCCAAAACGGCCTTGTTGCCGGCGGCATTCCCGGGCCCGCCCGAGGTGAGCACCCCGGCAAACCCGCACTCCACAAGCTCCCTCACGCCCCGCCCGACCGTCTGCGCGCTCCCGTCCCGGATCATTTCGTCAAAGGCACGATGGAAAGAAGACGGCAGCCCCCCGGCCGCCTCCACAAGTCTCCGATTCCTCTCCACGTCAACCGCCACTGCTTCACCATCCGCAGACGCCTTCAGAACGCCAAAGACGAAGCCGTCGCCGCGGTCTTTGCGCAGCACCCCGCGGAAGGTCTCAATATCCCTGACCATCTCCGCGAGCTCGTCCTCCGTGTAGATAAAGTCCGGGCCGTCGGCCGGCTTGCCGCGCGGGCGGATCATGACGCGCACGGGGATCATGAGCCACTTCGTGATGCCCTGCAGGTCCGCGAGCGAGGGCGTCGTGCCGCCTACGGGGTAGCTGCCCTTGGCGTTGAGCTCGATGCGCTGCGCGCCGATGGCTTGGGCGTGCAGCGCGGACGAGGGCGAGAAGACTGGTATCTCGAGGTTGATTGGCATGGTTGTTGGTTTGAGAATCTGAGCGGCCCCCATTTGGTATGTTTGTCTAATGAGACGCTGGGTGAAAGTATATAAAAGAGTGTTCTGGTTGGTTGGGATGAGGGGTAAAATAGAAAACGGGGCAAAAAAGCAAGTGTGACCCTGTATGTAACGTTCCTGTGTAAGTCGGTAAGGTTTCCTCTGCAATATCCCATCTCTCCCGACGGGGAGCATCCACGACTTATAAAGCAACGAAAAACAATTGGAAAACGACGGAAAACCAGTTCTCGTGTCCCAGACTCACCCGTAAACTCCGATTTCCTTGCTTTCATGGCCTTCCCGCTCGGACAGCAATTCTTAATATCAGATCATGCCATCCGTTCCCTTGTTACGCGCCCCGTACCCACTATGGAGATCTTAAAGTCGTCCGAGTTTCCTCGGCAAGCTTACCTTAGTCATCATGCATGGGATAAGGGGTTGGAGGAGCAAGACGAGCTATGATTTAGATGCGCGTTGTCTTTTCATCATTGTCGGGCAGGGATAACTGCGCCTGCCGCCAGAGGTTTTGTGACTGTGCGTTCAAATTCTGTATCAAAAGGCTATGAGTGAAGGCAAAAACTAGCTAAACTTGTTCATGACTGGGCGTTATCATTGACGGAGTGCACTCCGCCACCACATGTCAATGTGGGGTATCCTTGGGTCCTTCTTATACTGTCACTTGACAGCATTATCATGATTCCGATCCCAAAAGAAATTCCATCCTGCTTTGACCTCAATCGTGTCGGTCCAAATCATGTATGACCCACCCCAACCTTAGAAACCCGTGCCGCTTCAGGTAGTAATAATGTATTAAGCTGGCATTGTCGTCTTGGGAAAAGTATGCGTACCGGGTATCATTGCTAGAAATGATGTTGCGAAAACGAATGTTCGTACAGTGATGCTAACTGTGGGGAGAGACGATGATAGACTGACTACTGCACGCGATCATGAGATGCAGAGTTTGCGCCAGTGAAGCCGCATTCGGCAGGGGGAGGGATTTCAAAGGCCATGAATCCATCTTCTGATTTGATAGCCCTTGGGTCTCCAGTCTCTTCGGCCACAGCCATCGAGGCTGCGAATCGGCGATGTTCACCTGCCGACTTGCCGTAATGGTACGCTGGCTCGGGGTCTGTGATGACTCCAGGGATGTCTTGACTATACCACAACTCCTCGCCGTCGCTGAAGTAGGTCGGCGGAGAATTCTCGGGGGCATTGCCTCTTCCATCGATGCCAAAAGGCTGAGAGACATGAGGGCCCGTAGAGGTGTAGTATGAGGTGGCATTGACAGTAGCAGAGGAAGGGGGTTGGCTTGGGTGAAGCGAGCCATGCGCAGTGCTGTATTGGCTTCTCAAATGGTTGCCTTCGTTGCGCAAATCCTCATAGTTGTGCTGGAAGCTGGCTCCCTCGGGTTCTCCACGCTGATCATGTCTGTCTCTCATTACCTGGTGGCGTGCTTGGCGTTCGATATTCTCTTCCTCATGCGTCCACTTTCTCTTGAGGGTCTGCTCGGGCCTTGCGCTGCTGCTAGAATAGCTCGACTTGGACTTACCCGAAGTCGATGCTGGACTGGGTTGGCGTCCATAGTAGTCGTTCTGGGCCGTAGTTGATGACGAGGGGCGCGCATGGCCGTAACCCACGGAGCTTCCGTTGGTAGTCGACTGAGGCATGGACGAGGAAGATCGTGAGCTGTGATACTGAGGGCCGGAATTGCTTCTTTCGGAAGTGAACCCCGTTCTCCTGTGATTGGAGACGTCAAACGACATTCCAGGTGAAAAGTCGGCCGTCGGCGGGCTGTATTGTTGCTTCGATACACTGAAGTCCAGGCTGTGGCTCGGTGCGGCCTGAGTCTGAATGTGGTTAAGACCGTAATAGTCTTGGGTTGGTTGAGCGAAGCGGTAGTCCGGAGCCGGCAGAGTGAAGTAGCGGCCGCCGGGCTCATAGTCCGCGGAGTTACCGCGGAAATGGGCAGGAACCTGGTAATGCGGCAGGAACATGCTCTGATTGCGTCGATGAGCCAGGTTGTTTTGGAAGCGGTCGTGATAGTCCTGGTAAGGGTGTTCGAATCCAGGGGCAGGGCCTCTCACCCCCAGGCTGTCTATGGTTGAGCGTTCAGCCGAAGTTGGATGTTGGTAATTGAACCCAGGGCGAGGAAAATTGTAAGAGATCGAGAGGTAGGCTCTGGGGTCGATACCCATGTCAGCCTCCTCGGCTTGGTTGGCGTTGGAAAAGGATACGGATGTGAGAGGCTTGCGGGTGGAGGAAACTGGTCGATTTTCCTTATCTTCATAGATGTTGATGGCATCAGACATCTCTTCCTCCTCAGTGGTCTCACCCGTGCGAGAGCCAGGCAATGTTTGGCTGTGATCAGAGATGGTCGCGTCCTTATCGGTGATATCACCCTCGATCTCAGTCTCCTCTTCCTCTTGGTTTACTCGGGCGAGAGTCTCCTTGTGCTCACGCACATACTTGGTGGCATTGGGCGAGACGCGGCCCTTCTCGATGTTCTGGAAGTAGTGTTCAACTGTAGATCTGTCAGCGTACTGTGCGTAACCGAAAGAAGGATGTGACCGACAGAGTCCAAGGGCAGTGTAGTTGCGCTTAGCATCATCGCGCATTGTTGATTGCATCACCACCGCCAAATCCTCCCAGCTCTTTGGAGGCAAAGGGCCGCGACCAGCGCGCTTCTGAGATTGAGGGACGATGGTACGCCAGTAGACGCGCTCCTCCGCCGGAGACCACACTTTGCCGCCCATGTCTTTGGTGCGAATGTCTTTGTGAACGGGTGAATGGTGGCTATGTTGGTGGAAAATGTATGTTGATAAGGTCGATGCTCGCGAGATCGCAGGATACTGTGTGGCTTTTTATAGTTCGAAGGCTGAGCCGGTGACAATACCACGGATCGCTGAATCACGGCCTTGTCGGACGATTCTTAAGCACACACAGCACAGCTGCTGTCGCTTGAAGGCTGCCGTTGACAAGGAGGAGTTGAAAGTTGTACGGTGAACGGAAGGGAGACCAGTCCCTTGAAGAAGCGAAGGGTACCTGATGAAGTGATGGAAAGAGCCTGGTTCCAAAAGGTTGGGCGGTGGAAGAGATTAAAAATTTGCTTGTCGAGGTGGAAGTTGGTTGTTTGTCGGAAGGAGCAGACGGATAAAATTCGAGGTCGAAAATTTATACGTGAACGGAAGGAAGGACCAAGTGAGTAAATGAAGACCTTAGGCGCGAGAGCGACTTGGCCAGTGAATCGGTTGCCCGATGCAAGTGAACTGACGAACCAACTTTTTGTACCAAAAAGGTGGTGATTTAGCAAAGAAAATCGGAACGTGAGGACGCAGTCGGCGAGAAGAGGGAGGGGTGGGTGGTGATAGTGAATGTGAGGTTTAGCGCGAAAATCTCGTGGCTGAAGCGAGAAGAACGGATGGAGGAGACGGATCTCGTGACTCGAAAAGCTTTGGGTCTTGTTTTCTGAGGGTGAATCAGAGTGTGCGTGTATTCGTTTCGAATAGTAGAATTCCACGGTATATTTCGCCGAGTTCAAGAAAAGGCATTTGGTCAAAATGAACATGACGACGCAACAGAGCTGAGGTGAATACGCGATGGACCGTGGTATACAACGAGGAGAGAACGCAACCTGATCTGCCACCTGCCTCCTCCGGGGTGCGATCAATACATTTCAGATGGAGATCTATTCAAATGGACTCTGCGGCTCGGCTGGTTGATAGCCTCTGGATGTAAGTGCTGCGGCGAGACGCCACTCCAGCCTCGAGAACTTCATTCGTCGATTAGCGTGACTTTCAAGCATGTGCAGAGGGTGACTTACAATGCTTTTCTTCTCTGGAGGCACAACGCCCTCTCTGATCCAGAAGCCCCAGCCGCCCATCAAGTTGGCCAGCATCATGTCCGTCGTCAAGCGATCACCGACGACCGCAATCTGGGATGGATGCGAGACGCCTGTCTCCGGATGACTTTGGAAGTAGTCCATGATCTCGGAGCCGCAGCCGGGCTTCTTCGTCTTGTGTGGAAGAACAGTGATGCCGGTAGCCTCCTCAAGCTCCTTGGCCAGCTTGAGCGAAGTGTCATATGACGTTGCTCCGGCGGTGTTGGACACAATGACAAGGCGGCGGCCGGGGTATGCGGCCTTCAACTGCTCGAAGCGCTCCTTTATTTAGTCAGTACAAATTCGCGAAAACCAGCTGCAGTTTTGATTACTTTGTACGGTTTGTGAACTTCATTTGTGTGGGGGACAGCAAAGCAGTCGTCTTTGTCGAGAACAACTGCTCTAATATCGCATTTCCGATTTTGTCCCTCAAAGGCTTTCTCGAAAGGAACAGGAAGGTCATTGAAGGTTGCTACGGTGTGATGAGGAAGACATAATGATGGTTTGAATAGCAACTTGAACACGTTGACGGTTCCCGAGAGATTGAGATTCATGATGAACTGAGTGCCGGGGCGGACTGGCTGGATGTGGTGGAGGAGTGACGTCGGGTCTGGAATGGTACAGACGGACGAAATTTGGCATGCGGAAGCTTGGGCCATCTGGTTGCAGCTACCCCTGTCAGTCGATAAGATACAAGCCCTGGGGATGTTGCAGGGGATCCCTGTTCGATGGACCAGCCTGTGATGAGGCATCTGTCAGAGATCATCTTTCGAAGGCTGGAATATCGACGGGCAACACAGGTAAGATGTGATGGTTTGCATGGCTGCATGTAAGAGAGGTATTTCGGCTCTCCTGGGAATCTTAAGCTGCTGAGATGCCGTCATTTTGCCTGCCTCCAGATATCAACGAGCAGTTTAAGACAGTCCATTCAAGTTGGACAACAATCTGAACATATGAACGCAGCAAGATTGTATTGTTAAGTAGAAGTCAGATACTATATTATTCAAATGCAACACCGAATGAGCTGTGGCATCTCTCCAGTGGTGGTGAAAGCTGGGCTAGGGGAACTTCAACGATGGAACTCAATTGGGGAATATGACCCCACTTTAATTCTCCCTGTTGGACTTCACGTTTTCGCGTCAGCGCGTCTCAGATTGCTGGACTTCAAGATTCGACAATCTTCGATCTAGAACCATTACTCTGGAAACCGAAACATCTATACCAAATAAACCGAGGACAGATCTCGAAAAGATGGCTCGGACACGCAAACAAGACCCCGAACCCGCCGATTCCCCCGCCCGAAAACGTGCACGCCGCGACGAAGCAGACGAGGAGCCTGTGAACGGCACGCCCTCTAAGCGGAGGAGATCAAAGACGACACAAGAAGAAGCAGTCGAAGCCGACCGCGATCCGTATGAGGTTCCCTCCGATGACGACGACGGCGAAGACGCCGCCGAATCGGAACCCGAAACACACACCCCGACGAAGCGCAAAGGCCACCAGCCGAAATCCGCAACGCCGGCCAACGGCGCCGTCACCCCGTCGAAACTGCGCCAGGTGAACACTCTGGTGACGCCAGTCAAGGCCACGGGCGCGAATGGCTTCACGCCGAGGAGGAGGCAGGCGGCGGATCGCTCTGCGCGGCGGAAGAGCGCCAGGGCCCTGATCGAGCGTGTCGTCGCAGACGAGGACAGCGAGGAGGACGAAGAGGGTCTGGCGCGCGAGATCTATGAATCTAGCGAAGAGGAGGAGGCAGAAGATGAGCCGGTAGAAAAGAAGCAGAAGCAGAAGCAACCAGAGGCACCACCACCGCCGGTTGAGGCACCGCCCACAGAGCCCGACACCCCGTCAGCGACGCCCAGGAAAAGAGGCCGTCCGCGCAAGCAACCACCGCCTCCCAAGTCGCCGACTCCTCCCCGGGAGCTGGCACCACACGAGCTGTATTTTGAGCACAACAAGCCCGGCCGCGCAAAGACATCCCACAACACCCTCTCCTCTCTCGATCTCCTATCGCATGACGAGTACTTTGAGCTCCTCCGCGCCCGGGAGGAGCCGCACGCGGAGGACCTTGCGTTCTTGCAATCCTTGCACGAAGCCTCCTTTGAGCAGTGGTCCTTCGAGTTGACGCAGGGCTTCGGCCTGTGCCTCTTCGGCCAGGGTTCCAAGCGCGATCTGACAGCCAAGCTGGCATCGCATCTGTATGAGGCAGACCCCAAGGCCCCAATCGTCGTGGTCAACGGATACGTCCGCACAATCACCCCGCGCGACGTCTTCACCACTGTCGCCGCCGCCATAAGCCCGAGCCTGAAGCTCCCAGCCCAGCCGGCAGGCATGCTCTCGATGCTCTCCTCGGCCCTAACATCCCACCCGAAGCCGGTGACCCTGATCATCAACTGCATCGACGCCGCCCCGCTCCGCAAACCCGCAACGCAGCAGTTCCTCTCGCAGCTGGCCGCACACCCGCGCATCCACTTCGTCGCGACCGCCGACACGCCGTCCTTCCCGCTCCTGTGGGACGCCGCGCAGCGCACCTCGTTCAACTTCCTCTTCCACGACTGCACCACCCTGCAGCCCCTTGACGTGGAGCTCGACACCGTCGACGACGTCCACGAGCTCCTCGGCCGCAAGGCGCGCCGCGTCAACGGCAAGGAGGGCGCCATGTTCGTCCTGCGCTCGCTCTCGACCAGGGCGAGGGAGCTCTTCCAGCTGATCGTCACCGAGGTCCTGCTCGCGCTCGACGACGACGACGGCAACGCACACCAGCTCGGGGCGGAGAACCCTGGGTTGGAGTACAACACGGTCTACAGGAAGGCCGAGGAGAATTTCATCAGCACTTCGGAGGTGGCTTTCCGAACGCTGCTGAAAGAGTGAGTCAACCCCTTTTCCATGACACAAACTTGAGAAGCGTATGCTAACATGATTCAGATTCCATGATCATCAGATGATTATCAGCAAGAAGGACGCCTTCGGCACGGAGTTGTTGAGCTTGCCATTCAAGAGAGATGAGCTTGAGGCTATTCTTGAGGAGATGGTTGTATAAATCAAGTATTCGGGTGATCTAAAGCATTGATAGAACATGAGAGAGGAGCGCATGCCACAGGATTATAAATACGGAGTTCAAGGAAGATGGCAAGTCTTAGGGTGCATCGCATATGGAGGTTGTAACAAAAGCAAAGCAACGCATTCACATTAGCAATGTGCGTCAGAATCAAGGCATTGCATTCGTGAAATCATTATCCCCTTTTGGGATGCTCTAAAAGTCTTTTGTAAACCTGTTCCCCCCACCTGGTCCCCCGAAACGCCATCCTATGTTCTTTACACCCCAATGCTTTTGACACATGTCCAGAGGACCACCGGCACGATGACATTATCGTTTCCTCCCGTGAGGACTGCCTCAGTCAAGCTCGCCATGCTTGCACAGAAGCCCGCGTTGCGCACTGAGGATGGCCAGGCAACTTGCTGCTCAGGAGCAACAGGCCAGCCTCCGATTCTCAGCCAGGTAGTAGCGGCCATGAGGCCAAGGAAAACTGCCACCGCAAAGGCGACACTGCCCTCTAGACTCTTTCCACCACCCCAAACCCACTTTCTATGGCCAAACCGGCGACCGATGAGGGACGCTGCCGCATCGCCCAGGCCGACGCAGATGACTCCTGCCACCATGCTCACCTCGCGCGTCGGCACCTCCCAGCCAGTCAAGTAGCCACTGCCGCTACGGGGAAGGGTAGCTAAAGACAGCCAGAGAGGGATGGCACAGCCGATAAGCAGAAAGATGTGGGAGATGACAACGGGACCCTTGTGGTCCCTGCCGTCGACGTAGGGAGTCAGGAAAGATGCGATTGGCCTCGACAGGGGCGGAAGCTGGCTTGCCCGGAGCAGATCAAGAATGAGGAAGATGGCCAGAACCAAGATCAACGCAAGGGCAGCGTAGACAGGGTCGACAAAGGTGGCCGGGAGAAACATCCCCACCATCATGAAATGGAAGACTTTGCGCCGCGTGTCGACCTCGTACTTGGGATCCAGGCGTATGACAATCGTCAAGCCGATGATCACGATGATCAACCAGTAAGCGCTCATGAGAAGTCGAGTGTTGGCTTCTCCAAAGTCAGAGAATCGAACGTGCTGAACCCAGCCCTCGTGACAAGCTGCCTTTTCCTCCTCATCCAGTCGTGTAGGCAAACAAATCCATCTTTCCAGGTTTGCGCTCACCACCTGGAACCTGAACCACGGAAGCTCGCCAAGTAGGTATCCCAAGGCCCAACCCACAGGCTCATTGCCTTGGAGGGCAAACCTGCCGATATATTCTCGCACAGGTACCAGAATGATGGAGACAATGCTGGCATAGACATAGGCAGCGTATGTCCACTTTCTCATGGTCGCCTGAGCCTCCGTGAGCTTGAAGAACTGGCGGACTGTGGTCGAGGCGGTACGCTTTCTGCGACCAGCAGACGTGTGCGTCAGGGACCTCCGTGGACGTGGTCGCTGCAACACGTGAGGGAACGTATTCCTGCGGCTAATCGCGGAGCCATCAGGCGAGTCCGGGGAGTTGTCGGAATACAGGCCATCGGCTTTCCGGTCGGTCTGCGATGGCATGTCGGCCACACCGAAGGTTCTGACCCTGAGTGGTTTCGAGAAGGGCCCGGCAATTTCGTCTTCGGAGTCTCCGGCTTCTGACGCCGTCTCTTCCAATGAGGAGCCCAGCAGCTCATGCTTGAAACGCCTCATCGAGAGTCCCTCTGAAAGAAACCCAAAGAAGGACTGTTTCTTCGACGGAGAAATCACGCGCCTGAAGCGCAGCCTTGGAACCCTAGCCAGGGCGATTCCCCATCGAACCACAGGTCCGCAAACGACGGGTACGCCGACACCACCGCCCCAAAGCAGCGCTTGAAGAATCGTGGCTTGAGGCGAGTGAGCAAGCAGGAGAACATTGATCAAGGCAATCGAAAGCAGCTGTAGTTCAGCTGTGAGCAAACTGGTCGTCGTGAGATAGTGTAACACCGTGAGCAAGGTCTGGTGCAAGGGGTAAAGCAGAAGAGCGGTCTCGAGGGGGACGCTTGGTCTCGCTGCTTCCGCAGGGACTATGGAATGTCGCGCCAGCCATAATGGTACGCATGACAGAACCCATTGAAGTGGGTTGATCGCTTCGTGAGCTCGTGCCGTAGGAATTAAATACTTGGGTATCGAAGAGATGCCGAGAATGATGTTTGGAAGAATCACTGCTTCGTTATCAGGGGAAATTAAAAGGGACACTAGGAGTGTGATCGAAGGCGGGTAGAGGATAGGTGCAGGGTCGAAGATGGTCGGAACTGCGATTGGTGACTTGCTGGATGAGGTCTTGTGTCGGATCGACCATGCGACAAGTCGGATAGGGTAGAGAAGCATGAGCGATGTGACTAACGTAACAAGGAAGCGCAGATCTATGCAGGGTCAATTTAATGTTGGCCAGCGCAGGAGAACACATCGCATACCTTGGCTCCAGGCTGAGAGGATAGGTTGAACCTTGGGGTTGGCGCGAACGACGGCGAAGAGTGAGCCCACAATGATGAACTCGGATACTCGTCGGATAAGCTCCTTGGTACGGCGGTAGTTGCGATCCTCCCAGAACCTAAGCTTCTCTGCCCTTTGTGTCTGTCGCTTTGCTGCATCGTCGTCCTCCTGGTTATCCGGGGAAAACAGCGGCGTTGATGCGCCAGATATGATCTCGTTGCGACCCCTCAGCCCCTTGTGTAGACGGACCTTGGGGGCGGGGAGACCCTTGAGGAAGTGCTCATCGTCGGCTTCTGTGCCGCTGTCGCTTCCCTGGGACGAGTCCTTGGTGAAGGACGGGAAGGGAGACGGGGTTCGACTCGACTCTGCGGAGGAATCCTTGGGCGGTGTGGAGGTCGGATTGGAAGGTCGATATACTATGCGATGGGCAGGATGAGGAAGCTCGGTGTTGAGGTGATGGTAGGGGTGGGGAGAGCGACTAAGGGTTCGGAGTTCATCCTTGTCTTCTGTATCGTGGCCGAAGAGAGCGTTTGGTGCGAGATGCTCGGGCATGGCGAAGCTATCGCATCGGAGAGTGCCGCGAGGGCAGCATCAATTCGAGAAAGACGAAGCCGACCTAGGCGTGGGCGTGGTGGAGTTGATTGACGGTAGCCGTGGTGGTGCTAGGTAGGCAACATGGAAAGACGGAAGGGAGCGTGGTTGAGACGAGGATGGCGCTAAGGGGGAAGGTGCGGCTCGCAGGTCGCACAGCGGAATCCGGGCGTCAATCAGGGGCCGGGAGTATTTTGGTAGGCTGTTGATGTTGTCGTGGTTGTTTTTTTCACACGTCAGACCACAGCGGATTGGAAATGGAGGCGTGGAGGGGACAAGTTGGCGGCGACGAGGCGGTTGTGGGGAGAGAGCTCCATCACATGAAAGTGCCAAATTGGTGAGGTGAGGACCACTTTCAGCGACACTATGGATTACCTTAGACAGGCGTGTTGTCATTCTCCCGTCTGCCACCACCAGACCAGCCCAGTGTTGGGAAGCCATCAGCCGCGCGGCCAGGGAGAGATGCGCCGACGCGACTGGCTGGGCGGGACAGCGACAGCGCTGTGCACGCCAATGACAGCCTGTGGAAGAGAGTGACAGCGGGCAGCCGGGCGCGGGAAGACAGGCTACCGCCGCGAGAAATCCCCACCGGAACCCAGTGGACCACGCACTGGGAGGGGGCACGGTGCACGGGCGGGCGAGCCACACCAAACAATCATCACCGCGGTGGCTCAGCGACTTCATTCCCTTGGCGCAGCCTCCTTCGCCCCAAGTGGAAGCCGCACAGCTTACCTAACGCTCCGACACGGGACCGAACAGCAACCAAGAAGGCCGCTCCATGGTTATCGGGCAAGTAAATCATCAGGGTGCGATGCTGACGATAGGCACCCGTGGTCGTTGTCGAGAGTCGAGAGTCAACAGCCGTCTCCCTCTCGCCAGATGGAGATACTCATGCGACACCATCCCAGACGCTGGTGACCTCATCTACAGTGTCCAGGCCGGCGCACACCCAATTTGCGACCGCAATGCGCCGGATATTGCGAATTCCAGCAGGCATTGCCCGGCCTTTTAGTCAACGGCACACAACACAGTCGCCATCACCATGTCATTTTCAAGTAATCGCACCACGAAAACAACGAGCACAGGCCAAGGGCCAGAAAGCATCATTCAGCCCTCCAAGAGACGGAAGAAAAACTCAATTGACCACGTCAGCCCAGCAGCCATGGCCATCTCGGCCTCCGCCCGGTCTTGGCACCGATTCATCTGGCTGGGAGTCGCATCTGTCAAACCTTTTCAACCATGCCTTTCCATGGCAGAGCAGAGTTGAGGCCTGGCTCCAGAGTCCGGCCTCGACCGAGCCCAGTCATCAGAGTTGGAACGCGGTGGACTGCTGACGAAATAGCGATTGGAATACTGGATATCGTGGGGAGTTCCTGTTGATCTTCCGAAGCTTCCCAGTGCTTCTTCCAATGCTTCGAAAACTGGAGCTGGGCAGCAGTTCGCATCCCGCTGGACACCGCGGAGCCCGCCATGTGACCCATAGTAAACAAGGTACGCGACATGTATACATGTCGGTTCATGACTTCAATTCAATTCTCCGTCGGGCGGTCGAAAACCTCACCGCGATCGTCGCCGTCGCATCTTCTTGTTGGCTTGCACAACCCGCCGAGAGTCGTCGCAAGCACGCAGGCCTGCCAAAAATAACTGTCCATCGGAGCTGCAAGCCACAACACCAGATCGTGGGGCCGGGCCTGGTCGGTCGCAGAGCGTTTCCCAATCCGGAGCCCACCATCTTCAATTCTCTCCGTGGCCCGGCCAGTTACCGGTCGGGAGCTGCCTTCACTGCCTCAACATCTCGCCTCCCGCTAAGGTAGCTCCGGGATGCCTTAGCGGGCCACGAAGCGTGCCTCGACACCCACGAATCACCACAAACGAAGGCGAATAGGGTCGTCGTCCGGCATTCGGCTGCTCGACTGCGAATGCCCCATCCCAAGAGGAGGGGTCCTCATCCGTTTTCGTGAGAGGCCAAATCTCGTATCGCCTGGTCCCTGCAGCTTCTTGGGGATTGGCTGCCAGAGACTGGGGGTTGCGCTGGAGAAACCGCAGCACAGGGCCACTGCTCCAAACAGAGCATGGGCAAAAGATAAAAAAGTCAAAAAATACGAGAGGCTCTGTCAAAGACCCCCAAAGGCCCCATCGTGACAGCTCCGGTGCATGCAGTCTGTACCCGTTTCTCGGTTTGATAGGGTGACAGTACACCCTCTGACGGCCGGCTCGCTGTTTCACAAGCACGCAAACAGAACGTCAAACGGGTCTGACGGGCTGCTTGACCCTACGCAGTACGGGCGGCTTCAGGTGCACAACGCTTCAAACGGCCAACCATCACAGCCACCTCCACGGAGGACAAAGACAGTGCTGTGCTACCCAGATCAGATGGATGCTTGTTGCCGCCATCTGGGCTCTGGATAGTTGCACCTCGCCGTTTGACGTGTTCCACGCCGGATTCAGGTACAAGATGGCTGTTCAGGGGGAGAACAGAGTCACATTATCGGAACACTCTTTTCTCCCTACGAGCCCGAACTGGGCTGAAGAGGGCTTGAAAGATGAGGCTCCATCTTACAATGGGCTGAGATGAGGGACTAGAGGAAAGGCCGAGCGGCTTATGTCCCCTCTCACTCTCCCTCAGATCATGAGACTCAACGCCCGCCCCGCGAAGCTGACGACCGAGTGTTAATAGTCAGCCTGCATGCAGTGACAGCGTGGACGATGTCGCGACAAGCTGCAGACAGACCAAGACTTGAAGCCCACAAGCCCAACCCCGGGCGTTCGCTAGGCGGCTGGGTGCAGGCCCCGAGAGTCAGCTCTCCAGGGAGCACAATGCAGGCTGGGAACCAATTGGCCAGCAAAACCCCATGGTCTGACTGATCAACGAAACATCAAGTCTGCATGTGGCAGTGTGTGGAGGAGACGTGTTCACTCTGCGGCGGCGCAGAATGCTACAAGCCCGTCCATCTGAACATGGCACACCAGCACACCAGACGACTCGTATCGCAAGCACGGCGTCCCTCACCCGCGCTCGTCCAGCGAGCCAATGTGTGGGACGTTTGGATCAGACTGACGATGCCTCTGAGCAGATACGAGATTCTTGTGTCTGGTGTGTTTGGAGGCTCGCTGTAGTGATGTCACAACCCACTTGACGGGAGCGCCGGGCGCGAGCCAGTGGACTTAGACAGTGGACATCAGCAGCCGCCGCCGCCGCCATACCGTCGTGGTAGGGGCGGAAAGACATGCCTAGCGCAGAGGGCACGCCCGAAGGAATCGAGGAAAAACCACACAAGGCCTCGTCCACAGATTGCACTAATACATCATTCCTGAGAAGAAGAAGAACAGGTCGATATCAAACTGGAACCGAGGACTGACGGCGGTGACGGTTGCTCGGTGGAAACCCGTTCCAGCGTGCCAGTCGATCGCTGGGGCGCATACCGGCCTTCCCTGGCAAAACGGACGCTGTGCACAGGACGGGAGTTGATGAGTGATGGAAGATGTGGATGAAGTGATGAAATGGGAAGCTCAATATTTGGGCCACGGTGAAGGGGGGGTTGCACTGGGGCAATTGGGGCTTCTGCCGCGAGAAATCTGCAAGACTGTTGGCCGATTCTCATCCTCCAGAAGCTCCCTTGTCGAGAGAACAGGGGTGCAAACGGTGGCTCCGTGGCTCCGTCTGCGAGAAAAGAGCTATCCGTGGGCCATTGAGCATGGGTGCGCAGCTGATGGGACGGATAGCTCGACCTGAGTTGGGCCGACAAGACAGGGGTACGTCGCCGGCGCGGCGAAACAGGGAATCTTGATATGCATAGCACAAAGATTCTTCCCCCAGCCGTCTGGATAGACGGCAGCGCGCAGCAGGTGTGCAGGCTGCCTGGGACGATCTTCAACAGGTTTAAACGCCAATCCCCTCGCTCACTCTCGCCTCTCGCGCTTTTCCATCTGATCCCCCAATCTTGTCTCTCGCCATCCATCCTCTCGCTCGATTGCTCCCGTCTGCCGGCAACTGCGATTGTTGTTGATTTGTTCACCACGCTCGCTCGTATACATCACTGCCGACACGACACGTCTGTACTATTCACAACACCTCGCCACCCAATCGTGCCGCCTATCAAGCCGTATCAACAGCCTGCTCATCTCGACTCATTCCTCAGTCCGAGCCTCGTGAGATTGCCGGACCAGCACGCTAATCTGCGTACATACCTTCCAGAAGACTCAACGCCTTGTCAGACACTGGGGGTTTTTTGAGTTCAAATTTCAATCGAGGCTTGCATTCGTCCACTCTAAAACGAATAAACACCGACGGCAGAGTCTCATCCTCAAAACTGAGCTAAGAGCGTGCCTCATCCACCTCGCAGACCTCAGCTAGCGTGCCGGGTCTTGAACAAGCCTTGGCCCTACTCTCAACACCAGCCACCGATAAAGGGTTCGGCCAGCCAGGTACCACCGCATATCGTTCTTTTTAGATCGTCTTTTGCCCCTCCCTCACACATCAAACGGAGGCCGCTTGTGACCTACGGATATACAAAGCTCCCAAGCCTCCTGGCTCGAGTCCACCATTCGGGTCTGATTCCCCTCCTCCTCTCTTACATCTTTTTGCGTTTCGCCGCCATGCAGCAGTGAGGACGCTAAAAGAAGGCCCGCATCTTGTCACCGACTCTACCCTGCATACGTCCGAGTCCAGTTATTGGACGTTATCTTCCCTGTCGTTTCCGTCCTGCCGTCTTGGGCAGAACCTTCTGAACCTCTTCGTCCCCTCTTATAACAACCCATATCGCCTCACGTCTCGACCATCGGTCTCTTTCGCTACCATGGCCTCCGACACCAAGTACGACTCCCGCCTGGAAGAGGGACTGCTGCCTATCGACGAGAAGAGGGATTCCACCATTTCCAGACCGTCCAAGGAACCTACCAAGAAAATGGCTGGCCCACGCCGTGTCCTGCTCGGCGTTGTTGTGTGCGGCTTGATGACCCTCAGTCTTGCTTCAGTCATCGGTCACCGGGGCATGCCTTGTGCAAGGGACCATCACGCCAAAGCCCAGGTTGTGATCAGTGAGGAAGACCTCAACAACCCTGCCAAGGCCGATCTCCTCCACAAATTGCTCCATGCCTACTTCCCAGACAGGTATCAGGATGGCGTATACGCCTCTGACAAGGAAGCTTTGGAGGCTGTCCAGGCTGATGATGCCGACCTGGCCTCTGCCTTGCTCCAGCTGGCCAAGCGTCAGGACAACACCACAACCTCTGCTGCTACCGAGGCTTCTCAGACGCCTTCCGCCAGTGTAGCCGCCACAACTTCTGAGTCTGTGGCCAACACGCCGACCTCAGCCCCGGCTACGTCTGCCGCTGAGCCTACCACATCTGCTGCTCCCGCAGAGACGACTACATCTCAGGCGCCGGCCGTCCAGACGACCACGACCACGACCCAGCAGCCGCAGGAGACCACTACCCCTCAAACCACCACCACTCCAGCTCAGGAGACGACTACTACGACACCGGCAACTTCAGCAGCAGCCCCTACTACTGGTACGTCACAAACGGAGCAGGCTACTTCTGCTGCTCCTGATACTACTACTACCACTGCCGGGCCGCCGTCCGCCTCTTCTGAGATTCAGACGACGACTCGTGGGTCCCCTTCTTCTTCTTCTCCCCCTTCCCCTTCTACTGCCCCCTCTTCTGAACCTACTACGGCCTCCCCAGGGTCTACGAGTGCGTCCGCGTCGGGTACGTCTACCTCCTCTCCTCCCGAGACTACTACGGCCGTGACATCCTCGTCCCCCATAACCTCGAGTGCGCCCTCTTCATCCTCTGTGTCCGAATCTGGTATGTTGCGTTGTGGTTTTGTAGCACAGTCATGTTTTCGAGCGAAGGCGGAGGCCGTTTTGGAGACTTATTTGGCATTTTTTTCCCTTCGACCTTTGTCCAGTCATGGCCGTTTCATCAGTGAGAAAAAGAGCAGTACGCTAACTTTCATAACAGAGCAAAACAGTCGGGAGACAACCACCGCAACCACCTCGCGCAGAACCACCACCTCGTTCAGCAATGTCCTCTCCACCTTCACCTCCACCGCCTCCAACGGCGACGTTGTCCTCGTGACGGCGACCTCCGTTGTCGCCGTGGCCCCCGACGCCGAGCCGACTTCCACCTCCGGAAGCGGCGGCGGCGGTGGCCTTCAGAACGGTGCCGTCCCCATCGGCAGCGTCTCGTTCGGCGTGCCCGTGGCCCTCGCCGGATTCGTCGCCGGCGCCATGCTTCTGCTTTAAGCAACGAAGTAGCAATACTTCCATCGTCACGTTGAGACGATTATTTCTGTTTACATAGTTAATCATTCCTTTATCACGGTGTTTTCGGTACAAACGGAGCGGGCGGCACACACAGCATCATCAGCATTACTTACTCACGACATTCAACGGTCTTATTCACTCCTTGCATCAAACTGGTGGGCAGAACAACACAACACACACAACAACATAGAATCCGCGCGGCAATGCGCTTTCCCGCAGAAAGGGAGGAGGCAGAATAATAGACGGAGGCTGGGGAGAGAGAGAGAAAAGAAAATGGGACAGAGCGTCAGTACGGCGGGAGAAAACAGGTGTTGACAAGAAAAGCAACTCCACCTGAAGGCAGTCCTTAGCAGACCAGACCCATGCAACAACAGACATGGGAGGAGAAAAGAATGAAATCAAAATTGACATTTCAAAGTTTCGAGACAGTGCCGTGCCGATGATTTGATGATGGCTTGGAACATGTGTGTTTGATTGTGGGCGTTCCCGCATTCCAGCTTGAAGCTGGTAAACTTGTGAGACTGCGCTACTGTTTTGGAGGCATTGGTATGTGGGCGCATGCCCTTTGGAGATGAGTGTCAATTGCCCTTGAGCGGCATCACCTAATCATTCGAGGCGATTAGACCAGCAAATGTGGTTTGCCAGAAGTCAGCTAGGGGCACCGAAAATAGCGGCGTGGACGCTGCAATTTGCACCTCTTCAATTCTATCTTCCTCTTCATGACTTTGCGGGTATTCATAACGCCAAAAACCAGAAAACTCCTAAATGATCCATCCTTCCACACACGGATGCCGTCCCATTTCGTCATCTCGCGATATGGCCCGCGGCCTTAGCCAGGGCCAATCTTGGGCATGTCGTGGTGTTCGCTCAGCTTGGACAGGTAGGTGTTGAGCTCTTCCACGCGCTCTTTGTGTGTCTTGAGTAGTTCGGGTCTCGAGCTGGACGACTCGGCAAGTTCGAGGAGCTGCAGGGGTACATCATCGTCAGTATGTGCGTCCAGCAACAGCGAGTCAATGGTTATTGGGTGGAAAAAACGTACTCTCTTGCGCTTCCTCTCCTCATATCGCCGCTCGGCCTCCGTCTTGTGCCTGCCACCACCGCTGCCGCCATCCTCATCGTGATCACCATCCTCTGCCTCAGGGTCTTCACTCCTGCGCTTCGTCCTCTTGACCTTCTTCTCCTCCTCGTTGTTGTCGTCGTCTTGGTCGGAATGGCGCTTCACCAGCGCCGTGCCGCCGTCAGTGCCATCGTCGAGGTTCTTCTCCAGGTCGGTCTTGTCCTTCTTGCTCTTCTTCTTCTTGGGCTTGCCGACCTTGGCGCCCTTGAGCTTGAGGCCGCCGCCGACGGAGGCGTACTCGTCGATCGGCATCGTGCGCGCGGAGACCGGGCGTTGGTCGGTCAGTTGGCGCCCAGGTTCAGGTATCCGTAGAAACGACTGATGCGCGTATTCGAAGTCGGAAGGGAGGGGAGGGGAACGGATCCGAGCTGGCTCTGTCCGATCCGCGGCTTGAGCGGGGAGTTGCTCGTTTTGTTTGCAGGCCGGCGGCGGTGCTCCGAAGGTAGGTACCCAGATGTGGTTGCTTTTCAGTTGTCTTTCGTTTCGTTAGGTGCTCTTTAGTGTTGGCAGGCAGACCCCTGGCGCGCCTCGGTCTGCGGCCTCAGTGGCTTCGGTGGCTTGAATTGGCCCCCTTCCCCCCTGTCTCGAGCGGAAGTGCACCGGGAGGAGGCATTGCGCCCCACACCTTTATCCTGGTGGCAGGCGCCAAGATGGTTCTGCCGTGCAAACCACCAGCGGCCAATCATGGTTTGTTCCGGGTCACAGTTCCAGGGCACTGAGGGTCTGAGCGGGCACGAAACATGGGGGCCTCAGTGATGTTCCTGGAGCCAGCGCAGTCCCAGTCGCAGATTGAGATTGCCCAGAGTCCACCTCCCAGCCAAGAGGCGGTTCTGGCCTGGGTGCAAATGCTTGACTCGGCCCCGTTCGTCCCTTTCAGACACTGGTTGACTGAACTGGCTGGCAACCAAACCACTGCTGCAACCAACCAGTCAGTCTTCTGAATCTGAGGCTCTGAGAGGGCGGCACATCCTGGATTGCTGAAAGAAGAAACGTAATCCAGTATTCTTGGCCGCCTGTCGCAATTCTCCGAACCGCCTTTGTTTGCGCCAAACTCAATTTTTCTTTAACCTCCTTTCCTCCCAATACGTACCTGTACCTCAACACCACCACCACCACCACCACCGACGACACCCGGACGGAAACACTACTACATCAGTACACCTCCTCCTCTCTGTTAAACCCCCCCGGCGCCCGAGGCAATCTTATTTGGACAACAAAGCGATACATGTCTCTTTAATTGCACAGCACTACACGCTTGCTTGCCTTGGATAACTTGGATTTCTATTCGACTCTTGTTTTTCTTCTGGGGGACTCAGGAAAGTGGGCATTAGAGAGAACGGGGCACGGCGCAACTTTGTCACGACTCCTTTAAACGAAACGTATATGCGAACGACGTCACGACGAATTCCTCCAACCACCGCTACTTAATATTCGAAACACCACTGCGTGCGCAGGCGACTACTGCGTGCGACCCGTCTCCACCGGCCCTGAACAAGTCGGCGCTGCACCATGCAATAGCCCTCGCTGCAACTTCTTGAACGCTTGAACGAACCGACGGGTCGAGCATCGCTGCTCGCGATCCTCCTCCTCCTCCTCTCCCCCTTCGCTCGAAATCCACGCCCTCCCTGCGCAGACGCAGCCATGCCGCCCTACACGAACATCCAGTCGCATCGCGACTCCCTCGAGCTCGCCTCCCTTGCCTCCTCATCCCGCGCCGAATCCGTCGTCTCAGACCTTCCCTCCTCGAGGCCCTCCATCTCCTCCTCCCGCAAGCTCTCCTTCGAGGCCGAAGACCCCCTCGACGCAGCGAACCCTGCCGCCAGCTCGAACCGCCCCAATCGCCATGACCGCTCCTACTCAGTCTCCTCCGGCTTCGACTTCGCCGCCAACCTCTTCCCCCTGAGCTCCACCGCCGGCGCGGGGGCAGGCGGGTACGCCCCCATCGGCGCCCCGACCTCGACAGCGATACAGAACGGTGGCCTCGGCGGCGGCAGCTTGGAGAAGCACAAGATCCTCACCTACATGAACGGCTTGAGTCTGATTGTCGGTCTCATCATCGGCAGCGGCATCTTCTCCAGTCCCAGTCAGGTCAGTTCCAAGGTTGGGTCGCCCGGCGCCGCCCTTGTGGTCTGGGTTATCGCCGGCGTGCTTGCTTGGACGGGTGCTGCGAGTTATGCGGAGCTGGGCGGCGCGATACCCCTGAACGGCGGCGCGCAGGTCTACCTTGCGAAAATCTTGGGCGAGATGGCCGGGTTCTTGTTCACGTGGGTCGCCGTATTGGTTCTGAAGCCCGGTAGTGCGGCCATTATCGCCATCATCATGGGAGAGTATCTGGTCAGGGCGGCGATAGGCGCGGAGGCGGAGAGCCTGAGTCCGTGGATCAACAAGGCGGTCGCCATGGTGGGGTTGATTCTGGTCACGCTCATGAACTGCGTGTCGACGAAGCTGGGCACCAAGGTGAACGACTGGCTCATGTTTTTGAAGTTCGTCGCCCTGCTGGGCGTCACCGTCACGGGCATTGTAGTCGCGATCACTGGGACCACCTTGACGGGCAAGGCCAACATGGAGTGGAAGACGCACGAGTGGTTCTCCGGCACTTCGACAGATCTCTCCAACTGGGCCGTGGCTCTGTATGCCGGTCTCTGGGCATACGACGGCTGGGACAACGTAAGATTCTCTCCCTGCGCCGAGACGGCACACCTTTACTAACGTGCGCAGACAAACTACGTTGTCGGCGAGTTCCGCAACCCGAGCCGTGATCTTCCCCGCGTCATCCACACGGCGATGCCTCTTGTGATTCTCTCATACGTTCTCGCCAACATCTCGTACTTCCTCGTCCTCCCTCTAGCGACGGTCAACGCCTCCAACACGATCGCCGTCCAGTTTGGCGCCAAGGTCTTCGGCCCCGTAGGCTCCCTCGTCCTCGCCCTCATCGTCTCGGCATCCTGCTTCGGCGCCCTCAACTCCTCCACCTTCACCTCCTCGCGCCTCGTCTACGTGGCCGGAAAGGAGGGGTACATCCCCTCCATGTTCGGCCGCATTGGCCTCTCCCCATCCGACTCCCACTCCGTCCAAACCTCGCGCACTTCGCGCGGGCGCGTGGCCAACATGCTGATCCGTGCCCTTGGCGATGATGACATGGGCCTGTTCTTCACGCCCGTGTGGGCGCTCGTGCTCAACGGCGTGCTCACGGCGGCGTACATCGTCGTCGGCGAGTTCGGCACCCTCCTGACGTTCTACGGCGTGGCCGGGTACACGTTCTACTTCATCACGGTCTTGGGCCTCATCATCCTCCGCGTCCGCGAACCGCAGCTGGACAGGCCGTACCGCACGTGGATCACGACGCCCATCATCTTCTGCTGCGTGTCGCTCTTCCTCCTCAGCCGCGCCGTCTTCGCGCAGCCGTTACAGACCGTCACCGTCGTGCTGTTCGTCGTCGCCGGCGTGCCGGTGTACTTCTGGCGCATCCGCGGCCGCGATCAGCAGGTGATCAAGCGCGAGACAAGACATGCGGGACATGAGGAGCGGCCCTGGTGGCAGTTTTGGAAACGGTCGTAAAGGCTTTTCCTCTCCCACCAGATTGAAAGCATCTCTTAGGCCGTTCGCGGGTGCGGTTGTTTGATTAGACCTTTTGGTTTTGCACAAAGGGAACAAGACGTTTCCGTCAGGAGCATCGGAGAGGGGAGTATATATATCTATGGGCGGTTGTGTTTCTTGAAAAAAATGGAGTTGTACTTCTCATGTGGAAAACAAAAATAACCAGGCAACTTGGAAGCGCGCGCGCGCGCTGTGTCTTTCTTGTTGCTTAGGCGGCTGGAGCACAATGAGTGGGAAGGGCTGTTTATGAAAACATGGCCGTTGGGTGTGATAGAAGACGAACTCGAGAGGTCGCGCGGCACACGGAATTCTGTTCGACGACACCGCGTCGTCTGGACCCCCAGGAAGGGAACAGAAAACACAGACGCACCTGTACTACTTACTTGTCTTGTAATTGAAAGCAATGCATATACATGGGGCTACGGAACCGGCCTCATCTTTTTAAATCCCATGCAATCAATCAGCGTCACGATTTTCAGTCAAATGGGTGAAGTTCCATGCTGAGTGATACTATTAACCACTGTTTGACAGCCAAGGTGTGTGAGACGGAAGCGGGCAGCTAATAAGATGTTATTGAGTATGGAGGAGTTCTGCAGACGAAGTTGGGAGGGAACAAATAAACCAGCGAAAGCAGCCACTGTCACCAACAACAGATTGAGTCAGTTGTCATGAGAATATCCTCAAACCAGTCACAGAACCACCACGCATTTTCAGAAGAAGTTTTTGAACATCGCATTAGATTGCATCCTATATACTACAACCTAGTCCTCCTTTTGTGGAAGCACTATGCAATGCCGATGCATAACTCGAAATTCAACGCTTATATATAACACTTAAATATCCCTCACTGGGTATGATGCCATCATCCTCCACGTCTACTTCTTCTCACGCTGGCCGTAGGCCTTGGTGGCGTAGTCGCCCTTGTGGACGATGAGGTCCTCGGGCTTGTAGTCCTCCTTGCCGCTCAGGTAGCTCTCAATAATGGCCTTGGTGCCGTCGGCGTAGCGCTTCTGGGCATCGAGGGAGGTACCGGACATGTGGGGAACCATGGCGTTGCCGCCGCCGAAGGGGTTCTTGGCGGTGCGCAGAGGGTGGTCTGCGGGGGCGGGCTGGGGGAACCAGACATCACCTCCGTAGCCGGCGAGGTGGCCAGACTTGAGGGCGTCGGCGACGTCCTCCTTGACGACGATGGCGCCACGGGCGGTGTTGATGAGGTAAGAGCCCTTCTTCATCTTGGAGATGAGCTCCTTGTTGAACATGCCGCGGGTCTTCTCGTGCAGAGGAGCGTTGATGGTGACAACGTCGCACTGGGCGAGCATCTCCTCGAGGTTCTCGACGCGGCGGCAGCCAATCTCCTTCTCCTTCTCGGCAGACAGGGGCTGGTAGTCGTAGTAGAGGAGCTCCTTGCAGTCGAAGGCCTTGAGACGGCGCAGGACACGCTCACCGATACGGCCGATGGCGACGGTACCGACGACCTTGTTCTCGAGGTCGTACTCCTGCTTGGCGACAGCAGCGACGTTCCAGTCGCCGCGCTCGATCTGCTCGTGGGCGGGGACGAAGTTGCGGACGAGGACGAGGATGGTCATGACGACGTGCTCAGCGACGGAGACGACGTTGGAGCCAGTGACCTCGGCGACGGTGATACCGCCGTTGGTCTTGTTGGCGGCGTTCAGGTCAACATGGTCAGAGCCGATACCAGCAGTGACGGCGAGCTTCAGGTTCTTGGCCTTGGCGAGACGCTCAGCGGTCAGGTAGCCGGGGTGGAAGCTGGGAGAGAAAGGCGTGTTAGTCGTGATGGAACATGGTGATGCAGCTGATGTCGGTCTGTACTCACGGGGTGGTGATGATGATCTCAGCGTCGACGAGCTCCTGGTCGAACTTGGAGTTCTCGCCCTCCTTGTCGGAGGTGGTGACGAGGGTGTGGCCCTGGTCCTCAAGCCACTTGCGGATGCCGAGCTCGTTCTCGGTGGTGCCCAGAAGGCCGGGGACCTGTGTGGTTTCGAAGTCAGCCCAGAAGCTCCAGGGATGGGTGCGATGCACCCCGCATTTGGTGGTTTCGGAGGGTCATTGCCAAGAGTTGGGGCAGAATGCCGATGTATCAGCGATCGACCTCCGAGCCCCGCACCTCCCGTCATCCCCGCACTAGCTCTCTGCAGGCGAGACATCCTGCTTGAGATCACGGCGGGGCACAGCTCCGCGCGAGCTATCATAGTGACGTTTCTTGGTGGTGAAGGCGCGGGTGTGTCGGATGCCATTGTGGGAATCTGGGGGAACAGAAAGTGAGATGGCACTTACGTCCTTGGCGTGCTGGCCGCCGTCGTAGAGTACTGCGAGAACCTTGACCTGGTTGTGGGGAGTAGTTGTTAGTGTGCGGATCGAAGAAAGCTGGCCAGGCAGTTTGCGAGGGAGGGCCGTGGAGGGAGCAACGGCTCTGCTGATGGCAGGCCGAGCCAGGAAAGATGCCTAGAGGACGTGTGAAGTCCCCGAGAGACAGAAGGGGCAAGAGTGCGAAGGTTGCGAGAGAACAATACCATTTTGAAGATGTGTGTAGAGGATGAGCTTGTCGAGACAAGAGATGTTGTGTTGAGTGAGGTGGGAGGTGGTTGTTATATAGAAGAAGAGATGAGAGCGATGTAACAGATCCGTAGACTCGGGATCTTGCAGACTAGGCTGATGAGATGTGTTTGTATGAGATGAGGATGAAATTAGGACACGGAAAAGCGGCTGGTACAGGTTTATTTATGCTTGCAGGCATCACCGAGAGGCCGGGATGAAGAGGGCGGGGAACATGACCGACAGGAGGAAGTGTGGAACATGGTGTACATGGCTGAACGTTCAGAAAGAGGCAATACAATCCGACGAGCGCTCGTCTGCGTGGTCTGGGCTGGTTCGATGTGCCAGCTTCTCCTCTCCGAGCTGCGTGTCTGCCTCCCGCCCGTTGTCCAATGTCGGCCGTCCTCCACCTCTCCGAGATGCCAGATTCCCATTGCCCCTCCTTCCCAGAGTATCTCCTTGAATAGTCAGCCACTCACACTCGGACGGAAACATGAAGGTTCGGGAAGGCAGCGAGGCTGGAGCATAACCGGGAAGGTACTGCTTGCTAAGACCCAGCTAATGGGAGGAACATGGCATGTACGTGCGGCAACTGACGAGGAGTGAGGAGGCACGCAAGCACGGCATCTCGTCCGACAGGAAACGAAGATACCGACTACCTAGCGAGAAACGGTGATCTCTGGCTGACTAGTCTCATCTCTACCCAACTAGCCACACTCACACTGCGAGGAAGTAAGTGGAAGTATCCAAGTGCGGCAACGGCTTTTGTCAATCTGCACCTCAGGTTTCTTCACTGCAATGCACACTCACTACTAATTACTATCGATTCGGGATCTCCAAATCACCCTCTGGCTAGGATGCGTGGGGTAATCTGCTCGGCTCCCCCCATTGGTCGCTCGCCCAGCCGCCATGGTTCGTCCCCTCCACCCGAGCAACAAGCTGCCCGCTTCAGTTGGCAGCACCTCCCATGGCGATGAAACGCCGCAGTCCCCGGCAAATCTTCAACTTCAACGTTGTCTGCAGCCATGGAACATTGGTCTGCCCTGCGACCAGGGCCACCATCCATCTCGCTCGACCCAGATACCAAGCAACACCCAATTGGCGTCTGGCGCGTACCCTTGCAACGCACGACAAGGCTACACGACACGCCCGAGGAAAGACCATCGACAATCAACAGCAGATGTCGTCCGTCCATCCATCGTGGCTAAGCAGAGGCAGATGCAGGTCAGAGTGAGGGGTAAATGGACCTTCCAACCTGGCATCATACGTCCGCTGTTCCATCCAACGCGGCCAGATCCCATCACCTAATACAAGAAATGCAATCCAATCGTTATCCGCCGCTACCAATTGATCGTCTGTTACCATCACACACACCACCAGCTTCCTGCACCAAGAGCACGCCGCTGTCCTCCCAATCCGCGTGTCTGCGCAGAAGAGAGGCCGGTTGTCGGTTTCCAGGGGCCTGGTCGTTTCCAGCTGCGTCCTAGCTCCCTCAGGCCATGCACAAATCAGCACTCATGCGTCCTCGGGTGGCTAGTACGGAGATTTGTCGTCAAGCTTCGAGTCCGAGAGGTGTCTTGTCTCCACGGTGATGGCTCGGCGATCTGTCGGGTTGTACAATGAGGGGTAGAGCTTCGGCGATTGTTGGCGCGTGCTGGCTGCTCGCGCCGGCACCACACCTTTGTGTCCTCGGAGGCACATCCGTCTGGCGACCGTCGGCATTCTGCACGGCCAGATGATGCAGCTTGCGGACCTGGTGTGGATTACGGTCAGGCGCTGGCTTCCAGCTCGGAGTTTCGTCGTCTTGAGGTTATCATGATCCCATCGATGGGTCGGGCTTCAGAAGGCAATGGAATCGGGGGCCATCGAAGACGGCATCATACGGCTCAAACTTGCCGTGCCTCTTCATGCTTCCGTCATTCCAACAGCACAAGGACCCGCGCGGAGCTTCGTGTCCCTGTTCTTGCGGGCCAGTCGCGCCCTATCGCTCCACAAGCGCGGAGCTCAACGGCTGCGACGGAAACCGAGCGGGACCCCCTGTGGTCAGGCTCCATATTACTCAAAACAGCCTTCTTCACATAACAACGGGCGCTTGGTCTAGGGGTATGATTTTCGCTTCGCATCGTCGCTTCTGCGCGCTGCCAACTGTGAAAGGTCGTGGGTTCAATTCCCACAGTGTCCATTGTTTTTACATGTGTCATCACTTCTTCTTCCATTTTTGTCATTTGCCGTGAATCTTGCTTGACCAAGCTTGAATAATTTTGCTAGAAGACTTTTTTTTGGCGTTTTGATAGTGCATGCGGATGCGGGGTACCTATCTAATATAACAGCTACTCTGAGGTTTCTCAAAGCCAGTTCTCGTTTGTCACCACAGCATGCGTGCTGGAGACCTGGCCTCAGTAGATTGCTGATTTTGTGCCAGTTGAATCTCATCACACCTACTGCCTTGAAGCCGAGAAGCGTGTTGTTCTGTTCATGTTCCATCGCTGTGGATGGTGGTGTACTCATGACGGACCAATATGAGGCCTTCCTAAATCGTTCCCATTTCACTCTGAATTCTTTCAAAGCGTGTGAACTAGTCGTGATGTAATCTTGTGATCAATCATTCGAGAGAGGCCCAGATAGCAGGGCAACTTCAGCTTCTTTTATTCCGAAAACGTGAATGTTCAGTTCTGATCATTGCAGTTGTCATATACATTAGCAATTTCTTTGCGAAGACTTCACTCAGAAGCAAGCGCTCCCGAGATACGCAATCTGAGTATGTTCCCAAGTCCTGCTGTGTTACACCGCTCCATCAGTATAGATTGATTTTGCGGAGTTCTGGACATATCTGAAATATGCGCTCTATTATTGTCCTCCCGCTCTGTTACGCGACTGGCCCACGCGCTGCACGAAACGAATGTACGAAGACTGATCTGGCTTGAACTGGGGTTTTGAAGCTATAAAACCAAGATCAGAATGCCAGCTATCCACCATGGAAAGCCAATCTGAACTGACAGTCACATGAAAAAGCGCGAGAATGCGACTTAAAATGAGTGACGAAGGTGGTGGTGCGATGGCTAGAATGCCCTGTGAAGACAACATTTTCGGATCATGGAAATCTATGGCATCGAAAGATATTCCCATCCAAACGTCATGGCTCCTGAAACCTTCGCCATCGACCTCAGCCATTGTAGATCAGACATGTGCTTGCCCTACCTGTGGTACAAGACTTCCAGGCCATCACAGGCTTTGAATCTGTTGGTTATTTCGACGCACGCGAAGTTGTTGGCCGCTCTAGATCCTTCATCTGTCCTGGCGCCGTCCACGCAAGAAGATGGCTGCTGTCTCTGCAAACTCAATTACTGATCCCAACTACCGAAGGCGGCTGCAAACAACCGACTTCATGTTTCTGGATCTGCATGCCGTGTTTGGCGCCTCAACAATTATGCACTCTCGGCGAGCCACCTGAACCTTTTTTCCCTGTCATCAGGGTTCTTCAGAGGCATCACCAATGTCTTATAAGGATTGATCTCAATCTTTCCAGATGCCGGGTGACTTTTTGGAGCACGCTCGACTCATCCCTGCACTCGTTTTCTCTCTCATCCACGAAGTCAACATGGTGTTCAGCAAGAGGTCGGGACTGGCGGTTGCCGTCCTGCTCGTCCAAGGAAGCTTTGTTTCAACGACCATCATCATCCCAGGGGCCACTGATATCTCCACAAGCTCCTCGAGCTCGTCTACCTTCACGAGCTCTTCCGTCAGCTCCACCTCTTCTGATCTCACGACTTCGTACTCTATCCTTACGACCCCCTCAGGCTCAACAACCTCCTCTGACCCCGCAACCTCGTCGTCGAGCCTTACGACTTCTTCTGTCCTTACGACTCCCTCAGGCTTGACGACTTCCTCCGACCCCGCAACCTCGTCAAGCCTCACAACCTCCTCCATCCTGACAACGCCCTCAGGCTTGACAACTTCTTCCGACCCTGCGACCTCGTCTAGCCTTACGACTTCTTCTAGCCTCACAACTTCTTCCTCTGTCCCCACAACGTCCTCTAATCCCGTAACCTCGTCGAGCCTCACGACTTCCTCTTCTGTCCTTACGACTCCCTCAGGCTCGACAACTTCCTCTGACCCCGCAACCTCGTCAAGCCTCACGACTTCTTCCTCTATCCCTACGACGTCCTCTAACCCTGTAACCTCAACGAGCCTCACAACCTCCTCCTCTGTCCTTACTACTCCGTCCAGCTTGACGACTTCCTCCAACCCCGCAACCTCTCCCAGCCCCACGACTTCTTCATCTCTTCTGACGAGCTCATCTAACCCCACAACCTCGTCAAGCCTTACGACTTCTTCCTCTATCCTTACTACTTCTTCTAGCCCCACTCCCACTTCTAGCCTCACATCTTCTTCATCTCTTCTGACGACCTCCTCTAGCTCTTCAGATTCCTTTATACCCACAACCTCTTCCTCCATTCCCGTAACCTCTTCCGCTCCTACAACCTCCTCTGTTCTTACCAGTTCTTCTGCCGTCACATCCTCTTCTATAATTTCTACGACAACCGTTGGTATCACAACATCGTCTGCTCCGACGACGTCCTCGGTTCTGACCACCTCGTCTGATCCCGCCACAACGTCGTCCGCGGCTACAACATCGCCTGCTCCTACGTCGTCTGCTCCCACGTCATCGTCTGCTGCCCCTACGACCTCGTCTACTGCCACGACATCGTCTGCTGCTACGACGTCATCTGCTGCTACGACGTCCTCTGCCCCTACGTCGTCCTCTGCCCCTACGTCGTCCTCTGCCCCTACGTCGTCCTCTGCCCCTACTTCATCTGCTGCTACGACATCATCTGCTGCTACGACATCATCTGCTGCTACGACATCATCTTCTCCTTCAACATCATCAGTCCCTACGACCTCGCCAGTCCCCACGACATCATCTGTTCCTACTACTTCAAGTGATCCTACTTCTTCATCTGTTCCTACAACCTCATCTAATCCCACAACCTCATCCGCCCCCACAACTTCATCTGTTCCCACGACATCATCAGTCCCTGCGACATCATCAGTCCCTGCGACATCATCAGTCCCTGCGACATCATCAGTCCCTGCGACATCATCAGTCCCTGCGACTTCATCTGTCCCTGCGACTTCATCTGTTCTTACGACAAGTATCCCTACGACATCATCCGTCCTTACATCTTCTATTCCTACGACCTCTTCCGGTCCCACAACATCATCTGTCCTCACAACATCGTCTGTCCTTACATCTTCTATTCCTACGACCTCCTCTGGTCCTACGACTTCCGGTCTCACGACCTCTTCTGGCCCTACTTCTTCATCTACTCTCACCACTTCGTCTGGCATCACAACCACAACCCCGGCTGGCTCCGTTTCAACTGTTCAGGGCGAATATGGATGCTACACCGACTTCGGCCCGAGGTCAGTCGCCAATGTAGAGACATTCTCCAGAATCTATTCCATCACCACGCCCGTCACCTACTACAACTACGTCACCCCATCCAAGGTGACAGTAACTATCACTCCTACCGGCGTTTCCCCTACCGGCCAAACAGGTCCCGCTACCATCACGACCACCCTGACTCTCACAACTATCACCAGCATCACTGCAGGCACCTTCACCACTGTGCCAGCACCAGCAGGATTCACACCTCTCGCATCTGCCCTCGTCCGTGACAGTGCCCATAATGTTGGCGGTGATTCTTCTTACGTCGAAGAGCGTTCTGTAAGGCAGCCTCTGGTGCTTGGCCTTAACGCCAACAATGCTGCCCTTGTCGCAGACCCGCCCCTGTTCCCTCAGGTTGTCCACTGCGAGCGCGTCATTCGCATCTTCACCACCACCACGGTGGACAACACCATCACTGGCGTCTTCACGACGTTCGTCACCGCACCGACGCCTAGCCAGAGTGTCCCATCCGTCCCTGCGCAGGTCACCACAACCACCACCACGTACACTACGTCGACCGTCACTGTTGCATCGATGCCGACTGCCACCCTTTACGCAGCTTGTCAGTCCGATAACTTGGTCTCGCACGTTCCTGGCAGACGCCCCATCGTTCAAGCGGCCAACGATTACAGCATCACCCGTGAGAGACGCCACGCCGACTCGGCCTACGCCTGCTGCGTCTCGTGCCAGCTGGAGAACGGCTGCACGGGTAGCTTGTACTACCGCGGCGCATGCTTTACCTTCAGGCCTTCCACCGACACCTGCGGCAACCCTGGCGATCTTCGCTACGGCCGCAGGGCCAACTTTGATGGCGCATTTGTTGCCAGCAACGGAAAGTGTGGCTCTTGGAGGCTTTCTCAGACCCCTCCGTCTACGGAGTGGGAAGACGAGCCTTTCGTTCGAAAGTGAAACCGTGATGGGAGCAACCCTTGAGCTGAGCATATATCGCTAGTCTGTAGACCTTCAGCGCAATCCACATTATAATTAGAATTACTATAGCATAGAAAATAACAAGGAGATGAATTTGGAAATAAACATGTTGACTTGAGGCACACTTACAAACGCTGTTGATCCTTGAAAGTTTCCCGGGGCAGCCCCGGGTCCGGGCCGTGCCTGTTTCCAGATACGGAAAGTGGAATGGTGAGCCCAGTGCGAATTCACCGCGTTCTTGCCCAAAGACGCTTTTGTGCACGGTGTCGTCCACCGGGCTTGCCCTGCCAGTCAAAGAAGCATCGACGACTTCTTATTCTCACGACGCGCAGTCCAACCTGCGTCACGACTTCAGACTGTCATTCCGTTCCGAAACCCGTCAACTGATGATGCGCTTTTTCGCGGCACAGCTTACCGGATGGACGGTACGTAGGATCGCGATGCACAGGGGTTCAGGGATATCGAGCCCTGGGCCTTTCCCGGAGCTTACATTGGCATATGAGGCTAACCATAATGGCAGCTTGACCGTTTTGTTGACTCCATCATAAAATGGGTACAAATGCGGTTACCTCAATTGCCATAGACAGCTATGTCGACATCTAAAGCGCCTAGTTGCCTAGGGATGATGGACTCCTCGACTTATGAGGAAGAAATTGTGCCGCCGGCAACGTACTGTTGTTCCTGGAACGATCACATCATACGCAAGTCCGGTGCTCAGAATGCAACCCATCATAATATCCCTGGTCCGGAGGAAAGCTAATCTGAAAAAATGACGATTCAGAGTCAGTTGCGAGCCGAAGCGGGAACCAACAAGAGCGACTGATCAGCAAGTGACATGACGGTGCCCTTGGAAATCGCCAGGGACGCGGGCCACTCCCAACAAGATGCTGGGTAGCACTGCTTTTGCATGCAGAACATTTTCGTGGGGTTCTCGACTAGGCAGCCGTTTAGGAGATTTAACGGCGGCTAAGTACGGGACGGGAACCAAAGTCCTTTTCCAGTGCCTGGGTTGAGAACAAAACCCACGCAGTCCGCCTTGGCTGTCTCCTTTCAACCTCGCCTCCGGGACTCGCGACCGGACTGTTGGGTCACGATCACGCAAAGAAGGATTCCGTCGATCCTTTTCGCCTCTTTCTGTTTCTCGCCACTCTCCACCTTGTTCGCCGGCCCCTCAGCTGAAGCTTCCTCTGAAGCTTAGGATATCAGCCCTGCGTCTGCGTCTGCATATCACCCGTCCGCAGGCTGAGCAGACTCAGAAAGAAGCAGCAAGACGAAAATATAGACATGCACAGCGCAGTCTAGCGCTTGCTTGAGCATATCGTCTCGCTCTCATCGACGGAAATAACGATATGCAGACCAAACCATCATTGGCCGAGCGAAGCGCTGCTTCGTATGCAGCTTCCAAGTAATGCGGACATAAAATTCAGCGGCCGCTGCGATTTAATCGATAGGGCCACGAAAAGGCGAATGGACCAATAGACGACCACCGCGTCCTCTGATCGAGGCTACGGGCGCTCTGGAATCGCAAAGGTGTCTGGGGTCGAGCGGGAGACAGAGAGCCGTGATGGGGGCTGGTGAAAGTGAGGCCCAGCATCTGTCGAATGGGCGTCGAGAAAGGCACGAAAGAGCAGCAGACTGCGGACCCCAAGCCCCTGGGTTGGGGCACTGATCCCGGCAGGTTTGTCGCTTTTTTGGATATTTGCATTCAGCTTAGCCCCTGAAGACGCGCTGTATGACGGCCCCAGGGTTGCATCGCCCCGTACCTAGATTGGTCTTGGCGATCCTTTCAGGCAAATTCGTCCTTTTCCACGCAGCGAGGGCGCCTTGGTAAGTGGTGACTGAAGACCTGAAGCTGGTGGTCACTGGTCACTGGTCACTGAAGGTGGGCAGCGTGCGGGAACTGTGAGCTGGCTGAGGAGGAGGAGGTGAGGTGCTGCTGCAGCCCAGCCAGCCAACAAAGCAAGTTGGCACCGCACCTCAGCCCGCTCGCCCGCTGCAGCCAGCCCGCCATTGTCTGCATCCTGGAAATGTCATTTCTCGGGCCCTGGGCAACAATGCGTCGTGGACTCGTGGGCCGCCGATCGGACAAAAACATTCCCCATCCACCTTGCAACGGTACCCGGCTGTCGTCTCCTCGCCTTGAGTGCTTGCTCGTGCTCGTGCTCCTTTCCTCCTCTCTGGCTCGGCTTGCGGCATGCTGCTTGGGACAGCTTCATTCCCAAACACACCACACAGGAGTGAGTCGTGCGCCCGAGCACGGTGAAAATGGCGACATTGGACCCGAATGCGTGGTATCGCATCTCCGAAACACGCGTCGACAACAGCACCGGCCCCTTCGCCCTCAACCTGCAGCTGCGCACCGAGGTCAATGGTCTCAGAGTCCATCCGATAACAGGTGGAACAGCGTCCTGGCAGTTCCAGCCTTATGGCGATGTCAAAGGCCGCTACCTCATGCGCCTCGACCAGACCGGTGTGAAGGCGCAGCTGAGCGCATGCTACGACTCGGGCGAGCCAGCCACGGGGAACACCATTGCTTGTATGAAGGAGTCTTCGACGGACGAGGCTCAGTTGTGGGATGTGTCTGACTTTGGCTCGGGAACCTTCAAGTTTGTCAACGTGAAGAACGGGACCAGCTACGTGCTGGACGTGCACCCGAAAGACAACCTGTTCATGTCCAACGAGATCGACGGGTCTGAGGGTGTCGCAGAAAATCAACTTGCTCAACATTGGGTTTTGTCAAGCGTTAGCGCCGTCAATGACGGCGCCTACTCTACCATTTATTCTGGCGTGAGTTTGACTCGGGAACCGAGCACCAATCGAAACGGGAGCCGCTAACCAGGTGGTGCAGAACGTTGCTGTCAGCACTAACTCAGCTGCGCTTTCATCCTCTGCAACTACCACCACCCGCACAACCACATCTTCCACCTCCACAGGATCGACACAAACATCTTCGACAACAGGGACTGCGTCCCCTGCCGACGCGATGAGCACGCCCACCGCGACCAGTACGCCGTCCAAGGGCATTTCGACCGCTGCCGGGGCGGGCATCGGTGTCGCTGTTGCGCTCAGCGTCGTGGGATTGATAGGGGCGGTGGCATTCTTCTGGTGGCGACGATCCCAGCGACCGAAAACGAAATACAGCGAAGTCGAAGCGAAAAACGGCGAGCACCCCGATCGGGGCTCTTCAATAGGCATTTCACAATCCGGCGAGAGCGCGCCTTCTTCATTACATGGGGTTTCCCCGACCGTAGGAGTGTCGAGCTTGAATGCATGGCAGCCAGCATCATCCGTCTCCGTGCCGCCAGCATCATCCTTCGTCAACGGGCAACCGCAGCAATCCGGATACTACGCCCCGGGACAGCAAGCGACCGGCGGTCAACAGGGTGGATACTATATGGACCACCAACAACAGGCGATCGGGGGACAGCAGGCTGCCGTCTACGCCGGCGGGCAGCCGATGACTATCACCGAACAGCAAAATATCACGTATGTTAGCGGGCCGTCGCCAGTCACGGGGGGATCATATGGCGGGCAGCAATCAGACTTCGCTGGCGGAGACGGGCCGATCGCCTCACTTTACGGGCAACGACTTCCGCCGACGACCAGCCAGACACCAGGCGCTTCAATCTATGGACAGCGAAATGCTCCGACGGGCGGATCCGCCTCGCTCTACGGACAATCAGTAGGGCCAACAACCACAACCGCTGCTGCGGTTCCTCGTCATCAGTTCGATCATCCGACGGCCGCTGCCGAATTCGCCCCTGGAGCAGCCAATACATCGGCACGGCGAAACGTGTATGGCGCCAGCCAAAACCAAACCAGTTCCACAGTTAATCTAGCGGATTTTGAGCCGATGCCTCAGCCACACGAACTAGAGGCTGCGGAGCGAGAGATCGTGCGGCGACAACATGAGCTGGGTACCTTCCACCACGGTCCGGATCTTTCTCTGAATGAACAGCCAGCAAAGGCCCCGGAAGCTCCAAAGGTTGAGCTGAGTGCTTATCAGCACGGGCCCGACACTTTCTCACGGAACGAGGCCAAGATGTTGGGAGCGCCGACGGCCGAGCTGGGAGCATACCAGCACGGCCCTGATACATTTGAGAACGAACACGAAGCCAAGGTCCTGGGAGCATACCATCCCGGGCAAGATGCATTTACGCGGGAGCGTGAGGATAAGGTGCTTGGCAGCTTTCACGACATAATGAACTTGGCAAAACCTACGGGGCGGGGCGGTGCAGCACCGCAGTCATATGAGATGAACCCAATACGTCCTTCGAGGGGAGCACATGGCGACACAAACAGATGAGGTTTATGACGGACCTTACAAATCGCAGATGCGAAAATTATCATCACCAAGTACGAAATGTGGCCTCTAGGCGGAGGGGCTCAGCTGAACAACACCCATGATACCCAGACAAAGACCCGCACTGTCTTGTCTCAACCACTGCGGCCATTCAGCCTCATGAGCCACTCAGTCAGCCATGTGGCTTGACTGCTTACACTGCCTCGGGGGGTACCTGAATACTATGCGCAGGAATACAGACGCGTCACGTCACCCTTCAGCCGCAAGGCTCTGACAGACGCCGACAGAACTCTCACAGTAGCCAGCTACGATGTCCGAACGCTCAAGGGCGCCGATCAGTAAAGGGAGGAGTCATTTTAACCAGACTCAGCGGCAGTTCCTGCTCAACGGCGTCCGACACATCGTTGGTGTTACGCAACCGGCCTGAAATCATCCCCCGCCGATGCAGAGCTCGAGTTAGTGCCGGTTTTCAACCGACCAAGCGCACATCAAGTCCCTATACAGGGCAGGCCAAAGATGCAAATATATATCCTCACACAAAGCCACTTCTCACAAATTTGCTTGAAAGCATCTAAGAGAAGACACAGCAAGCAGGTCGTCATCACGACCTAAAAAATGTCAAAATAAAGATATAAATAAATGAAACCTAATAATAATTCATGAGAATCAAGACATTCCCAGTCCTGTCCTTGGATCCTACGGCTATTGCCTAGTAGCCATAGAATGTTGTGTGCCATGTGCCTTTGCATCTCAAGACTTTGGGAACATGTGGATATAGTCTTCTACTCGTGCATCGCGCATATGTCACCGTTCTATGCCAAGTGTCGGCATTCCGTCAGGTTCATGAGCCTCCTTGAAGTAGTTCACCCTCCATTTGACGCGTTTCATTCAGTTCTGCCGACATTCATACCACACGTCACTTCAACTCATCCGTCCATAAGCCGGCCCTCTGGACACTTGTTTGAGCTCAGCTGATGTTTACTGAGGGGTCGCCCAGTATAGGGGCTGGAGGCGATGGTGCCTGGTTGAGTTTCAGTGTCCTATACGCATCGACTGGTGCGCTGTATTTTGATGAAGAGCGCGAACAATGGCGGCCCGACGAATTGATGTTCGCACTTTGCTTCGCATGACGAGTCACTTTATTTTCACTGGTTTTGTAGGTTTATTGAAACATCTTCCTGATGCTGCTCGCGCTGGCGGGCAGGTGTACTCTGGAAGTCGTCGGAAGAAAACCCACGATGATTTGCCCGTGAATCATGCCGCCCATCATCAACCTCAAGCAAGCACGTGTGATGGATGTCTGTCAAGGTGCTCACGAGGCCGGTTGCGCATCAGACCCAGCTGTTCTCCTCGGAGCCTGAGGCACGCCCCAGTCGTATTTGAACATGCGGGCGAAGGCGCCTCAAAGATTCAATGGAAAAGCAGTCTTTCTGTTCCCTCCCACGCGGCTGGGTTCTGTCTCAGAGTCTCATACCGTCGCGGTGAGGTATTACGCGTACTATCTCGTCAGCCGGATGAGCCGCGGATGCTGGGAAGATACTGGAAGCATCTACTTCAAACCCTGCATGGAAGGACAGGTCGCTTGCTGTGACGATGGGCCCATGTGATGGTCGAGACTGACTGGACCCAAAAACCATCCCGGGTCCAGAATGCCTCTCAGCTCTGAGGAGGGCTGCACCGAAACATTCAGACTTTCGGGGAGAGGAGGGATTCTCCCTCGAATACACGAAGCTTCCAGAAGGAAGGAACATGACAAGTAGAATGCGACCAAAGCATGCCGGTGTCTGGAACTCCCTTTGCAGGATACGTGTCACTAGCCTCTTCTATCCTGGAGAGAACATTGCTCTACGGACAACGCTTTATGGAGCTGACTATTTGGCGAGAAGCCGCTTGTAGATATTTCGTGATTGCTTCTCAAGAGCTGAGACATGGGCAAGGAACTTCTTCCAACGACTTTTATAAGAGAAAAGCGAACAACGGTCGTCACCCGTAATGGTTCATAGGATACCAACACAGCCAAGGAAGACCTGCGGAGTCCTGGTAAGATAATCATGACGAGAATCAGAACGCCGGTTCATGGGTTCGCAACTGGGGCACTGCAAAACGCCTGGGAATCGTGAATTGGCATATTGAATGATGTCGAGACGAACAGGACGTGCCACCTCTCCCAGGTTGCTGGAGAGAGGCAGAAACGAGGGCGAGATAGATCTTGCCACATGAAACCAAGGCAACAGGCTTTCGATGAGGTGGCCCCCAAGCGGATTACTGTTCTCTTTAACATCGACTCTCGATAGGTTCCTGCGGTTATCCTTGGTGTCCGGTGCCACCAAATAGGTGATGGAGGCGTTGGTGGACTTTGCCTTGGTGCGTGGACAGGGCGTGGCTCTGACAAGCAGCTCAGAGATGTCCACGTGTAAAGTGAAACGCCGCATGTGAGAAACAATATGACCGGCCCATCCGACATCGAGAGACTCCTACATGTATGGAAGCACGTCACCTAGCTTGCTATCAAGAACGAAGCAGACCAACTTGGTGATCTCTCTAAACTGCAGCCAGCTCACCAAGGCCCGAGCTCATTCGTGCCAAATATCTAGGCAAACACAGATATGAAGGCCAGTCGATGCCAGTAGACAAGAGCGCACCTGGAGGCAATGATTCACGGTTTAGATGACCATTACGGTCCTCGCGCGGTCAGGCACGAGGTGGGTGGCCTGACGACACTCATCATGTTGCCACGTACGTTTCGAGGTTCATAGGTGCAATCCGTACAAGTCAAATCCGTGTGAGCCAAGAGATGCCTTTGTGCCCCTACCGATACAAAAAAACCACTGGTTTCCGGACTTGTCCACGGGAGGAAGCCGAGTGGGAACCGGGCCATCGGAGGGACCGGCTCCAATCTGCAGTGCAACCCCAGCCGGTACGGGTTCCACCTGGCGCCGAGCGCCGATATATACCGGCGGCATCCGGGACCTCACGGGCCTGGACGAGGGATCGCTGCGAGACCCAACGTGAGTTCATTCAGAACCAAGTTTCCAGCCCGCGTCGAACGTCATCAGCTCAAGCTTCTTCACATGAAGCCTGCAGGGCAAAGGAAGCATGATACACCGAAGACGACCGACAACAGCGAAAGTCGACGAAAGACTCCCGAGGCAAGTCCCTTCCGAACCCCCCATCTCGTCGGTCGGGAGACCCTCGGCAAGTTTCGATGTAGATATCCCCCCCAACCTTCTCCAACCGCGAACCCGATCCCTGTCCTTGCAGCTGAGATGGTGTTTCGCTGAACCTCTCTTTCTCCAGCATTTGTGTGACTTCAAACATGTGAGATGGGGGGAAAGTTCGGTTGCAGACGGTGATGCCAATAGTTTGATATTGGAATGCCGAACTTGATGTTCGCACCCCGGATGTTTCTTCTGGCTCTGAAGGAGGGGGCGTAGCTGCGTCGACAAATCCGACCTCTCCCCGGCGAAAGCATGTTGGAGATATCTCCTACAGAAGCGTAGTGGTGTTGTCCCGCAGCAGTCACCACGCTGCTTCGACCATGCCACTTGCATGGTTGACCATCGCATGTGATGAGAGATCCCAGAGAAGAAGAACAAGAAGAAGAAGAAGAAGCTCTCCGGCCTGTCTGCAGAGACGGAAGCTACAGACGAGCTGACCAATAGAGGAATCTGCCGGAACGTAAAGCAAAACACGAGGGAACACTGGCTCATCTCGAGATGGGCTGATATCACAAGTTCTTTGTGATGACGGGCGCTTCGAACACAAACGGATTAGCTGTTCATCAGGAAACATGGTGACTTCTTCACCTCGGGATGGCACCTCAATCTCCAACGGCGTTGACGCCTCGGTTGTGCAAAGAACGCCACGTTTGTGAGCAGCACATGTAAGTCACTTTTGGGGTAAGCAAAGAGCTAAGCTGCAGAGCGAGGCAGTTGCAGCAAAGGCTGTCTTTTTGCTCTCTCTCTGACGTCTTCTTGTCAGCAGGGCCGATATCGCTGCAGCTTCCGGAGAGGGTTGGCATCAGCTTCCGTGACATCAAATCCTTCTTGATAGAAAGACATGCTGGATGGGACCCCAGACGTGCAATTCTCGGACCCGACTGCCAATTTTAGAATTGCAGATTCTGTGAGCCATCTACAGGGTTTGCTAATTACCTGCCCTCAGGGTAAACGGCTCGCAACTGAAGTGAGGGGTCGAGAGGCCCTCGACACGCGGGCGTCTGTCAACCTCGATGCTCTCCGTCAAGACAGAAAACTTTCGTGAGGAGCTCCTCTTGCGAACCCGGGAAGAGTCGGGGAGACCGAGGAGGGGGCTCCGGGTCTACCCTACAGTTCGTGGGGCACATCGTCGTGGTGGTCAGGGTGTGGTGTGGGGGAACTGGAGTCTTGGACGAGGCTGTGGACGCACAAAACTCTAACCGTCACGATGGCGGACGACCTAGCATAGAAATCGACAATTTTCAATGGAGGTGCGGACTCGGGCAATGTCCGAAGTTCTTCCCCAGAGAAAGAGCTTGTCAGAGGCGCGGCCCAATCAGGAGCAGCAATCTGGACTCGATCTTGCATCTGGCAGACTCTCGTTGGTGCCCGAGAATGGAAACTGGGGTAGCCGTAGGGAGGACACGCGGAGAGTGGTGGTGAAAAAATGGTTGGCGCGCGCCAGAGAGGGGACCGGTTCCGAGTTACGGAGACCAACGGAGGTATACGGAAGACGTGACAGCTCCAGGGTTGCATCGTGCGGGGAGCGACGCCCCCGTCGTTAGCTCCATGCGGGGCCGGGGAGGGGCGGTTTGACGCTCTAGCTCCAAGCACCAAAGAGCCGCTGGTGGAGCGAGCTAGCGATACCGGTCTGGGTCGCGTTCCCACGCACTTGATGAGGAGGGTGAGGAGGCGGAGGAGCTGGAGGAGAAGGTGCGGGATGGCTGACCATTTGGCAACACGATATGCGTCCCGGCGTTTAACCGCTCCCGCTAGGACTCTCACCTCACGACGGCGAGACATGCTGGCTGTGTTTCTCCTGCAAGAGAAGAGGTGAAACAGTCGGGTTTTGTAAGCAATGTGTTTGCAGACCCGGGAATGTGCAGAGGCTGAGAGCTATTAGGTAATGTTAGGTAATATATATTGAGTGCAAGACTCATGTGCTCGACCAGCTGAGCTGGACGGACAAACCTCACAGGCATGGCCAGAGCGGTGAGAGAGAGCGCGGTAGTCGACACAAAGTGTTGAGTCCCTGGTGGGAGGGGTTAAGGTTGACGCGTCTGATCGTTGCTGACAAGAAGCTTGGCGGTGGTATCCAGACGCCAAGTTTGCCAAGGCGAGGGCAGGATCGCGGACGTGAAGAAGGTTGTCTCAGCACGTGCGATAGTCTGGGGTGAATCAAGATAAGCCCAGGCGATTGCGACCGCAGTGTCTCGGAACCGTCTGAACCTCGCAATTGCTGCTTGGTAGTAGTTTAACTGATTTTCTGACTCCTTGCGGGCCAAACTCGGGCTGTTTGTTGACGTGCGCGGCGAAGTGAGTGCAGAAGCTTTCATGAGGAGTCTAAGCTGTCTGTACATGCGATGGCAGAATTGCGCAACATTTATCCGTAAATTGCCTTTTCTGGGGGAAGGGATCTGCCTGATTGCGTTTTTCAAGTTACGCCATCGGCGATCCAGCACCGATCAGAGACATGGAGATAAGAGGCGTTGGGAAGTCGGTATGGACCGTCAGCAGCAGGGAGAGAGCTTCAGATAGGTTCGAGATGGAAGCGCAAGGACTGGAGGGCGACCAGGGCGGGCACTCGAACGCCATGAACTGCGAAAAGTACCGTGGACATTTGAATGTTGGCGGCAGGCGCGTGCAACAAGGACGTTCATTTAACGTGGTTTCGTCTGAAGTTTCGATCTCAAGCCCCGTCAACGGTGAGCACCCGTATCGTCCAGTGAGATCCAGAGCGACAAGTGAGCATAACGTCTTCTGGGTGCTTCAAACCTTTCGAAACTGTGATTTTCCCAGCGGGTTCGTGTTTGAGACGGGTGGAGAGCGGGCGGGCGGGCGTTGTGTGTGTGAGTGTAGTGTGTGCGAGTGTGTGAGGGTGAGGATGCTAGTGAGTGATGAGCATTGGACGCGTGGAAGTCCATGTTTCAATTGGCAGAGGATCCTCATCCGGACTGCGATGGGCGGGCTGGAAAACGGGGTGGCAGATGGATGTGAAGTCGGGAGGCAAGGAGGGAGCCCGGTCGGAGCAAGGCAGAGAGCCAGGCGGGCGGGCAGGGGTCGGGCCCAGGGGGGCGGGGGTGACAGGGGCCTGAAAATTTTGGAGCCAGGCCTGGCAGTCGGTACCGGTGGGGTCCGCCGTCAGCGCGCGTGCGCTGTGGATCCGAATCGCTGTGGCTTGCCGCTAAGCGGGAATCCCTGTGGAGGCATCGGGCAAAGTCGGGAGGGCCTCAAGTTTGAGGCTTGTAGGGAGAGTCATGTTGCAGTCATGCTGCCCATGCAAATGTCTCGTGTGTCTTTCTCAGTGTGTCCTTGTCCTTCGTACTTTGCAGTACTTGCTGTTGTTTGGCTGTTTCTGTCCCTTTCTTTTCCTTATCTTGATGAAGAGACGGGGAGCTCGAGATTTGGGGGTTACGGTCCACCTTGCTCACGGGATAGTGGCAAGATGGTGGGCAGCAAACGCCGCCAAATCGGGTGTTCAACACGAGTTCCCCGAGGAATAAGCCCGAGAGATGTCGATATCCCATCTTCACCGTGACGTGACGTATCCTGTGCTTCCAGCAGGGCTGGGAAATCGTCTGAAGAGCCGTTATCCCGCTATCCCGCAGGCAACGATGGGGGTTGCGGTCGCAGTCGCAGTCGCTTTTGTCGGTGGATGCTTTGGGTATCCGCCGCGAGGGCTTGGATTTCGCGAGCGTCGTCTATATTCTGGCTGGGCTTCTCCAAATTATTCAGTCAAAAATTCCAGAAGACGTCTAAGAAGTAAGAACATGCCAAGGGGGGGAAAGTATCTGCAGGCACCACACACCGTCGCATTAGTGAGTGATACGCCATGCCCCAAGCAAACAGGGATCACGATTCCGACGGCCGACCCGGGCCCAGCAGGCCGCCGTGGACGTGGATGTGGACGTGGACGTGGACGGTGGACGGTGTGCAGCCCAGTCCTGAGTCTCCAACATTTGCCCACGGACGACGGCTGGCCTTTGGAGGACAACGGTTCGGGACGCTGTGACAGAAACTAGCCTGAAGAGGGCAGCAGCCAACAAATCCCAACGTCGTCATTGGCTGGGACTTGAAGGTTTGCACTGTCTGCGCGGTATTGCCGTTTCAATAGCAGCCTTTGGGGATTGTTAAACTCTTGTTGCCGCTGTCTCTGCTGGGCTCGGACGTGTTGCTTTTTCCCTTGCAATAGTGCGACACACAAGATGAAATGAGCGGCGACACACAGAGATGCGGTGTTCGGGTGTGTCAGCCACGGACGAGGCTTCGTTCATCTGGTGTTTCGTGCCGAGAGTGGCATATTGCCAGATGGGGAATGCGACGTGCAAGGCATTGGTCAGGCAAGGCAGCTGCGAGTGTCGTGTGCGCACGGAGGTGAGGTGGGTGAGTGCGAGAGTGGTTCAGCCAAGCTGGGCTCCGACCCGGGGACCGTCGGACGGCGGATTCAAGAATCGAGGTTGAAGGAGTTCCGGACGGGGCTGCGCCAGGAACAGCTAGCGTCGGCGAGTTGTCCGGCCGGCGATGGAGAATGTGCGAATAGGTATTCGTGGTTGACGGAGTCACGAGTGGGTGGACTGTGGAACGCCTCACGAGGAAGAAAAGAGTGGATTTGGAGCATGTCGTTTGTGGTTTGTGGTGGAGAGAGAGAGTGAAGGGTGAAGGCGTGAAGTGCAAAGTACCTTTTTTTTTTTTTTTTTTTTTTTAGGGGGGGGGGGGGGGGGGGGGGGGGGGGGGGGGGGGGGGGGGGGGGGGGGGGGGGGGGGGGGGGGGGGGGGGGCGGCGGGCAGGGGGCGG